>CM039502.1:22986095-23522870 GCA_022432975.1 Begonia masoniana
AAAAAAAAAAAAAAAAAAATTTGAAATGCAAACATTAAACACCCGAGATTTTTTTTTGGGAAATTTGAGAGAAAATAAAAGATAATAAAAGAGGTTGTTTTAATTTAAATTAAAAGAAAAGTGACTGGTTTATAATTTATATCGAGATGCCCAGTGGGAGAACTTAAGCGGGTAAGGGGGAGGGTTCAATTGACGAAAGTTTATACGAGATTTAACGAAAATTTATAAAGGCATAATGGTAATCTTAGTTGTATAATGATAATTATTATTTTATGATTATACTAAATAAAACACTAAAACAACAGAATAGCCGAAGCTATTCTGTCGAGCACACGAGCTCGAGCGCCGATGGCCGATCGGAGAAGGAGGTGAGGGGCAGTGAGCGACGGCGAGTCCTCGCCATTTTCAGGGAAGGCGACGGCGGCGCTTCCAAGGTTGCCATGTCTGGCCGTTTTTAGCACACCTAACCAAACGGTAAGTCCCTTGTTTGCCTGTTTGGTTTGTCGTGAGCCGAGGGTGACGAGCGGTTGCGCTCCGATCACCGGTCTGAAATGGGGTCTTCGGTGTGGGTTTGCCAACCCTTGGGCGGCTTATGGTTGCTTGGTCGTGGAGAGCCTGTGTTTTGGAGATAGGCAGGCAAGCGGGTGGAAAGGGGGGGGGTTGCCCTATTCGGGCCATTCGGGGTTTTGTTGGTGTAGCTTGGGATTTTAATTGTTTATCTAATTAAGGGTATTTGTGGTTGATTAGTGCGGAATTGAGTGAGAATTGATGGAAATCGAAAAGGCGCGGATTTCCAGGTAAAGGGGCAGTTGGGTTTTTGATATTGACGAGTAACGATCGTTGTTACATGCCTTCTTGGAAAGTCAAATAGGTTATTAGAGGAGTACGTGGCTGCTGAATCGTTCGATTCGATAGCCGACGCGAAAGTTATGCACGGTTGAAGTTGGGTCAATTTTACCGAACCCAAATTAGTGGCCGTTTAGTTAGGGTTTAGTTGGATTAGGGCTAGAAATGTAGTTTGAAGTAATAGTGAATGGTAGGCATGATTTAATGAAATTGAAATATTTGTCGCTAGGTCGAGCCATAGATGGGCAGGATAACCGGAATATCTCAGGAGTAGGCACCAAGTAAGTAATGGATTGTTGTTTGTCGCCTTCGGGCCTACACCACGGAACGAGGATTTATTTTTATTGTTTGATAATGTGTTGTGTTGTGTGGGGTTGAGTGTTGATGTGAGTGGTATGTGTTATGTTTATTTGTTGGGGTTTGATAGTTGTGTTGTGTATATGAGTAGGATTATTGTGTGTAATTGTCTTGGTGTTGTTTGGTGTTTGAGGATTATGTGAGTGGCATGCGGCGTGTTTCCCCTACGCAAATAAGTGTGGGGTATGATGTGAATGTAAGCATTAAATGTGTAAGAAAGCAATAGAGAGGTTAATGCCTCATGTTAAAGTGCATGATGCCTAGAGGATTTAACGTCTCAAGGTTTAAAGTGTACGTGGCACTCGATAGTTAAATGCCTCGATGTTAAAGTGCATGACGCACTAAAGGATTTAACGTCTCGATTTAAAGTGTAAGAAAGCACTAGAGAGTTAAATGGCCTCGATTGTAAGAGTGGCCATGACGCACTAAAGGATTAATGTCTCGATGTTAAAGTGCCATGCACTAGAGGGTTAAATGCTCGATGTTAAAGTGCAGACGCACTAGAGGATTTAACGTCGATGTTAAGTGTTAAGTTGCACTAGAAGTTACTGCCTCGATGTTAAAGTGCATGACGCACTAAAGGATTAACTACCAAGTTAAAGTGCAAGTGGGCAATAGAGAGTTAAAGGCAGCAAGGTTAAAGTGCATGACGCACTAGAGGATTTAACATCGTTGAGTAAAGTGCAAGTGGCACTAGGAGAGTTAAAGCCCGATGTTAAAGTGCATGACGCAATAGGGATTTACCGTCTCGATGTAAAGTGCACGTGGCACTAGAGAGTTAAATGCCTCGAAATGTAAAGTGCATGACGCACTAGAAGGATTTAACGTCTCCGATGTTAAAGTGCAAGTGCACTCGAGAGTTAAAAGGCCTCGCTGTTAGTGCATGACGCACTAGAGGATTTAACGTCTAGATGTTCTTAAAGTGAAAGAAAGCACAGAGAGGGGAATGTCTCGATGTTAAAGTGCATGACGCACTAGCGGGATTAACGTGCCGATGGTTAAAGGCAAGGGCACTAGAGAGTAAATGGCCGATGTTAAGGGCATGACACAATAGAGGATTTAACGTCTCGATGTTAAGTGTAATGGCACTAGAGAGTAAATGCCTTGATGTAAAGTGCATGGACGCACTAGAGGATTTAACGTCTCGATGTTAATAGTGCAAGTGGCACTAGAGAGTTAAATGCCTCGATGTTAAAGTGGCATGACGCATAGAGGATTTTAACGTCTCGATGTTAAAGGGCAAGTGGCCTAGAGGTGTTGACGCCTCGGTGTTAAAGTGCAAAGTGTAACTAGAGAGTGAACTCTCAGTACTAACGTGCATTAGTAAGACGCTATCAGAGTGAGGGAATGGCAGTGGTAGGGGGTTGTGGGTGCAATGGTGCATTTTACGTTGTGGCTGCAGTGCATGTTGATATCGAATTCATTACTGCTAGGTTAAGCTTAGTGTGTGTGTGTGTTCTGTGGGTAGGTGACGACGGATTACAGGTCAGATCTCTCGAGGAAAGCTCGGTTGGGACGGCACGTCGGTGATGTAGCTGTATGCCGGTGCGGGCAGTTGTCGAGGGCGCTCGACCATGGTCTGCGGGGGATGTGGGGCTTTCTATTTGGTAGTTTATTGTAAAGTCGGGTTGTGAATGATGGGAATGTGTTACCCTTGATTATGTGTTTTTTCATTTTGGTTAATTGTGGAGATTCGTAAGGGGGTTAGATGGTTAGGAATATTCGGGATTCGGTTGGGATTGGTTTTTATGCAGGTACATAGCATTTTGGAGGCACCATTTTCAGGCGTACTTTTGTCGAAATTTTCGGAAAGATGCCGTTGGGCGAAAAGGTAGGATTAAGGGCAATTAGGAGTTTAGGCAACTAGGTTAACATAAGAGAGTTTGAGGGACTTAGTTTTTATATTCTGCTATGTCAAGTGATTTTAAATTATGTTTTAATGTGGGATGGTTAGCAAAGTAGCGCACGAGCCAAGGTGGGTTCGGGGGCGTTACAAAATTGTTCATGTGGAAACACCCATCAATTAAATGCAACAGTATCAAAGCCAACGAGCGAGAAGGGTAGTGTTCTTCAGTGGGGAAATAAATCACGAGACAATTCAGGTCCTACAACAAGAATTGCAAACGTATGTAGGAGACAACAGGAACAACAACCATACACTCAGTCATATATCCTGGCTTGAAAGCAGCAACCAAACTTTTCAGTGGAATTCCCAACAGCAAAAACACTAGCACCAAGAAGATCCAAAGAAAATAATCCCAAGGCTTCTGGCAAAACGCATAGTTCGAGCCTCACAAGAAATCGAAAAGGTTGCCAGGAATACGCCTCCAAAACAGACGTAATTTTGCGAATTTGCTGCGTCCATCAAAATACTATTGAACACTCAAGGGGACAGTTTAGCTCAGTCCAGGAAAACAATGATGAAAGGCAATTACGAGTGATACAGAAGTGCGCAAAGACCAAGAAAGGAGCATTGCAAAGCCTGTATTGAAGAATGGGAAGTGCCATAGAAATCCAGAAAAGCAACAAAAAAGCATAAAATTAAAGAAACAACTGAGGGCTGAACAAGAGATTTAGGAGAACCAGAAAAGTGCAACCCAGATAAAGGTGTTGCAACAACACCGCAGCAGCAACAGCAAAATGAATTGAAAATTCAGAGCCACTGCCACCATTCGATCAAAGACTGCAGGCGAAACACATAAAGATAAGCAGTTTAAAAGATCATTGATATTCTTATCCAACTTCACATAATGTGTCTTTGGTGGAGCACTTGAACAAAATACTCAAATACGCGAAAATTTATAAAGGATATTTTTCAAAAAATAACACTGAGAGATTTGAATTGGTAGCGATGACGAAGAATACAAGTTCATCTTACAGAAATAAGATCCCACCTAAAACTGAACAAAAAAAAGGGGGGGGGGAAAAATTCCCTGGGCAAAGCTTCATCATCCAGCACGATCGGCAAACAACTATTTTGGGAAAGCACTGTGATCTAGGAGCAAAGTATTAATTTAAATTCCCATGTTTATTTTCAAGGAAATGAGAATAGGAGAGCTCGACAGATCACAGTACTTTGAACTGTTGACGATCATTAACGCATCCTCAGGAAAAATAGAAGACGTATTGTGAAGGTAGACAAACTTATTTTTTAGAGATTTTATTATTCTGATTATGAAGCAGACCGTGAAGTACCCATCATATTGGGAAGGACCATTAGCCACACGGAGCATGTGGATCAATGTCAAAAAGGAGAACTCACAGTGAGAGTGAAGGTCAACAGATACCTTCAAATTTTAAAACCCATGAAGGTCCTTAGATGCAGAAGACTGCTTTAGTTGTAGCAGAAAACGGAAAACAAAGAGACAGAGTAGATTCCCGAGGGGAAAGAAAACAGTTTGAAGCACTAGTGAGATCGGAAGATAAACCAGAAGTCTACCAGAATCCATTGAAGACGCGTAGCACTGGAACTTAACAACTGCATTCTCACCTCAAATATGCAGTTTAGGACTTAAGGAGACATAACTATTATCATAGGCTGCTTTGACAACCATGCAAGAGAAAAAATTACTCCAAGTATTAGAGCTACCAACAGGCATTGGGCATGGACAGTTAGAACATTAAGGGGATTAGTTCTAGTATTTGTATGCACAAGTACTCCCAGAAGATGGAGAAGCGCGCCATAGAGTAATAAAGAAGAATTGAATATCTAGTGATGAAGGGAAGTTGTAAAAAGAAATTCTTGAATGGTGGATGCTAGAATCATCTTCCCATTTTAGATAGTTCATGGATGAGCCATGTTCCATGTCTGCCAAAGAAAGGGGACAACAGTTAAACCAAGAAAAGAAATTGATTCGCAAGGACAGAATGGAACATTTGTTGGAATACCGAAAATTAAAACAAAAAGCCACATGAAAAAAATTTCCCGTTACGTTATTGATCAGATGCTAGCTAGTTTTTTTTGCAGGAAAGAAATTTATGTTTTCTGAGGGGTATCAGGCTATAATCAAAATAAAGATTGCTCCCGAAGATCAAGAGAAAACTACAGTATTCGAAGACATGGTGGAAGAATGTTTGGCGATTGGTATGGATGATGTTTCCTATTTGGGAAAAGTCTTTTGAAGCATGTTTGAGAACCGACGGACTTTGAAAAGATGACAGGAGAACGAACCCGCGTATGATTTAGAAGAAAGTCATGTTCTTGGTCCCGAAGGGATAGGTCATGGGACATCGAGTCTCAAAAAAGGTTTAGAGTGGAGAAAGTGAAAGAGAAATCATCGAAAATTACCTCCACCAAAACACAGTAAAGGGGATTCGAAGTTTTTGGGCCATTGTGGATTATCGTCCGTGTCATAAGGACTTCTCAAAAAATTTATAAACCTTCATGCAGTATACTGGAGCACGCACTCAGTTCAATTGACAGAGACGTTTGAAAGCTTAGATGCTGAAGCAGAAATAGTAATCGTGCCTGTGATAGCAGCACCAGACAGGTCTCTGTCTTTTATTCTGATGTGCGATGCGAGCGATTATGCCTGTGGAAGTAGTGTTGGGAAGAAAAGAGAAAAAAATATTTCATTCCATTACTCTGCCGCCAAACTTAAATGAAGCTCAGAAAAATAGACAACTTAATAGAGAAGGATTACTCGCCAGTAGTATTGATTTTGATAAATTCGAGCGTATTGATAGTAACAAAGGTGATTGTATACATGTCATGCAGCCATCAAATATAGGGGATACGGAAAAAGGGATGCTAAACCAAGACTAATCTGTTGGGTGCACTACTTCTTAAGAATTTTGATTTGGAAATCCGCGATAGGAAAGCAGCGAGAATAAGTTGTTGATTCATTATTCGTCTAGAAAATATGATAACAACCCTTATGGAGAATGATACCCCCCAAAGAAAACCTTTTCCAGATGACCGAGTTAAAAATGGATATAGCTTCAATGCCATGGGATGCGATTTTGGTCAACTACCGTGTAGAGTGATATTATTCCTCATAAAAGCAACATCAGCAACGAAAGAAGATCTTGAAAGATGTGATAACAATATTTTTGGGATGAAACCTTGCTCTTTAAACAAGGCGCTGACAGGGTTGAGGAGCGTAGCCAGAGGAGGAAATAAAGTCATGCACACATTGGCCCTGTCGCACCAAATGGAGGTCACTATGGAGGCACACAACACAACTGCGAAAATTCGCAATGTAGGTTGTTTCGAGACCACTATTTTACGGATGTAATAATTTGTGAAGAATGTGATAGGTGCCAAAGGTTAGGTCTATCACGTGGAAACATGAGACCACTAGGAATATTATGGAGATCGAAATATTGTGGACGAGGAGGGATGATTATGGGACGTTTCCAATATCTTTGGTAAGCAGTGTACTCGGGCTGTAGACTAGTGTCAAGTGGGTAGAAGCAGTAGCGTTGCAAAACAATGAAGAAAATGGCGTTCTAAATTTCGTACAAAAAAAATCTTCACTGGAAAATTTGGGACACTAGCGGCAATATTGCGATGGAGGATCTCATTTTTACAACAGATCTTTTAATGGCTTATTAGCAAAATGGTAGCAGACATAAAGTTAATATAGCTACCATCAACAAAGAAAGGGACAGGTGGAGGTTTCCAACCAAGAATAAAGAGAATTCTGGAAAAATGGTAATCCTTTAATATCTAGGATTCACCATTTTTTAGAATTCTCTTATTTCTGGTTGGAAACCTCCACATGGCCATTTCTTGTGGATTGGTATGCTATAGTAACTTTTGTCTGATACCATTTGCTTAATTAAGCCATTAAAAGATCTGTTGTAAAAATGAGATCTCCATCGCTAATGAGCCCTAGGGTCCCAAATTTCTGGTGAAGATATTGTTGCTGTAGAAATTTAGAACGCCATTTTCTCAGTGTTTGGCAACGCTACTGTTGCTACAGCACTTTGAAACATAGTCTAAGCCAAGAGGGGATAAACTGGCTTACCAAAAGATTATTGGAAACGGTCCCATGAAATCATCCCTCTACGTCAAATATTGCGATACGCCATAATATCAAATGAGTGTTAGAGCTCATGTTTCCACGTGATTGACCATAACCTTTGGGCACCTATACCAATCTTCACAAATTTATTAGCATTACTTAAAAAAGAGGTGGGCTAGAACAAACTAATTGCAGAATTCGCAGTTGCGTGTGTGCCTCCGTAGTGACCTCCAATTGGTGTGCGCATGGCATTGTTGTAGCATTGGACGGTATTTCCTCCTTGGCATTACATTCCTCAACAGCTGGGCAGAGCCTTGGTTTAAAGAGCAATGGTTCATCCAAAAATATTGGTTCACATCCTTTCAAGATCGTCTTTCGGTGCTGATGTATGCATTTTAGGAGGAATAATATCACTGACAATGTAGTTAAACAAAAGCTGCATACCATTGGGTGAAGCTATATCCATTTTTAACATCTGTTCATCGGAAATGTTTCTTGTATGGCATTCTCCATAAGGTTGTTCACGCAGATTTTCTAGACGAGTACTGATCAACAATGATTCTCGCTGCCTTTCCTATCGCCGGATTTCTAAATCAAAAAATGTTTCTTAAAGAAAGAGAGACAGTAGCACCCACAGATTAGTCCTTGGTTTAGATCCTTTAGATTCCCTATATTGAGCTGCATGATCAGTGTATACCATCACTTTGTACTATCAAAGACGATCTGATTATCAAAATCAAAATACTACTGCGAAGTACATCCTTCTCGTAGTGGTCTAATTTTCTGAGCTTCATTTTAGGTTTTAGCGGCATAGTAAGGAATGAATATTTTTTCTCTTTTCTGTACCAACACTACTCCACAGCATAATCGCTCGCATCGCACTCAGAAAATAAAAGCAGAGACCTGTCGGTGATGATATCACATGCAAGCTACTAATTTCTGTTAAGCATATCTAAAGCTTTCAAACAGTCTTGTCAGTTGACTGAAGGCTTATGCCCAGTATACTGCATGAAGGTTTAGAAATTTTTGGAAGTCCTAAGAAACGACGACTAAAAATGCCAGAATGGCCCAGAAAGAAAACTTCGAATCCCCTTTACTGTGTTTGGTGGAGGGTAAATTTTCGATGATTGCTACTTTCACTTTATCCACTTCTAAACTTTTTTGAGACTCGAGTCCAAATACTATCCCTTCGGGAAACATTAAAATGACAGTTTTCGAAAATCAGTACCAGGTTAGTCTCCTGGATCTTTCCCCAAAACTCGCTCAAGGTTCTGCAAACATCTTCAAAAGACTTTCACAATAGAAAAATCATCCATAAAAATTCCAAACATTCTCGACCATGGTCTGAAGAAAATGTAGTTTCTCTTGATCTTCGGGAGCAATCGTGATGTGATTATATCGAATACATCAAGAAAACATAGAATTTCTTCCAGCAACCGATCTAGCACTGATCAATAAACGGGAACGGGAAATTATGTTTTCATGTGGCTTTGTTAATTTCGTAGTCCATAAAATTTTCATTTTGTCCTGTCGCGGAATCAATTTATCTTTTCATGGTTATAACTGTTGTACACCTTCTGGAATCATTGACCTGGGTAATGCCAGGAACTATCTATAAAATGGGGAAGAGATTCGACATCCACCATTCAAGAATTTCCTTTTTACAACGTCCTTCATCACTAGATTCAATCTCTTTATTACTATAGGCCGCGCTGTATCCATTCTTCTGGGAGTATCTGGTCATACAAATACTTAGAATAATCCCCTTAATTTTCTAACTGTCCATGCCAATGCCTGTTTGTAAGCTCTCAATCACTTGGAGTTAATTTTTCTCTGCATGGTTGTCAAAGCAGCTAATGATAATAGTAGGGTCTCCTTAAGTCCTCTTAAACATGCATATTTGAGGTGCGGAAGGCAGTGTTTAGGTGTGCGAGGAGTCTTCAATGGATGGCTGTAGACTTTCTGGTTTCTATTAGATCTCACTAGTGCTTCAAATGTTTCTGTAACCTCGGGGAATCGACTCGTCCTTTGTTTTCGGTCTTGTACTGAACACGAAAGCAGTCTTCTTCACATAAGGACACTTCATGGGTTTAAAATGTTGAAGGTAATGGTTGATTCATGTTCACTCTCCCTGTGAGTTCTCCTTTTGAACATGATAACATTCGCCCTGTGGCTAAAATGGGTCTTACCAATATGAGGTACTTCACCGGTGTTCATAATCCCAGCAAATAAAACTGCTGAAAAAATAAGTTTGTTCTCCTTCACAAGTACGTTTCTATTTGTCCTTGAGGAGCGTTTAATGAGCGACAATTAGTTGCAAAGTAACGTGACTATGTCAGCTTCTCCTATTCTCAGGTCTTGAAAATAGACATGGGCCATTAAATTAATACGTGTCCTAGTCACACAGTGCTTTCACAAAATAGTTGTTGTGCACGATCGTGAATGAATGATGAAGCTGCCGGATCTTTCAGTTTAGGTGGGATCTTATTCGTAAGATTATAACTGTTTATTAGTCATGGCTACCAATTCAAATTCTCTCAGTGTATTTTTTGAAAAAATATCCTTTATAAATTTCGCGTAGTGGGTATGTTAAGTGCTACACCAAAAGGACCCACATAAGTGAAGTTGATTAAGATATCAGGACTTTTAAATGCTTATCTTGATGTGTTTCTGCAGTCTTTGAGCGAATGGTGGCAGTGGCGTCTGAAATTTCAATCATTGTGCTGTTGTGCTGCGGTGTTGTTGCACCTCATTATCGGGTTGCATGTCTGGTTCTCTTAAAATCTTCTTGTTAACCAACTCATTTTGTTTCTTTAAATTTTATGCTTGTTGTTGCTTTCTGGAATTGCTATTTGCCCTTCATTCTCAATACAATGGCTTGCAATGGCCTTTAGTGGTCTTGCGGGGGACTTCGTGTATTTATCACTCGGTTAAGTGCTTTGCATTCATGGTGTTAATGGACTGAGCTAACTGGTCCCATTGAGTTTCAATATTTTGATGGACGCAGCCAAATTAGCAAAATTACGTTTGTTGTGGAGGCTTATTCTATGGCAAAACTTTTCGATTCTTGTGAGGCATCGAACTATGCGTTGTTGCAATAAGAATACTGGGAGTTATTTCTGTGGATTGCTTGGTGCTAGTGTGTTGCTGTTGGGAATTTCCACTGAAAGTTGGGTTGTGTTCCAGCAGGATTATATGATGAGTGTATGGATTTGGTTGTTTTGTTGTATCCTACATGTAATTGCAATTCCGGTTAGTCGGAACATGAATGTCATCCTGCTATTCCCCACTGAAGATTAACACTACACTTCTCTCGGGGGCCTTGATGACTGGTTCATTTATTTGATGGTGTTTTCCAGCATGACAATTTTTGGAACGCCCCGAAACCACATTGCGCGGTGCGCGTACTTTGCTAACCAATCCCACATTAAACATAATTTTTTAAAATAAAATTGACATACAGAATAGAAACTAAGGCCCTCAAACTCTCTTATGTTATACTAGTTGATAAACTCAATAAGTTCCCTAATCCTAACCTGTTTAGAACCACGGAATCGTTCCGAAATATTCTCGCAAAGTAACGCCTGAAAAAATGGTGCCTCCCAACATGCTAGGTACCAACCATGCCTGAAAAAATCCAAGCCAACCATCCAGAAACTTTCCTAACAATCACCCACATTAAGAAAATCGCCAACAATTACCAAAATGAAAAAAAAAAAACATAATACAGGGTAACACATTCCCATCAATTTCTACAACAGACATTAAATAAACTACCAAAATATAACGCCCCCCATTCCCGAGACCATGGTCGAAGCGCCCCCCCGACAACTGCCCGAAACCGGGCATACAGCCGTACATCACCGACTGGAGTCCAATAGCCTAGCTTCCTCGTAGCTCTGCCGGTACTCATGTCGTCACCTACACCACAGCACACACACACACACGGAAGCTTCGCTTAGCACAGTAATGAATATCGAATATAAAACATGCACCAAATGCAGCCACATGTAAAGAGCCACCATGCACCGACCAACCCCCTACCACATGCCAATTCCCATCCACTCTGCTGCTTCTTACTAATGCACGTAGTATGAGATGTTAAACTCTCTAGTGACACTTGCACGTTAACCCGAGGCTCACCTCAGGCCTAAGTGCCTAACATCGAGCACGTAAATCTCTAGGCGGCATGCACTTTAAAATCGAGGCATTTAACTCTATAGTGCCACGCACGGTAACATCGAGACGTTCAACTTAGTGCGTCATGCACTGTAAACATCAGGCATATTGAACTCCTAGTGACACTACATTTAACATAAGACGTTAAATCTTCTAGTGGTCCGGCACTTTACATCGAGGAATTTAACTCTCTAGTGCCACTTGCACTGAACACGAGGACGTTTAAATCTCTAGTGCGTTCATGCACTTAACAGCGAGGAACATGTTACTCTCTAGGCCTTCTACACTTTAAATAAAACTTTCGAGACGTAAATACTTAAGTGCGTCATGCACTTGAAACATCGAGGCATTTAACTCTCTAGTGCCACTTGCACTTTAACATCGAGACGTAAATCCTCTAGCGTCATTGAACTTTAACATCGAGGCATTTACCTCTCTAGTGCCACTTGCACTTTAAATCGGAGTAAATACTGCTAGTGCGTCATGCACTTAACATCGAGGCATTTAACTTTAGTGCCACTTTGCATTAACATCAAGAGTTAAATCCTCTAGTGCGTCATGCAACTTTAAAATTGAGGAATTTAACTCTCTAGTGCCAATTGCAAAACTTTACATTGAACGGAAATCTTAGTGCGTCATGTTACTACCCGAGGCATTTATACTCTCTAGTGCAATAACACTTAACATCGAGAAGTTTAAATCCTCTAGTGCGTCATGCACTTTAACATCGAGGCATTTAACTCGCTAGTGCCACTTGCACTTAACATGGACATTTTAAATCCTTAGTGCGTCATGCACTTTAACATCGAGGCATGTAACTCTCTAGTGCTTTCCTTACACGTTAGCATAGAGACGTTAAGCCGTTAGTGAGTCATGCACTCTAACAGCGAGCAGTTAACTATCTAGTGCCATTACACTTTAACATTGAGACGTTAAAAGACTCTAGTGCGTCATGCACTTTAACACGAGGCATAACTCTATAGTGCTTCTTACCTTTCATGCGTACAATTCACATATACCCAACCATATTGTTTCGTAGTTGAAACACGACTCATGCCACTCAATAATACGCAAACACAAACAACAACAACACAATTATCAACAATAATCCTACTCAATATAAACAACAAAACAACTATTCAAACCCCAAACACTATAAACATAACACATACCACGCCACAACACTCACCCCCAAACAACAACCAACACAATATCAACAATAAAAAAAATAAAAATCCTACCGTTCCGTGGTGTAGGCCCGAAGGCGACACAACATGACAATCATGACTTTATGGGTGGACTAGCTCACTGAGGTATATTCGGTACTGCATCTCGGCTGACCTCGACAAATATAAAATTTCATTTTCAAAATCATGCCTACAGTCATAATACTTTCAAACTACTATTTCTAAGCTTTTTTTTTTTTTTTTTATTTTTTTTTTTTTTTTTTTTTTAATCCAACTAAAACCAACTAAAACGGGCCACTCATTTGGAGTCGGTAAAAATTGCCCCGAAACTTCAAAGGCATAACTTCGGCGGATATCGGAATCGAACGATTCCAGCAGGCCCCGATCCTTAATAACCTAGTTTAACGTTCAAGAAGGAATTGTAAAACAAACGACGTAGCTAGGTCAAATATAGAAAAACAAAAAAAAAAACAAAAAAAAAAACCCGAACTGGCACCTACTGAAAATCCCCCTTTCGATTTTCCATCAATTCTCACCCAATTAATCACTAATCAACCACAAATACACTTAAGTAGATCAACAATTAAAATCCCAAGGCTACACACAACCCCCAAAAACCCGAATTGCACGAATAGGGTTGCTGCCTATTCGCCGCAAAACAGCGGCTCTGCACGAACAAGAACCATAGCCGGCCCCCAAGGGTGGCCAACCCACACGGGGAAGCAGCACATTTCGACCGGTGATTCGGGAGCTCAAAAACAGCTGTCCACCCTACGGCCACGGACAAAACCAAAACAGGGCACAAACAGGACTTACAGGTTGGTTAGGTGTGGAAAAACGGCCAGAACTGGCAACCTGGTGGAAGCGCCGCCGTCGTCTGCCCTGAAAAAGGGCGAGGAATCGCCGTCGCTCACGCCCTCCCCTCCTTCCCGATCGAGCCATCGGCGCCGAGCCGGATGCGCGACAGAATAGCTTCGGCTATTGGTGTGTTTTAGTTTGTATTTAGTAATAATAATAATAATATAATAATAGCATAAGAAAACTAAGATTACCATTAGCCTTTATAAAATTTTCGTTAAATATCGATAAAACCTTCGTCCAATTGACCCCACCCCGTACCCTGGCTTAAGTTCTCCACTGGGAATACTCGAATATAAAGTAATAAACCATTCACTTTCTTTATTTAATTAAAGCAACATTTTTATTATTCTTGTATTGGTCTCTCAACTTTTCCCATTAAAAAAAATCTCGGGTGTTATATTTGGCATTCAAAGCAGAAACCTTCATCCAAACTATAAACCCAGATGCACGCTGTAGAGTAAACTCAGTCTGAAGGCATGGGAACGATTTACCTGCCATTCTTTCAAACAAACCATAAACTTCATTGAAAGATTTTGATTAGAAAGTTCTGCTTTACTGCAGAATCGTGATGATCGGTTGGCCTTAAGCCATTATAAAAATATTCCAGTGGAATCCAATATGGTTATCCATGGTTAGGGCACTGTCTCAATTAATTCTGAATCTGTCCCAGGATGCATGAAAAGTGATTACCAGCTCTGGTTGAAAACTGGTGATTCACTTTCTCATTTGGCGTTCCTCACTTGTGGATGATATTTCATGATGAATTCTTGGCTAAATTTCCAATGTATGATAGTGTTAGATGAAGGCGTTTAACCAAGCTCGCACTCGGTCTATACGGAATATGGGAAAATTTTAAGCCTAACGATTCAAAATGAAACTATAGGAAAAATTGGAATGGTAATTGCTCACTACTCCAATAATCATGAGATGGCGATGAGGGTTGTCAGATTTTTTGTTTTAACCCCACCCCACTAACTGCCCAACTGTTTGAAACATAACTGCGTTTTAACTCAAATCTGATAGCAATGTAAATCTAGGTCAACAATACTCGGGATTCAGATCATCAGCGTGGGAATGGTGAAATAATGAATAGGCCAATTCGATCATCAATGATATGATCAGGGATAATTCTGTACACACCATTGAAAATCCTATAGTTAAGTAGCCCTAGTTAGGGTATGTATGAGGAGGTTAATGTATTCTAGGTATTCTAAGTGTACGATTTAAAGTGTGAAGGATGAGAGAAAACTTATAAGTCGAGGTGGGGTTGAGGGTATGGTTGTTGAAGTACAGTAAAGGAAGGATTGAAGGGGACAGAAAGTGAAGAAGATTCAAGGGAGACATTCATGGAGAAATGAGTGGTGGAAAGGATGGTTGGCTTTATAAAAGAAAATTTTGGGTGGCAATTTCTAACGGTTAAAGTGGGGTTTTATAAATTGTGGTGGGTTAAGGGTAATAAAGGAAAACATGTCTTCTTTACCATCCTCTAACCGATTTTTGCAGCCTTACATGTTTTTTTTTATGGGTTTTCTCCCTTCAGTTCTCAAGTTTTTTGCAAGGATAAGGGTGTAGTTACTAATGGGTTTTGTTGGTTATAGTGTATATATGAAGTTTTGAGGTGTGAGGGTTTTTTGTAGTTTAGTGAAGGTTTTGGAAACACTAATGTGAAGCTCTAAATTTGGTTTTCTTGTGGTTGATTCCTACTTTTGATGATTTCAAACAGTAGATAGGTTGTTTTAGGTTGTTTATGGAGATAAATTAGAGTTAGAGTTGAATTTGGTGGAATTGATTTTTAGTGCAAAGTTGCCGACTCTGTTTGGTGCAGAATTCGTTCGGCAGCCTTGCAATTCGTAAATGAATGATTCAATGAATAGAGAGAATGAGAGGTTACGGAATGTAGTGGGTCATTAAATTTGATAAAAGAGTTTGAGTATGGCCAATTGAGTTTGGGAACTAAAAATGTGGGAGATCGGGTTTTGGGTTTGTATGTTTAAAGTTGGTTAATTTGTTGTAGATTGAGTTTAGGCTTCCTAGCATTCCTAGAGCGTGTACTAAGTACTTCTCTATATATGCTAGGTAACGCGCGAGTGTTTGTGTACTCGGGAGGAACACCCAACACCGTGCGGAGACACAGGTAAGTAGAAAGAGTTATGTGCGGTTTTGCCTTCGGACAAATATGGAATTGTAGAGATTTATTTGTTGTTTGGTGATTTTGTTTTGGGTTTGAGGCATGTATGACATGCATAATGGTTTCAACACTATGAAAAGACGAGTTTTGAGCATGTTGGAAAATTGAAGTGAAATGTAAAAAGATAAAAAGAACTGCAACTTGGTCCGCGGAGAGCTGTATCGCGGAATTAGGTTGGTGTAGCACCAAAGAGCGGCCCAACGAGAGAGGTACTCTTTAAGTAATAATGTGTCGTGAGTATGACCGCCTCAGAGGTTCACTGCGAGAGAGAAAGCATAGAGGTATACGATCGACTGTGGGAGGAGATAGTGTATGCCGTCTAGACGGTTAAGGGTCATGGGACGTGGCGCTGTCCAATCCTTTTGGCGCTGCTGGAGTCAAGGCGTCGGGCCCGTCTAGACGGTTATTAGGATGTGTGCCTACTGACCACACGGATTGGTTAAAAGATAATGAAGGAAAATGAAAATGAACACAATCGGAGTTTAGAAACGAATGTATAGGGGTGAGCTTGTGCATTGCGTTTTCTTTACCATTCATTATTCCTACTTGCTAAGTATTAGGCTTACGTGTTGTGTTCTATGGTGTAAGTGGACAACGAGATCTCTGGGTGAGCTTTTTGAGGGACCCAGGATAGGAGGTAGTCGCGACGCATGTGGCGGAGGGCCGGTGCAGGCAGTGTTGGGGCGTCTCGGACATAGAATTTCTGGGAGGCGTGTGGTATAGACTGGTATTTGGACTGTAAATGAGGTTAGGGTGTGTACTTTGAACATGTTGTATAAAACATTTGGTTTCAGGATTTTGGTTTTAGAAAATTAACCGTTAGGCACGATCGATTTTCATAAAAGAAATGAGTTGTTTTCACCATTTTTCACGTTTTCGCTGACATTTTAGAGTCGGTTTCCGGGATTTTCACATGTCGAGGAGTTGAAAATGTTGGGAAAAGTTTTGGGTAAATTTTAGGTGAATTGGAGGTGTGAGATTTGAAGAAAATTGAAAAGTGGTGGAAGTGGGTTCGAAATGGTGCGCTGGTGGCCGAGGAGGAGGCGTGTTGGCCGGGAAAGGCGCGCGCGGGCAAGTGCGTGGCGCGTGCAGGGCGCACCCAGTGCCGATCGATCGGCAAAATGTACTATTTCTAATCGAGCGACCCGAGAGGTCGCCGATCGATTGCCTCATGTGCACTTGGTTGGGTATGCAATGCGAGCAGCGTCCGAGAGCTGGAGGCGCGCTGCTAGGCAGCGTGCGCGCGCGGGGGCGCCCCTTGTGGCTCACTTTGATTTTTTTTCAAATTTTTTTCTATTTCAAATATGTTTTAACCCGACCTTTTTCGACATATTTTGGACGTATTTTACACACGTTTTCCAACCATTTTTTAGAGTTCAAAAATCCCAAAAAATAAAGTTGAAATTTTATCAAAAATTATTTTAAACTTCGTTTTAAATGTGGTAATGATGAGCAAAGTAGCGCATCGAGCCGGGGTGGGTTCGGGGGCGTTACAAATTCTTTTTTCTTCTTGGTTAGCCATATTGTTTTCTTCAATAAGTGGTTGCTGTTGTTGTCACCTTCTTGTGCGAAATGTCCGTCAATCTCTGGATCGTGTAGAACAAGATCCTTGTTGTCTTCGTCAAGCATCAAGCAAAAGGTACTTGCAGAAAAATGAAGAAAACTTACAAAATTTATAGTAAAATAAAATAATTAAGAATTATCTCTGGCAACGGCGCCAAAAACTTATTAGTGATTTTCTACACCTAACGCGCAAGTGCACGTGTCGCTAACAAAGTAATAAAGAGTAGATAAAAGTCGATCCCACGAGGATAATCTTAACTAAATTTAATTGCTATAAAATTATATAAATTAAAGATGAAATATATAGAAAATGACTTGACTGGTAGAATAATATAAAAATTAAGGTCACTCAGAAATAATAAGATTTAAATTGAAATAAATTAAGAAGATAAAGATGATGGAAGCCTTGGTTATCGTCGATTTCTTCGTTACATGCAATTTACTTATGATGCTATAGAAAGCTACAATATTTTCCACAAACAGTGAGAACGAATATTTTTCTAGGGTTCTATCGAATTGCTTAGTTAAATTCGACGTAGAGTTTCTTTCGACTTTGAAAGATTAAAACTTGATTCGAATTTCTTTAAAATCCTATTCTCAATGCCAAATAGATTAATGTCAACGACTTTGGAACAATTTAATTTAGTTAATCAATCATACATCTTAAAATTCCTATCTACCTATCGATACAATAGGAACATGTAACATCAAATTTGCCCGTCGACACAATTCGAATTAAGCAATAAACATCATGATAGATTGTTCAATGAAAAATACGTAAACTTTCATAAATCTAAGTAAAACACATAACAAGTGCTTTCTCTCTTAACCAAGATAAAAAGTCTAGCAAAAAATCATGTCAATAAAATACCCAATAAAAATATTCAATAAAAGAAAAATATAAAAAGTAGAAGAAGAAGAAGAATGGTTAAAGTCCAATCTTCAGCAACCCTCTGTCCTCACAGCCAAGCTTCCCTCCTTTGTAACACCCCCGAACCCACCCTGGCTCGGTGCGCTACTTGGCTCACTTTAACCCCCAATAATTTTTTAAAAAAATCAGACACTGCAGAATTTAAAACTAAATCTTCCGCAGCTCTCTTACGTCGTACCTAGCTGCCTAAACTCACTAATTTCCCTTAATCCTAACCTTTTAGCACCACGGCGTCCTTCCCGAAAATTTCGGCAAAGTAACGCCTGAAAATGGAATCTCCAAAATTCTAGGTACCTGCATAACATCCAATCCCAACCAATCCAGAATAGTCCTAACCATCTAACCAACCTACGAAATCTCCAACAATTAACCAAAATGAAGAAAACCCACAATACAGGGTAACACATTCCCATCATTTCTACAACCAGACATTAACAATAAACTACCAAAATATAAAGCCCCACATTCCCGAAGACCATGGTCGAGGCGCCCCGACAATTGTCTGCACCGGCATACCCCGTACATCATGTAGCACCCGGTTTCAATTAAACTGAATTTAACTTATCAATTAATGATGTGCAAATTCATGGAAGAATTGGGAGAGTTATTGGTTAGGTTAAAGAGTGACTAAGCAAGGGCATTTATGTAAATTTGGCAAGTTAAAGTAGATAACCTATTTAAGGGAAGGGGTTTAGAGATTTATGCACTGTAGCCGCCACTGTTTTATCATTTATTCCTTTTCGGTGTCCAGCTCAAGCTCAGCGGAGCTCTCGACGAATCTTCCACCATACTCTTCTTCCATCTAAGTAAGTTTTTCCCCATTTCTTATATTTTAGCAATCTGATAACCGAGGGAGTCCAATGCGAGGGTTTCGAGGATGCTATAGATGAGTGTCGATTTCAGTTTAGTGCAGTATCGGGAATGCATTATGACCAGAGTTCTCAATTAGTTTCCTTAGGTCTCTGGTTGAATAGGATGAAGTTTAGTGAAGGTTTAATTAATGATCGGTTTATGGATTTAGGTTCGAGCTAATTCCCGGAGGAGATTTCAACCAAACCATCCAGAAGACCAGGTAAGTAAAGTATGCATGTGCCTTCGGGCCTACATCACAAAACAGTAGGGTTATGTATTTTGGAAATGGTTTTGTATGTCATGCATCATGTTTTTGAAAGATTACGAAAATGAATTTCCATGTAAGAACGATAAGGTATGAACTGAATGTGACAGATCAGCTATTAAGGGAATTCATCCGCCCCTTAATCGAGTAGAGGATGTATAACATTGGGAGAATTGATCCCACTCCCAAGGGAACAAAGGGATCAGATCAGCTATTAAGGGAATTCATTCGCCCCTTAATCGAGTAGAGGATGTATAACATTGGAAAAATTGATCCACTTCCCAAGGGAACCGAGGGATCAGAGTTTTGTGAGTTTTGTGATGTAGGTGAAGAAGTGACAACAGGTGAATCCTCTGAGTTCATTGAGGGATAGGATGGTTGGGGAAGCACACTCATGCCACGGATCTGGTACTTGATGAGGCGGGTTAACTGATGTCAATTGGTGTGAAAGTCTAGTTGACAGTGTTTCAATTGAAACTTGTTAAGTTTTCATAACAGTAGTGATTTCAACATTTTGAATATGTTTTTGAGTTTCCTCTTCTGATAATAGTGTTCTGTTTGGATATAGTGTTGGCACTCACTGGATTTTAGTAATGTAATGGTCGAAATGTTTTGAACGGTCTCAGTGAAGTGAGTAAATCCCTTTCGGTATTTAGAGTTGTGTTTGTATACCAAAGAGTATATGAAATGTGGTTTTGTTCTCTATCGTTAGATGAATTCTATCGGCAGAGGTTGAGTTGTTGTTCTGTTGTCTATTGGAAGATGTCTTCAGTGGAAGCCATCGGATGATATAGAACGAATTTGTCATTTAGTGATCGGTATATGTAGCTTGTTTTATCGGAAGATGTTGTTTTGTTCACTATCGGTAGACGAAGTCTATCGGTAGATGTCGGGTTATAGTTATGTGTCTATCGGAAGGTGTAGGTTTAAGTCCATTTGTAACGCCCCGAGTTATCTGAACCCGGTTCGTCACACAATGCCCGTACATGACTAAAATTTCTACCATATATTTTTTTCTTTAAAAAAAAATAAACTTGCAGCGGAAATCATTTGAAATGTTAAGGAATAATCGGTCAAAAGAAATAGAAGTTTGAATCGTGAAAACACTTTAAAAGTTGCAGAAGTCAAACGCATCTGCCGATGAGTAAAGTCAATGGAAGAAACAGAAAACAACCAAAATAGAAGACTCCTGCCGATGACGTCAGCCGAATGGAAAACAAAGGACATCTCTCGGTAGACTGTATCTACCGATGACTAAACGACAAAATACCCTCTACATCTTCCGATGACGTCAGCCAGATGACTTCCTTCATCCGATCGACTTTGTTCTACACCCACCGATGACTAAACGACAAAAGACCTCCTACATCTACTGATGTCGTCAGCACGCATCTGCCGATGGGTTTAACAACAAGACCCCTCATCCCCTTCTTCCGATAGGGTAAATTGAATATACCGATCACTAAACGACAAAGCATAATACCCACTCATATCGGTAGGGCAAAATCTACATCATCCAATAGAATAAACCTCATGTACCGATGACTTTACTGAGACATCATCCGATGGCTTTACTGAAGACATCTTCCGATGGAATTAAGGGCGACATTTCAACTACTTCTCGATATACATACACAACACTAATTACAGGAAGGAATTTACTTACTTCATCAAGACCATTCAGAAACAATTCACATTGTATTGTTCAGACCCAGTAAAACCAACATTTAAAACTCAACAGATCACTAGTATCAGTAAAACTCAAAACATAGTCAAAATATTAAAACCTCTACTGTCATGAAAACTTGGCATACTCAGATTAGATTATTACTAACTAAACCCCCACCACTGCTGACAACAGTTAACCCGCCTCATCAGTTTACCAGGCCGAGACATGAATGTACTCCTCCAACCACATCTAATCATCTGTGCAATCAGGAAATTCACCTGCAGTATCCTCAACACCTACATCACAAAACTCATCTATTAGCCTAATGCTAAGTAAGTAAAGCAGTAATGAAATGAAACGCTGGAATATAAATTCCTAAACATGCAATTTCTACTTTCTCAACTCAATTGTTCATGTTTTGTTTCTGTCCAGATCCCCCTGTGAAATTGGGAGCTGGATCAACTCTCCCAAAGTATATACATCCACTGGCTCATTAAGGGGCGGATAAATTCCCTTAACAGCAAATCTGATTCACATGTTCAGATCCCCCTGTGAAATTGGAAGTTGGATCAACTCTCCCAAAGTATAAATATCCACTGTCTCATTAAGAGGCGGATTACTTCCCTTAACAGTAAAACTGATTCACATAGCTGTTTCAATATGTTCAATCCTCACTATGCCAACATGCCTTCAAATTCATTTTCGTATACTTTTAAAAAAATATGATTCATGACATACCAACACATTCCAGCATACAAACCCTAATGTTTTGTGATGTAGGCCCGAAGGCACAAGCAAACTTTACTTACCTGGTCTCCTGGAAAAACTTGGTTGCAAGCTACTTCGGGTATTACTCAAACCTAAAACCATAGACAAAGCATGCATCAAATTTCCTCTAATCTTCATTCTAAACCAGTAGAAATCTAAGGGAAACTGTTTTGGGAGCTCTAGTCATTGTACATTCCCGATTTCAACTTAAACCGAAACCACCACTCACTTACCGCCTTCTCAAAACCTCATTTATCATCCCTCCTACCAACGACAGATACAATGTAACAGGAAATAGAAGCAAAACTCACCAAGTTCGAAGGAAATCGCTGGAGGAAGTTGAAGGGGGTCTCCTATCGTGCTCTGCTAAGCTGAGGAGCTGAGAATGGAGAGGAAATGAAATAAACAGTGGCGGCTACTTCATTAATAGTTTCCTTAAATACGTTATCCACCTTTGAATTGCTAATTACTCTTATACCCTTTCCTAGTCATCCACTAACCCTACATTTAATATTGCCATATAAATTGTGCCATTAGTTTAAAAGGAATAGAGAAACGGTTTGATAGGACCGGGTATTACACCGTCGGATGATGTCTCAGTAAACTCATCGGCAGATGCGTGCTGACATCATCGGAAGATGTAGAGTGCATTTTGTCGTTTAGTGATCGGTGGATGTAGAGCAAAGTCGATCGGATGAAGGAAATCATCTGGCTGACGTCATCGGAAGATGTAGAGTGCATTTTGTCGTTTAGTGACCGGTGGATGCCGTGTGTAGATCCACCGGATGATGCAGAAAGTCTTTTGTCGTTTAGTGACCGGTGGATGTCGTGTGTAAATCCATCGGATGATGTAGAGAGCACTTTGTCGTTTTTCCACCGGATGATGTTTTCCATTTTCTGCTCCAGCCCCTTTTTGTTGACTTTGTCCAGCGGGCGATGCGTTTGACTTTTGAAACTTATGAAGTATACTGCGATTTAATCCTTTATTCCTTTTGCCGATTATTCCTCAAAATTCCAACTGAGTATTCAAGCATTGTACAATAGCTTTGTTTAACTTTATTTTTACTTAAACGATTTCCGCTGCAAGTTTTCAAAAAAAAGAAATACGGTTGAAATTTTTAGTCATGTACGGGCATGGTGTGACAAACCGGGTTCAGATAACTCGGGGCGTTACACATCACCAACTACGTCCCAATCTTAGCTTTCCTTAAGGCCCTCATCTGTACTCCGGTCGAAACTTACACTACGGAACACAAAACGTAAGTCTAATACTTAGTAAGTAGGGAATAATGCATACGAAATGTAACGACCCCGATGGGATCGCCACGCAAACATGACAATCGCAATCATTTACTTCTTAATTTCTACACCCTGTTCATTATCAGTATTTCTTTTTTTTTTCTTTTTAAAACTTAGAACTTGAACTTGACTCCTTCATGTTTCTAAAAACTCATTCATCGACAGGATCAATCGATTAAGCTCGATTGTCAGTCCCAAAACATAATCAGATAAGGAAGGAAATGCCCTCAAATCACTTAACATGATTCTACTCGGGTTTGCATGGATTTGCATGCATCGGCTGGCAGGGTGTGCCCCATCCGATTTGTCACGTGTACTCTGCGTGACTCGCTCATCATCGCCTAATAGAAGATATCTTCCGGTGGGCACGTGTGTTTCACATGTTCAATTAAGACATCGCCCAGTAGTGGACATCTACCGGTGAACACGAGTCCAACACGTGACTCTCTAAATTTCACTAGATAAGAAACATCATCCGGTGAGCACGTGCATTGCACATGACTTATTAAATCACTCTCGGTCACTCAACGACAAACATCGTCTACATCATCCGGTGAATAACTACACTTCCTCCACCGGTCACTAGATGACAAAATAGCATTTTTCATCTTCCGGCGAAGAAATACTCTACATCATCCGGTCACTAAACGACAAACATCGTCTACATCATCCGGTGAATAACTACACTTCCTCCACCGGTCACTAGATGACAAAATAGCATTTTTCATCTTCCGGCGAAGAAATACTCTACATCATGCCGGTCACTAAACGACAAAACTAAACTCACATCTTCCGATAACTTTAACACTCTACGTCTGCCGATCGCTAGACGACAAAATAGCATTTTCATCATCCGATGGCTTAGACACTCTACATCTGTCGATGACGTCAGCCGGATGAATGCCTCATCCAGCTTCTATCTTACAACAATAAAACACTATAATCATCAACAACCTCATCCAACAGAAAATACTACAACTCACTCAATCTTAACTTGGAAATTATAAACCCTGATTGAGTAAAAACCATATCCCATACAAGATACACTTAGCGGAAGGCTTAAGCAAAACAGACCATTCAATAATCCTTAAAATCGTTAACAGACTCTGAAGTTAAACCATTCAAAATCCAAATCTCATTGTTATAAGAAAACTCTATTCTACCTAGTCATCTGTTTATCATAAACTTCTCTGACTTACTATGGGTATAACCAGGGAACTTGATCGCCTGTCCAGCCTTCACTGTCACACTGAGCATCCTCCAGCAACCAAGCTTAGACATCTTCATTGACCCTGAGTTCCTCACCTGAAAACTCGTCACCTACATCATAAGGTTTAAACTATAAGCCTAATGCTTAGTAAGGAATGCAACACTAACATGGATGCATGAATGCATAATTTGGGAAAATCACATGCTCATAAGTCTTTTCCTGTTCTTGTCCTTTGCTCGTATTCATCATTCATAGTCATAGATCATATTCATCATTCATAATCATTGATCATATTCATCATTCATAGTCATCGTTCATATTCTTTGTTTAGGTTGTGTGGATCAAGAGAGGATTTGTGCCGGTAAAGGGGGTTCGACAGTGAGTTTGATCTTGTTCCCTACTGCGGGTCGTATTCATATGTCCTTCTTTGGACTGTGACATACGCCGAACCGCCCCCAACCCTCACTTAATCCACGTTGCATAAATATTATACATATACATATCTTATTCATGGAAAACATGCGTTAAAACATTTTCTTATGCTTGAGAAAACATTCATGATGCATGAACATGAGAGCTTTTAACTCATCAAACTATGACAAGGATCAACCAGAGCAGACAACTTCACATTCACCAACAGGTCATCACATGGTATAACTCGCAACATACATAAATCCTTCAAGTGTAGACAAACTCATAATCATAAGGTAAACGTTAGACATTTCAACCTAGTACTCCCCACGATGTAGGGCTCTATTAGCCGGAAAATCTTAATACATTCACTTACCTGGTCTCCTTAGCACTTGAGCTCCTTTCTCTTCAAACTTCTTCACCTAAACATTTACATTGCAGTAGTTAAAACAAAATCCTAATAGTTCTAATCTCGAGTTATCCTAAGATCTAATAGCTAAGAGTCCTTCCCGAGTTCTTAGTTTAATACTCAATGTAACCCGAAATCCAAAATCAAAACAGACGGATTCGATAATGATAATTCAGGGTTGGTTGTTTTAAAAGTCCAGAATCGATTCAGAATGACATTACCAATCTCGGGTTTCAAAATGTTCTTATCAATACTCGGCCATTGAAGAATCCAAAACTTCAATACAGAGCAGAAAACAGAGCTAATAAACTAACAGATAGCCACATTGTCTAATGCATACCTCAGGCGCAGAGTAGTCGAGTGGTGGCGGAGTAAACCGGCCGTCGAGGAGAGTTTGCTGATAGCAGAGAGTAAGGACTTGCGAGAGAAGAAATCGCCGGAAAGGGTGGTGTCGGCTACAGTGGTTTAAATGAGGTTTGAATCCTTTCCTTTTTCTTTAAATACTGGCCCTAATCCTCCAATATCACAACTTTGCCACTCAACCTAGTTTAGATCCACATGTAATTAATTAAGCTTGGCATAAATCCTAAACTACGAAGATTAAATATTTATGACCGTTAATACAGTTAAGAAAATCACCTGACCGTTGACTCGGGTGTTACATCCACCCCTCCTTAAACAAAATTTTCGTCCCCGAAAATTGATCAAACAAACAACTCCGGATACCTGTCTAACATGTCCTGTCGTCGCTCCCACGTGGCTTCTTCTATGCCATGATTCATCCATAAAACTTTACCAACGGAATCTCTTTATTCCTCAGAGTCTTAATTGCGGATTCCAATATCTGCGCTGGCTTCTCTTCATATGTTAGTGTCGGCCCAATCTCAAAATCCACTGGTTTAACAACTTGGGTAGGGTCCCGTATACATTCATTAACATTGACACGTAGAAAACATTATGAACTTTATCCAATGATGGAGGCAACTGCAGTCTGTAAGCTGTACTACCAATTCTAGCCAAGACAGGGAATGGTCCAATAAACCGTGGAGTGAGCTTTCCTTTCTTGCCAAATCTTAGGACTCCTTTAAATGGTGAAATCTTTAAGAACACTTCATCTCTGACTGCAAACTCAAGATCCCTTCTCCTTCGATCAGCATAACTCTTCTGTCGACTTTGCGCAGTCATCATTCTTTTCCTGATAACAGAAATCTTATCCGACATCTGCTGCAGAATATCGGGTCCAAGAAGTTTTGCTTCACCAACGTCATCCCAATATAGAGGTGACCTACACTTCCTACCATACAGTGCTTCATATGGTGCCATACCAATGGTGGACTGGTAGCTGTTGTTGTAGGAGAACTCAACCAGGGGTAAGTATCTACTCCAGGATGACTGGAAATCAAGTACGCACACCCTCAGCATGTCCTCAAGTATCTGGATAGTCCTTTCAGATTGACCATCTGTTTGTGGGTGGAAGGCAGTACTGAAGGTTAACTTTGTACCTAATGCGTCTTGTAAACTTTTCCAAAATCGGGAGGTAAACCTGGGGTCACGATCGGATACAATAGATGCAGGAATTCCATGCAATCTAATAACTTCTTGTACATAAAAATCAGCAAGCTGGTCCATCGAGTAGGTTGTTCCTTACTGGTAAGAAATGGGCTGACTTTGTCAATCTATCAATCACAACCCAAATACTATCATGTCCTTTAATTGTCTTAGGTAATCCTACAACGAAATCCATAGCTATGTGTTCCCACTTCCACTCGGGAATAGGTAAAGGCTGAAGGGTACCTCCTGGACGTTGATGCTCGGCTTTAATCTATTGGCAAACCAAACATGACTCTACATACTTAGCAACATCTCTCTTTAATTTTGGCCACCAATAGAGTAACTTCATGTCTCGATACATCTTGGTGCTGCCAGGATGCACAGAAAAGGGAGACGAATGCGCCTCAGCCAGGATTAGCTTACGTAATTCTTCGTTATTAGGGACATACCATCTATTTCTAAATTTCAGAATCCCACCCTTGGAAAGACTAAACTCGGAGGTGGCGTCTTTCACCTTGTTCATCATGCTGTTATTCTCCTCAGAGTCCTTCTGTTGTGCCTCTTTGATCTTTTCTAAAACCGTTGGTTGAATGGTCAAATCGGCAAGTAAGGTTGATAACTCTAGAACTATCTCCAATTCAAACCTCTGAACCTCTGTCCTCAAAGGTATAGACATAGTTGATACAACGGGTTGCATTGTTGTTGACATCCTGCTCAATGCGTCAGCTACAGAGTTAGCCTTACCCGGGTGATACTTGATCTCAAAGTCGTAATCTTTAACAAATTCCAACCAACGCCTCTGCCTCATGTTCAATTCCTTTTGTGTAAAAAGATACTTCAGACTTTTATGGTCAGAAAACACCTCACACTGCTGTCCATATAAGTAGTGCCTCCATATCTTCAAAGCAAAAACAACAGCGGCTAATTCTAAATCATGGGTGGGGTAGTTCTGTTCATAACTCTTTAACTGCCTAGAGGCATACGCTACAACCTTGCCTTCTTGCATCAAAACACAGCCCAAACCAACTTTTGATGCATCACAAAATACGCTAAACTTTCCTTCTTCGGTTGGAAGGGTCAATACCGGGGCTGTTGTTAACTTCACCTTCAACGTCTGGAAGCTATCCTCACAAGCTTCGGTCCAAGAATACTTATTGTCCTTCTTTGTCAAATTCGTCAGGGGCTTAGCTATCATAGAAAATCCTTTGATGAACTTTCTGTAATAGCCTGCCAATCCAAGGAAACTGCGGATTTCACTGGCATTCTTTGGTTGTGGTCAATCCTTTACTGCCTGAATTTTGGTCGGGTCCACTGATATGCCATTAGCAGAAACTACATGGCCAAGAAAATTAACCTTGTCCAACCAAAATTCACACTTGGACAATTTGGCATAAAGCTGGTGCTCCTTCAATGTTGCCAAAACTATTCTTAAATGCTCTGCATGGTCAGCTCCTGTCCGTGAGTATATCAGGATATCATCTATGAACACAATTACAAATTTGTCCAAATACTCCCGAAACACACGGTTCATTAAGTCCATAAAGGCTGCAGGTGCATTGGTCAGTCCAAATGACATGACCAAGAATTCGTAGTGTCCATAACGGGTTCTGAAGGTTGTCTTTGGTATATCTCCTTCCTTAACTTTCAGTTGGTAATAACCTGAACGTAAATCTATTTTTGAAAACACTTTTGCTCCTTGCAATTGGTCAAACAAATCATCAATTCGGGGTAAGGGGTACTTATTCTTGATTGTCAACTTATTTAGCTCCCTATAGTCTATGCACATTCTAAGGGAACCATCTTTCTTCTTGACAAATAAGACAGGTGCACCCCAAGGAGAACTGCTAGGGCGTATAAACCCTTTGTCTATTAATTCTGTAGTTGGACTTTTAACTCCTTTAACTCAACCGGTGCCATCCGGTAAGGATTCTTAGATACAGGCAATGCCTCGGGATATGTATCAATTACAAACTCTATTTCTCTATCAAGTGGTAATCCTGGCAAATCATCTAAGAATGCCTTAGGGAACTCTCTGACTATGGGGATATCTTGTAACTCTATCTTATTCTTCATCCGAACATCCATTATGCTAGCTAAGTAACTCTCACAACCATTTTTCAGTAACCGGTAAATTTCTAGTGATGATATAATCGGTATTTTGCTTATTTTAGGAATAGCTTGGAAGGAATAATGATCACCATTTGGGGGTCGAAAATCAACCATCCCAGACCTACAACTTATTGTGGCATAATGCCTAAATAACCAATCCATTCCTAATATCACCTCATATCCTTTCATGTCAATTACAATCAGTTCTACATATAGTTTCTTACTTCCTAAGGACACAACATCACCTTTAACAATCTGTTCAGAATGTAGGGACTTCCCTGATGGTAACATAACATCATATGGCCTTTCGGCTGGTGAAGGTTCTAAGTTGTTTTGGCATACAAACAGAGTTGATATAGACGAGTGCGTGGCTCCTGTATCTATAAGTGTGTAAGCAGCTAAACCACAGACCATAATGGTACCTGTTATGACTGTATGCTGCACGGCTTCCTCATCCTCCATCATTGCATAGACTCTAGGTGCTACCCTTGCACGGTTCGGATCTGGCGGCATGGGGCAGTCTCTGACTATATGTCCAACTTTGTCACATCTGAAACAACGGCCAGAACGCAACTTGCATTCGCCGGGATGGTTCTTCTGACAGGTGGGGCATAAGGGTGCCAGAGGCCTCTTCCCTTTTCCTTGGTCATCATTCTGGTTGAGGGGTCTCTTTATTCCTTGTTGTTGTTGCTGTGGTCCCCTGTTCTGTTGCGGCTGCCAACCTTTGTTCTGACGTGGTGGCGGCTGAGTATCCTTTGTGAGTTTTCTTGGCTGCTCACGCTGTGCATATGCTGTTATTTCTGCCTCTTCCAGCTCCAAGGCCTTAGCTGTCACTTCACCATAGGGTACATTGTGTATTCCAGCAGTCTTTACTTTCACATACAGACTCGGCTTCAGCCCTTGAACAAATTGGTAAATCTTGTCCTCGTCATCCTCAATCATACGGGGAGCAAACCGTGATAAAGCATCAAATTTGCATATGTAATCCGTCACAGAGCCAGCTTGTCGCAGATTCATGAACTCCTTCTTCTTGTTGGCCCGAACAGTCTTATTGAAGTACTTGTCAAAGAAAGCAGTCTTGAACATCTCCCAGGTCATGGCTTCGGCATTAGCGGTGTTCTGGATCGAGTCCCACCAATGCCTTGCACTTAACTCCAAATGAAAGACAGCATAGGTAACCTTATCTCCTTCGTCAACCTTTGCATATTTAAACATGTCTTCTATCTTTCGAATCCACTCCTCAGCATAAATAGGATCTGAAACATGTCCATTAAACACCGGGGGTTGAAGCCGGTGGAAACGCTCACCCCCATGATCATGTGTTGCATTCGTACTGGAGTTGCCTTGTTCCTCTCTGGCAGTCATCAGTCGTTCTATCTGGTGAGATTGGCGCATGACCAACTCTGTCAACTGAGCAATAGCATTGCTATCCTCATTGCTCTCTCTCTGCTGACCTCTAACCATTTTGGGATTCCTAGACAAATCATTACAGATATATCTTAACTTAATGACATAAACTGAAATCATAAATACTTACAGTTGTTGGAGTGTGCTCATGTGACAGTCAGTGCTGGAAGGCAGTCTGCAGAATCGGTTTGAGAACCCGGTTTTGCTCTGATACCATAATTGTAACGACCCCGATGGGATCGCCACGTAAACATGACAATCGCAATCATTTACTTCTTAATTTCTACACCCTGTTCATTATCAGTATTTCTTTTTTTTTTTCTTTTTAAAACTTAGAACTTGAACTTGACTCCTTCATGTTTCTAATAACTCATTCATCGACAGGATCAATCGATTAAGCTCGATTGTCAGTCCCAAAACATAATCAGATAAGGAAGGAAATGCCCTCAAATCACTTAACATGATTCTACTCGGGTTTGCATGGATTTGCATGCATCGGCTGGCAGGGTGTGCCCCATCCGATTTGTCACGTGTACTCTGCGTGACTCACTCATCATCGCCTAATAGAAGATATCTTCCGGTGGGCACGTGTGTTTCACATGTTCAATTAAACATCGCCCAGTAGTGGACATCCACCGGTGAACACGAGTCCAACACGTGACTCTCTAAATTTCACTAGATAAGAAATATCATCCGGTGAGCACGTGCATCGCACATGACTTATTAAATCACTATCGGTCGCTAAACGACAAACATCGTCTACATCATCCGGTGAATAACTACACTTCCTCCACCGGTCACTAGATGACAAAATAGCATTTTTCATCTTCCGGCGAAGAAATACTCTACATCATCTGGTCACTAAACGACAAACATCGTCTACATCATCCGGTGAATAACTACACTTCTTCCACCGGTCAATAGATGACAAAATAGCATTTTTCATCTTCCGACGAAGAAATACTCTGCATCATCCGGTCACTAAACGACAAAACTAAACTCACATCTTCCGATAACTTTAACACTCTACTTCTACCGATCGCTAGACGACAAAATAGCATTTTCATCATCCGATGGCTTAGACACTCTACTTCTGCCGATGACGTCAGCCGGATGAATGCCTCATCCAGCTTCTATCTTACAACAATAAAACACTATAATCATCAACAACCTCATCCAACAGAAAATACTACAACTCACTCAATTCTTAACTTAGAAATTATAAACCCTATTGAGTAAAAACCATATCCCATACAAGATACACTTAGCGGAAGGCTTAAGCAAAACAGACCATTCAATAATCCTTAAAATCGTTAACAGACTCTGAAGTTAAACCATTCAAAATCCAAATCTCATTGTTATAAGAAAACTCTATTATACCTAGTCATCTGTTTATCATAAACTTCTCTGACTTACTATGGGTATAACCAGGGAACTTGATCGCCTGTCCAGCCTTCACTGTCACACTGAGCATCCTCCAGCAACCAAGCTTAGACATCTTCATTGACCCTGAGTTCCTCACCTGAAAACTCGTCACCTACATCATAAGGTTTAAACTATAAGCCTAATGCTTAGTAAGGAATGCAACACTAACATGGATGCATGAATGCATAATTTGGGAAAATCACATGCTCATAAGTCTTTTCCTGTTCTTGTCTTTGCTCGTATTCATCATTCATAGTCATAGATCATATTCATCATTCATAATCATTGATCATATTCATCATTCATAATCATTGATCATATTCATCATTCATAGTCATCGTTCATATTCTTTGTTTAGGTTGTGTGGATCAAGAGAGGATTTGTGCCGGTAAAGGGGGTTCGACAGTGAGTTTGATCTTGTTCCCTACTGCGGGTCGTATTCATATGTCCTTCTTTGGACTGTGACATACGCCGAACCGCCCCCAACCCTCACTTAATCCACGTTGCATAAATCTTATACATATACATATCTTATTCATGGAAAACATGCGTTAAAATATTTTCTTATGCTTGAGAAAACATTCATGATGCATGAACATGAGAGCTTTTAACTCATCAAACTATGACAATGATCAAACCAGAGCAGACAACTTCACATTTACCAACAGGTCATCACATGGTATAACTCGCAACATACATAAATCCTTCAAGTGCAGACAAACTCATAATCATAAGGTAAACGTTAGACATTTCAACCTAGTACTCCCACGATGTAGGGCTCTATTAGCCGGAAACCTTAATACATTCACTTACCTGGTCTCCTTAGCACTTGAGCTCCTTTCTCTTGAAACTTTTGCACCTAAACATTTACATTGCAGTAGTTAAAACAAAATCCTAATAGTTCTAATCTCGAGTTATCCTAAGATCTAATATCTAAGAGTCCTTCCCGAGTTCTTAGTTTAATACTCAATGTAACCCGAAATCCAAAAATCAAAAAAGACGGATTCGATAATGATAATTCAGGGTTGGTTGTTTTAAAAGTCGAGAATCGATTCGGAATGACATTACCAATCTCGGGTTTCAAAATGTTCTTATCAATACTCGGCCATTGAAGAATCCAAAACTTCAATACAGAGCCGAAAACAGAGCTAATAAACTAACAGATAGCCACATTGTCTAATGCATACCTCAGGCGCAGAGTAGTCGAGTGGTGGCGAAGTAAACCGGCCGTCGAGGAGAGTTTGCTGATAGCAGAGAGTAAGGACTTGCGAGAGAAGAAATCGCCGGAAAGGGTGGTATCGGCTACAGTGGTTTAAATGAGGTTTGAATCCTTTCCTTTTTCTTTAAATACTGGCCCTAATCCTCCAATATCACAACTTTGCCACTCAACCTAGTTTAGATCCACATGTAATTAATTAAGCTTGGCATAAATCCTAAACTACGAAGATTAAATATTTATGACCGTTAATACAGTTAAGAAAATCACCTGGCCGTTGACTCGGGTGTTACACGAAAACACAATGCACACTGCACAAACAACCCACACACACAACCCTAATACATGCGGTTTCTAACTCTCGGTTGTGTTCAACTCGTTCTTGTTTCATTACTCAACACTTTCACTTGTGCGTCATGCGGATACCTATCCTAACAGGATGGTCACGCGTTGACAACTCAGAGCCAGATCCGAGGCACACATCGTGTTCACACACGGGACGGCCATACATGATCTTCTCCCACGTCGATCAATGAACCTCGTTCATTATCAACTCACTGAGAGACACCTCCCGAACTGTCATACTTTCAGACACTAATTCACGACGAGGTGACTCACACAGACACCTCCCAAAACTGTCATACTTTCAGACACTAATTCGCGACGAGGTGACTCACACAAACACCTCCCGAAACTGTCATACTTTCAGACACTAATTCGCGACGAGGTGACTCACACAAACACCTCCCGAAACTGTCATACTTTCAAACACTAATTCGCGACGAGGTGACTCACACAAACCCATTGCCTCACATATCTTTACATTGCCTCACAATTTGCAAACGATGCTCAAAACACATATTTCGTAGTTTGAAAACCATGATGCATGTCACATACAATGCACAACAAAAGATAAAATAAACAACCAAGCAAACAATTTCCCTACCGTTCCATGGTGTAGGCCCGAAGGCAAAACACAAGCGGTCCACTACTTACCTGGTTGCTCGATACTTTCTCGTCCACTTCGTCCAACCAAATCACACGTTTGATCACCTAAACTAATGAAAACTCAACTTAGTAACACTCCAAAGGATTCTAAAGAATTCAACTAAATCAACTAACACAAATCTTTCAACCTAAACACTCAAACCCGATTTTTACCCAAAATTGACCATCGAACTTCAAATGGTCATAACTTTATCGTTTTTTAACGGATTTTGACGTGCCACCCCAACTCGGAAAGCTCTACACGTCTACTATCCATTGAAATACTTAAATTAACCAAATAAACACTTTGGCCAACCCGAAATTGCAGCCAACAGAATCGGTCATCTAAGTGCTCTTAAACCGTTTTTGTGTAACACTCCTCCAATCTTCAATCTAACCAATCTAACCACCTAAACTAATCCATCCAACAATTAAATCAACAAATTTGGAAAGAAAATCAACCCTTAAACTCAATTTTCGGACTTCACCATTTAGGGTTTTCAAACCCTATGCAATCTTCACCAAAACTACCCAAAAACCACTAAAAACAACCCCTAAATGTATAAAACTAAAAACCCCACTAAACTTACCTCAAAATCCCTTGAAAACTCTTGCTGAAATGGAGATTTGGAGGGCTTCAATGGCGCTGCAAGAAATTATGAAAAGCTAGGGGAAGAAGATGACTAACTTTACAAATTTGACCTTTTTAACTAATACTTTTTCTCTTTTATTTTAATCCTTTAAAATTACATTCAAATTACCATTCAACCCTCACTTTTCATCTTCAAGTCTCCAACGTGAAACATGATTACTTCCCACTTTTCTTTCCATTCAAGTATTTCATTTATTATTTACTTAATTCCTATTGGTTTTTACTTACTTTGAAAATTCAAACCTATGCTTTTGACTTTTCAACACACCTTTTTGGTTTAAACTTTTTCAATTCTTTTCCCCACTTTCCTTCCAACGTGATGACCATCTTTAACCATTTCTTTCCAAGTTTTTATTTCACATAATTATTTGCAATTTGATTGGCTTACTTATTTTGACTTTTCAACACTTTTGTTTTAACACTTCAACCTCTTTCACTCTTCCATGCATATCCTTAGCCTTCAATGACTCAATCTCTCATACTTGACCTAGCTAGGGCTACGCACAAAATAGAAATTTTCCGGGTGTTACATCCTTTTTCTGCTTGTCTCTCTCCTCTTCGTTCTGCGCATCCTTCCTTTCTTCTAGATCTCCTTTTTTATTCTGTTTTATTTTTTTAGCCCGCCTTCTTCTCTCTCCTGGATTCTAGGAGATTCTCCAGCCAATTTTTTCTCTCTCATTGATTCTAGCGATTTCTCCAATATTTGCTCCTTCTCTTTTGGTCATTCAAATAAAAATCCAATCTTTTGTTTTTACTTTACTACTAGTAAATCTGTGACCAAACGTGATAACAATAAAATTCAAATTAGTGCTAATAATCTAATTTTTTCTGGAAATAAACATAAAATTCATTAAATTCGTAAAATCTTTCAATGCTGCAACAACTTATAGCAATTTCTATAATTTTGACCACTTGCCTTTTATATTCACTCAAATCATACAAGTTATATTAAATAAAAATAGTATAAAATAACTCTTTTTGAAGAGTTATCAATGCGTGTGGCCCCGAGGTAAATATTTTACTGCCTCGCAACTCACTGTTAAGTACGCTAACCTGCACAAGATAACTATGAGGAACTGACTTCCTACTTCTCATAGAACTGGTGTGAACAAGTCGATGGCTGTCTTATTGTTCAAGATTGGCAACTTCATTGCATTTGATGTTGGGCAGTTCTTCTTTGATCATATTGTGAAGCACGCCGATTGCAAGAATGAAAGGTCAGCTCTTCCATTTCCTTGTTTGATTTATGGTATTTTGTCGTCTCAATAAGTTGTGATTCAGGATAAAGAAGTTGTTGATATGGATAAGGAGGAGATTAGAATCAGATACCAGCTTTTGGCAGGTGATCACGTTAATGATCTGGAAGATGTTCTCGAGGGTGTTATTGCTCCTGACAATGCTTCTGATTCTGCATTGTTGTCTCGCTCTATTAAGGTACTTTAGGATGAGCTAAAGTTCTTGAATATTAAGCAAATAGTTATTGAAAAGAGAAAGAAAGTGGTTACGGGGTTGCTTGATGACCTTGTCAAAAAAAGGTCTGCTAAGGAAGTTATTGATGATATTTCTGAGAGAAAAAAAGCTGCTAATGTGAAGGAGAATGTTAAGGAGGCTGATATTTCTCGTAGTGTCGCTCAGGGTGTCTTAGAAAATCAAGCCCCTTCCAGCATCCAATCCGGTGGATCTGTAGCTGGTGAAGATGAATCTGTCAGAGGGGAAAATGACAGTGTGCAGTTGCAAGCAGATCTGATCGGGTTGGTGTCATATGATGATGATTCTGCTTGATGTTGTTGTGGTATTTTTTATGTTTTGTTAAGACAATTTTTGTTTGGTAGCTTTTATACCCTTTTGTCCTTTTGTGGAAAAAAAGGGAATAAATTCTGTGTCGCATGGTGTTTTGTGCAATGTTTTTAAGTTTCGGTTCAAGGGAAGTTTGGATTTTGCCAAAAAGTGCCAAATGAGAGTTTATAAATGCTAAAGATTGTTGGTATTGATTTTTTGGCAATTAATAAAGATTGTGTTTTATTCTGCAATCAACAGAATCAATCTATGCAAGGAATGTTGATTTTTGGGGATGATCAGAAATTATCTTTGGAAGGTCAATTCAAAGATTGCGTAAGATAAGAGATCACAATGATTTTGGGATCCGATCCTAATTCTTAGCTAGCACTTTTCGCTTATGTCACATCTAGTATCACTGATTTGGACTTCGTGGCACACGGTTTTCTCTTTCTGTGCGATCTGTTTGGAGATGATATGGGAGATAAAAAATAGAAATATTTGATGCGCATTATATTATTGATTCTTCGCTCACGCCTATATAAGGTGAGCAAGTTATTATTTATGCTTTGCTCACGCCTATGTGAAGTGGGTGAGTGATTATTCATTCGGTCTGTAAGAGATTGTATACACACTCTATTTGGTTGGATTTCTTTGTTCTTTGCTTGTGTTAGCTGATCGCATCCGAAGACAACGTTGGGTGTTATTAACAGTGTAGAAGGTGCATTCTTTGTGATCTTCATTAAAGTTCAATCTTGGGAAGAGGCTGCTTGAAACTTGGGAGGAGTTTTGATCGTGGGCAAGGGGATCTTGCCATACACGGATTCTGGGAGGAGTCATCATCGACAAGGGGATCTTGTCACGATTAGATTCTGGGAGAGATCGATATCAAGTCGAGGGGAGCTCACAAAAAGATTCATTGGGAAGTTAGGAAGAAGCGGCGACAAAGAAAAGATGGAGTCTTTCTTTGTGTTAGATTGAGTGTCTTGTAACTTTGTAAACCTTGTGAATTGTTTTGCTTTATCGCGGCATGGCCCCGCAGAGGTAGGCAATTGCCAAACTGCGTTACCAACCTTCTGTCTCTTTACTTTTTGCATTTTAATATTATGTATTATCGCTTTTATTATTGGTGTCTCACCTAGTGTTCTAACCCACTAGGAAACACGTATCTAACCTTGATCTTTCAAAAGTAGCTCTTTTGTCTCTTGCATCTGATCAAAGGAAGCTTCTGTTGTTGTACTCCTTGGCCATTGCCTTGTTAGTCACATTCTCACCAACTTCTACAGAGTTTTTCAGGCACGGCTTCTTCAGTAAATTTCTCTTCCTTTGTTATTCATTCTCTTTTACAATTGGGTCATTACTGATCTGAGTACATACATTAGGCCTGGATTCCAACCGAAATTGTATTTGAAATGGCAGAGCATAGTTAGAAAGGTTTGGGCGAGCACGAACGCGATGGAAAAGTTGACTGAGACACTTATGCTTTGGTCGATTGGCCGGATCTTCGTTTGTAGAATCTCAGGTGGAATGAGACAAATGAGAGGTCCCCACTTTGACAAAAGCTTACAATAACAAAAATAAAGAAAAGCACAAATCTGTTGTTTTACGTAGAAAACAAATTATATCATAATACCTTTCCATACTATTCAATAAACAACACACACTTATTTAATCTAGCAGTATGCTTACTGACTAGAGATGACAAACGAGCCGGTCGAGTCAGAAGTAGTCCGACTCACCGAGCCTAATGAGCCGAGCCTACTGAGCTAGCCTGAAAAAATTTCAACCCGAGCTGGCTCGCGAGCCACGAGTTAAACGAGTCGAGCCGAGCGTATATAAATATTTTCAACTTATATTAATATATTATAAGTTTTTAAAAAAATAAAATTATAATAAGAATTAATAATTATATGTCAATGATATTTAATCATTTAATTTAAAAATTAGTTATGTTAAGGTATATAAAATTGAATGTATTAATAAAAAAATTATTTGAGGCTATCCAATAAAAAATATGACATAAATATCATTAAAAATATTTTGACATATAAAAAGAAATTAGAGTTTGAAAAAAATTACAAATTTGAAAAAAATTACAAATTCGAAAAACAATTACTTCAAATTATAAAAGAAATTCAACAAAAAGAATCTCTAGTCTTCAACATCCAAATTCTTAAACTCATCAAGAATTTCATCATCTCGTTGTTGAATTCTCGTCTTGCCATCGGCCTAATCTTTGATACAAATGAGTGTCTTTACAAGGTCCGGTGCAAGTCTTCCTTTTCGTTCATCATACACACGTCCACCTGCACTACAAGTAGATTTCGATGCTACAGTAGAAATAAAAAGTGTTAATAGATCACGTGTTTTTATAGAAAGAATAGGATATATAGTAGAATGTCTTTTCCATCAATCTAAAATATCAAAATTCTCATCTCGAGAAAATTGATAACGAGCTTCAAAATAAATATTAAGTTCATTTGTAAAAGAAGTAAAATAATTATCAGTTTGTAATTTACTCCATATATCATCAATACTATATCGTTGACTAAAACTACCTCCAACATCACTACTACTACAATTAGGATAATTCTCGATATGTGGAGGTCATGAATAATAACGATTAACATTGGAATATTTTGTTTCATAAGAACCATATAAATTAGCAATTTCATTTATAATGTCATCACTAGTAATTAAATGTGCAATTCATAATTTCATTCCTCCCACATCTTCATCACAATTTCATCTTTTCTATTAGTCCAAGTATGCTTTGAATTTTCCACACACTTGCTGTTTGATTTTTAACTTGTCAAACTCCTTTTTCCTTGACTTTTCTCCTAACCATTAACACTTAACTTTAATTTACACTAACACTTAACATTAATTACTCTAACCATTAATCCTAGGCCTATATGCGTTATCGAAATTTTCCGGGTGTTACAATCCACCCTCCTTACAAAAATTTTGTCCTCAAAATTTTTGGTACCTTAGTAATCTTTTAACTTACCCACTCTAAGCTACCATCTTAACTTTTGAGTTGCCCCTCAAACTCTTGATTAAGCTATGGTCTTACTCACCAATTGAGGAACGACAATTCCTACATCTCCAAAGTTTTGACTTCGCTTCACTGATTCTACACTCCATAGCTCAAATACTAATACGTCTATTGACATGAACTGCTTCAGTTATCACGAGGACTCTTAAATCCCTCTAACTTAGTTCTTAACCCTAATTGTTCCCTGAGCTCAATTCACTTAGCCGCTCATGAACCTTACTTCTAAGTGCACTCACATAATCTTGAGTTGTAACGCTAAATCTCAACTACGTTACTGCCCAAATTACCTACCGAGTACCCTTAATAACCTATCGAGCAATGAAAAAAAAATCCTACAACTTCAAGTTTTAACCTTCCCAGCTATGATCTTTATAGTTCAATACTCTTACGTTCTTATGTTCATCACGCATTTGCATAACTTAAACACTCATCACTATACTCTCAAAGTTGTCTATCTAAGTTTCAACTCTAACTGTAACACCCGGCCTTTTTGTATGTAATTATTTCCCGAACCATTTCTCAGGATTAATTTAATATAAATGCAATATGTGTTTTGATGGAAAACCAAACTAATGTTTAACTAAGCATTACACTAAGTTAAAATGCATGGAATGGTAAATCGAGGAAAAATTAAGGTTGGTGGGAGATAGCCAATGGTTGAGTGGCATCTGGCAACTTGTTGAAGAAGCTAAGTTCCACCTTCTACGTGAAACCCTCTTCACTTCTCTTCTCTGCTCTCTCTCTCTCCTTTCTCCTCTCTGCATTCTCTCTTCCTGTCGAAAAACAACCATCGAAGTTACTTCGATCTTCCCAGATTCCTTTCTGCTCCTCCGCTAAGGTAAACATCTTCTAATGCTAACACATTTGGACAAGCAAAAACTATGGGTTATGCTGAAGTTTTAGGTTAAGATAGTTGGGAGAAAACTCTCGGTTTTTGTATGGAAACACATTCGTTGTTTTTACAAGTCTGAATGGAGTTTACTGCATAATCTTCCAAGTTATTTGTTAGCATTTGCAACTTGTTTAATTTCTCTGCATTGCAGCAACAGATCCGAGCGTTCCAGAGACATTCGAGCATTCTACATTGCAGCAAACAGGTAAGTTCATATCCGTAGGTTGGCCCTTAAGGCCCTACATAATGGAGGTACTAGGAATTTCTTCTGTCGGGTGTTTTCGGGTAGAAAGTTAGAGTTAAATTCTAAGTTATCTGTTTTCTCTCTAGAATCTGTTGTATTACTCTGTTAACTGTTGTTTTAATTTATGCACTGTGAAAGTTCATGCATACACGTTTTCACTGAAAGTTCATGCAAAACCGATTTCTGTACACTGTTTTAAACTAAACAAGATAAAATCTGACTGAAATGTACTGGTTAGGTGTGGGACGGGGACTGGCCCTCTGGTTTTATCCCTCCCTGGAAATCTAAAAATTTATTGTCCCTAGCAATGACCCTCTGGTTTTATCTTTCCCTGGGATTCTGAAAACTGCTGTGCCTGATAGTGCACCCTCTGTTTGCCAGTTCCCCTATAAGCCTTACTTATACCCCTCTGCCACTGTAACGTAAAGTTCTGTTCTGCCACTGTATTCTGAAAATTGCATGCATAGCATTTTACATCACTGCATTTATAATATGTTCTTACTGAGCTTTAGGCTCATAGATGAACTCTCTGATGTAGGTACTGAACCCGAAGATGAGGACTTTGTGCCTCAGTCTGACCATTAGGTGGTTGGTGATTCGAGCTCTCGGGGTGGTTGCTGCAGCCAGACATGTTTCTGATCTGAGGTTTAAGTTTTCTGAAGTGTTTATACCTGTAAAGTCTTCTAGATGTTCGGGTTTGGTTGTAAAACTCTTCCTTTGAAGAAATTCTGCAAGTATATGTCATGTTCTGTACTGACCTTCAGATTTTAAAACAATGTATAGGTTTGTTGTCTAAGTTTTAGAAGCCACTGTATTTGACAGTTAAGTTTATATATACTAAAGTATTCTGAAATTTGTTTGGAATGTTTCTATTAGTTCATGCATGGATGGCTTCTGGTTTTGGAACTATCCATGCAGTCTGTTTCCTTTGAATCTGTTAATTGTAAAGTGTGCTCTACATCCTTGTGTAGAATCGGTCATTGAAGGTTTGCAGCTTTCATGCTTTCTGTTTGTGCTGTATTTGACAGTTGAATGATGTTTTGAATCGGGTTTTGAAGGTTTGAAACCCTTATGCCTTCTGTTTTGATGCTCCCTGCCCGTATGTCTCCCTATAAAAGCTGTAAATTTTGCCTTTAAAACTATGTCTTCCGGCTGACGTCATCAAAGTCATCCGCCCAGTGTATTTACATCTTCCAGCTGATGTCAGCACAAGTCTTCCGCCCAGTTTAAAACTCCGTCTTCTGGCTGACGTCACCCAAGTCTTCCGCCAGTGTAATTATGTCTTTCGGCTGACGTCATCCCAGTTTTTCCGCCAGTATAATGCTTATATCTTCCGCTTGACGTCATCCATCTTCGGTTGACGTCATCTCCTCATCCGATCTCAGTTACTGTTTGTGTCTTCCGCTTGACGTCATCCATCTTCCGGCTGACGTCATCTCCTTATCCGATTTTAGTTACTGTCTGTGTCTTCCGCCTGACGTCATCCTTACTTCTGTCTTTGCATTTACATCTTCCAGCTGACTGTCATTCAAGTCTTCCGCCCAGTTTTAAACTAAGTCTTCCGCCAGTCTTTTACCTAAGTCTTCCGACTTCACATTCTATTTTCTGCCCCGATCTTCTTCTAATATTTGTTCTTCCTTCCAATTGTAGATATGTTTACGGTGTTTTCCAGTTTTGCTTTCGGATACAGGGGATGTTTTTTTTCCTTCATCTGAAAAGTTTATGAGTTTACTTCTATAAGCTCATCCTGTTTATGTTCAAAAAAAATATATATATATAAATTAGTCACCGTTTTCTGCAAATGACCCGTAGTGACGGCTCGATTCTCGGGTTCCGATCGGGATCCGGTCTCGGGCTGTCACAGTTGTGGTATAAGAGAGACAAGGTTTTAAAACCGATTCTGTGAAATGTCTGAATGCGCGACCCGCCATGTGATATCGCTCCACCAACTGTAAGTGTCTAATGTTCTGTAAAAAGTTTCTGTTTATTAAATTTAGTTATTTCGTTGAAAGGATTATTTAGAAATGGTGAGAGGACATCAAGAAGAGTCAAGCGAAAGCTCTCGAGCCATTGACCGACTAACCGAACTGGTGGGTGCACAGTCACGCATGGTTGAACGCATGATGGCTAGAGAAGACGATAGAAACAATAACCATGGGAATAACGATCGTGATAATGCGCCGCGAGACAACAGTGGAGACAGATTCCGGCGACTCCAGCCGCCTTCATTTGATGGGCTGTCTACAGACCCGACCCGTGCTGAAACCTGGATTCGAACAATGGAGAAGATGTTTGGATATGCAGAAGTAGAAGACAACAAGTAAGTTATTTGCGCCACGTTCTATCTCACCGAAAGTGCGGGATTTTGGTGGGACACAGTGCAGTCAACTACAGTGGCATTAAGCTGGGAAGGATTCACGAAAATCTTCTACGAGAAGTACTTTGACCGGGGAGTGAGGAAGGAAAAGTTGCTTGAGTTCTCTCGGCTGCGACAGTATGGGACAGTGGCTGAATATGTTCAAAAATTTGAGTCCTTGTCCCGATATGCAACACATATGGTGGCCACTGATGAGAACAAGGTGCACCAATTCATTCAAGGGTTAAAGATGGACCTTCTGCGAGGGATCACAACCGGAGGGTTCAATGAGGCACCATATGTGAAGGTGGTGGCCAAGGCTTATTAGTTAGAGGCCTTAGAAATGAAGTCCCAGAGACAGAGAGATCCACCAAGAGGGATTATGATGTGCCCCGTAGGCCCATTACACGATCCCAGACCCGAGTCCACAATTTGACTAACACACTTGTCTCTTTTGCAGGTCATGGTTCGTGTGAAGACTTGGAGGACACCGTGGATGACTTGAAGTGGGAGATTAAAGCTGGAGACGTTGACCAACCGAAGTATCTCCTCATGTGGAAAGACTAAAGAGACACCTTAATGCTCACATGGGAATTTGTCTTCCCGAGCTTTAATATTTGTTGCTTTTTTGAAATTTCAAACTTATTGGCAAACGTTGGCCTTCTTGTTTAAACTTTATTAGATGCATGCTAGGATTAGATGCATGTTAGGATTATATGGATGTTAGGATTAGATGAATGATAGGATTAGTTGGTGGCTTGGTTTGGCCCATTGAAGTTGAAGACATGCCCAAGCCAAAGCCCAAGCCCAAGCCCACCATTAGGTCTATATATTCATGGCATTGGTGTTTGTAACTTTTTTGGTTGATTTATGAGCACCCACGGATTTCTCTCTCAATAGAAGAAGAAGCTTGGAGCAAAGAGCTTCCAAGGTAAGCTCGGTTGACAACAACCGAGGGGTTGCGCCCCCGAACCATTCTTCTAGCTTGGTAGCTAGTTGGAGTGGATTTTGCCACCTCCTTCTCCACTCTTTTGAGAGCGGAAAACAGCAAGGAGTGGCCTTAACCGATTCCTTGAATCGAGTTATCTTCCTTGGAAGAAACTCTTGCCGGAAGCTCCATTGAAGCACTCACCGGCCGATTCTCGGAAAACATTATATAAATCATTCATCTTAACGAATCTGGACCACGATTTTCACCAGCACACACCTCACTCACTTCACAAGATTCACCTAAAATTTCATTAAATTTCGAGCACGTTTGATATTTCTTTTACATTTTCCACTCTCGGTTTTCTCGGATTTGTGCCACCCGGAGCTAACGATCTTCTTCGAGTTCTTGAGTCCTATTTGCAGGTCGGAGCTCATCAGATTATAAGAAATGTTCCTCAACAACAACAACAGCAACAGCAAAGAGGCCAAAATTTTCAGCCTCAACAGCACCAAAACAGGGGCATTAAGAGGCCCAATGAAGCCATCCTTTATCAAGACAAAGGAAAGAGACCAATGGGGGCACTTCAACCTTTAGTATGCCCGCGGTGCCAGAAGCCCCACAAAGGAGAGTGCAGGCTTGCTACAGGCCAAAGTTTCCGATGCGGCAAAGTAGGCCATCTTGTTCGGGATTGCCTAATGCCCGACACCAGAACAGGTCAAGCCGTGCCAAGAGTCTTTGCAATGGTGGAGGATGTTGATGATGCTGATCTGCACACAGCAATCACAGGTACAATTTTGATATGTGATAAACCTGCTTATACCTTGTGGGACACGGGGGCCACACATTCGTTCGTGGCGATAGACTTCGTAGTTAGAAAGAAGGTTAATTGTACGTCGTCAGACCAGCCCTACAGCATTATGCTACCGTCCGGAGAGTTTATGCACTCCGAGCAGGTGGTACTGGGTGATATAGTGTCAGTAGGAAACCAGAAGTTGTACGCCAGCCTTATCGTCATCGGTATGAAAGGGTACGATGTCATTCTGGGATGGACTGGCTGTTTAGACATCATGCCACCATCAACTGTAGGTCCGGGCTAGTGTCATTTAATCGCCCGAATAAAGTAGAATTTTCTTATCAAGCAGTACCGAAGGAACACCGTATGCCTGTTATATCTTCCCTGAAAGCTCGACGGCTATTGAGGTCAGGATGTGTCGGATTCCTTGCCCACGTGGTAGATGTTCAAAGGCAAGGTGAGGTGGAACTTCAAAGTATTCTGGTAGTCCGAGACTTCCCAGAGGTTTTCATAGATGACCTACCGGGATTGCCACCTGATCGCGAAATTGAGTTTGAAATTGACGTATATCCACGTGTGGAACCAGTATCGAAGAATCCGTACCGTATGGCACCAATTGAATTGAGGGAGTTGAAGGCTCAGCTGAAAGAATTGGTGGACAAGTGTAACGCCCCGAATTTTTTGAACCCGGTTCGCTACATAAAGCTCGATCATGACTAAGAAATCTCTTTTTTTTTTTTTAAAAAAAACTTTCGCTCGACAGTCAAATTTGACATTTTCTAAAAGCTCAAAATATTTAAAACTTGCAGCGGAAATTCGTTTAAACAAAAATAAAATTAACCAAAAACCATATTAAAAAAAAACGTTGGAAATGTTGAGAAACAATCGATTAAGAAGCAAAGGTTTAACCCGTGAAAATACTTTAAAGGTTGGAAAAGTCAAACTCGTCGTCCGCTGAACAAAGTCAACGAAGGAGGAAGGCTATTTGAAGACTTCATCCGGTCGCTAAACGACAAAACATAAAATTTGGTCATCTGGTCAGTCTAACAGGGACATCCACCGGTCACTAAACGATAAAACATAAATTTGGTCATCCGGTCAGTCTACAGGGACATCCACCGGTCACTAAACGACAAAACATAAATTTGGTCATCCGGTCAGTCTAACAGGGGCATCCACCGGTCACTAAACGACAAAATATAAATTTTGTCATCCGGTCAGTCTAACAAAGACATCCACCGGTGACGTCAGCCGGATGATCTCCTCATCCGAACGACTTTTCTCTATATCTACCGGTGACGTCAGCCAGATGATCTCCTCATCCGAATGACTTAACCCTTATCATCTGACGAGCAAAAGCTCGACATCACCGGACGACTAAAACAATCGACATCATCTGATAGCTTTATTAAAATCACCTTCCGATAGAAGACAGACACAACTCTAACTACAGAAAGAAATTTTCTTGCCTCTCCAAGACTTTTCAAAAACGATTCAAACCATTTCATTAATCAAATCCAGTAAAACCAACACTTAAAACTCAACAGGTTACTAGAATCAATAATATTCAAAATGTATTCGAAATGCTAAAATCTCTACTGTCATGAAAACTCGACCTACTCAGACTAGATCATTATCAACTAAACCTCAACATCTGCTGACACCAGTTAGCCTGCCTCATCAGTTTACCAAGCCGAGACATGGATGTACTCCTCCAACCACATCAATCATCTGTGCACTCAGGAAATTCACCTGCAGTGTCCTCAACACCTACATCACAAAACTCATCTATTAGCCTAATGCTAAGTAAGTAAAGCAGTAATGAAAAGACTCACTGAAATATAAATTCCTAAACATGCAATTTCTACTTTCTCAACTCAGTTGTTCATGTTTCGTTTCTGTTCAGATCCCCCTGTGAAATTGGGAGCTGGATCAACTCTCCCAAAGTATATGCATCCACTGGCTCATTAAGGGGCGGATAAATTCCCTTAACAGCATATCTGATTCACATGTTCAGATCCCCCTGTGAAATTGGAAGTTGGATCAACTCTTCCAAAGTATATACATCCACTGGCTCATTAAGGGGCGGATAAATTCCCTTAACAGCAAATCTGTTTCACATGGCTGTTTCAATATGTTCAATCCTCACTATGCCAACATGCATTAAAATTACATTTTCGTATATTTTTAAAAAAATGATGCATGACATACCAAAACACTCCAGCTTACAAACCCTAATGTTTTGTGATGTAGGCCCGAAGGCACAAGCAAACTTTACTTACCTGGATTTCTCTGGGATTAACTGGGTTGCTAACCACTTCGGGTATTGCTCAACCTAAAACCGTAGACAGTGTATTAGTTAAACTTCATTCTAAACTACCCAAGAGTCTAAGGAAAGTAGTTTGGAAGCTCAGGCCCTCATGCATTCCTCTTTACCATCAAGAACCCGAACCCACCCTCAATCACAGCAACCTCAACACTTCCACATTGTGTTCTCTCAGTAAACTTATCACTAAAATGCAGGAAAACAAGACTTACCTAGGTTGTAGGGGAATCGGGCGAGAGAATCTCCTAGAGAGTTCCACTGCTCGAGCTGAACACCGAAAGAGGGAAAAAGGAATTAGTGGCGGCTCCCCTCACTGGACTTTTCCTTAAATACATTATCCACTAGGTAAAATGCTAATTACCATCATACCCTCGCCTGATCATTTATTAACCTAATCAATAACTCCCCCTCCCAGCCCTTCTATAAAAGTACTTCATAAATAATAAATTAGATTTGATTTAATAGAACCGGGTGTTACAATCTAACCTCCTTAAAAGAATTTTGTCCTCAAAATTCGGTACCTGAATAGTTCTGGATATTGGTCCATCATGTCCTGCTGGCGCTCCCAAGTTGTCTCCTCAATATTCCGGTTATGCCATAAAACTTTTACCAGTGAAACTTCTTTGTTGCGCAACACCTTCACTGCATAATCTAAGATCTTTACTGGTCTCTCTTCATAGGCAAGGGTAGGGTGAATCTCAAAGTCAATTACCATCATACCCTCGCCTGATCATTTATTAACCTAATCAATAACTCCCCCTCCCAGCCCTTCTATAAAAGTACTTCATAAATAATAAATTAGATTTGATTTAATAGAACCGGGTGTTACAATCTACCCTCCTTAAAAGAATTTTGTCCTCAAAATTCGGTACCTGAATAGTTCTGGATATTGGTCCATCATGTCCTGCTGGCGCTCCCAAGTTGTCTCCTCAATATTCCGGTTATGCCATAAAACTTTTACCAGTGGAACTTCTTTGTTGCGCAACACCTTCACTGCATAATCTAAGATCTTTACTGGTCTCTCTTCATAGGCTAGGGTAGGGTGAATCTCAAAGTCTTTCTGTTCCATGACTTAGTTTGGATCCCTTATGCACTTTTTCAACATTGAAACGTGGAATACATCATGTATCCCTTCCATAGAAGTTGGTAGTTGCAACTGGTAGGCTACTCTCCCAACCCTCTTCAGAATAGCGAATGGTCCAATAAATCTAGGGTTCAACTTGCCTCTCTTCCCAAATCTCACAACTCCCTTAAATGGTGATACCTTGAGGAAAACTTCATCACCAACATCAAATTCTAATTCCCTTCGTCTTTTGTCTGCATAGCTCTTCTGCCGACTCTGAGCTGTCAAGATTCTTTGTCGAATGAGGGCAACCTTCTCCACAGTCTGCTGCACAATGTCAGGACCAAGCAATTGTGCTTCGCCAACTTCATCCCAGTACAAAGGAGATCTGCATTTTCGCCCATATAACGCTTCGTATGGAGCCATGCCTATTGTTGCCTGAAAACTGTTGTTGTAAGAGAACTCAACCAATGATAAATACTTACTCCAAAAACCTTGAAATTCTAGTACACATGCACGGAGCATATCCTCCAACGTTTGAATAGTACTTTCGGATTGTCCATCAATTTGAGGATGGAAAGCTGTGCTAAAACTAAGCTGTGTTCCCATGGCCTTGTGCAAACTCTTCCAAAATTTAGATGTAAATCTAGAGTCTCGGTCTGAAACTATGGTGCTTGGAACTCCATGCAGTCTAACAACTTCGTGCACATACAACTCAGCCAATTGATCCATCGAGTAGGTTATCTTTATTGGTAAGAAATGAGCTGATTTGGTTAGGCGGTCTACAATCACCCAAATTGCATCATGTCCCCTTGCTGTTCTAGGCAATCCTGTAACAAAATCCATAGTTATTTGCTCCCATTTCCATTCGGGAACTGGTAACGGTTGCAATGTTCCAGCAGGCCTCTGATGTTCAGCTTTGACTTGCTGGCAGACCAGACATGACTCTATATACTCCGCCACGCTTCTTTTCATACCTGGCCACCAATAATGTTGCTTAAGGTTTCTGTACATCTTTGTACTTCCAGGGTGAACTGAGAATCTAGAGGAATGTGCCTCAGATAGGGTCTCCTTCCTAAGCTCAGTATCAGCCGGAACAAACCATCTATTTCGAAACTTGAGAATTCCATCAGCTGAGCAGTTGAAATCCGACTTATCAGTAGAACCTATGCACAACTTATACTTATTACACTCAGTGTCATTCATTTGAACCTCCTTTATTTTCTCCAAAATAGTTGGTCTCAAAGACGTGGCCGTAAGCATGGCTGACACACTTGACACAGCTTCCAGGTTAAATCTTTGGAATTCTGTCTCTAAAGCTATTGGTATGACTAGAGTCAAAGTAGAAACTAAAGGAGTCACTCTACTCAAAGCATCTGCCACTACATTCGTCTTGCCAGGGTGGTACTTAATCTCAAAATCATAGTCTTTGACAAACTCTAACCACCTACGTTGCCTCATATTCAGTTCCTTTTGTGTGAAAATGTATTTCAGGCTCTTGTGATCTGAAAATATCTCACAAGATTGTCCATACAAGTAATGCCTCCAAATCTTTAGTGCAAAGACTACAGCAGCTAATTCCAAATCATGCGTAGGGTAATTCTTCTCATGAGTTTTCAACTGTCTAGAGGCATAAGCTATTACTTTACCATCTTGCATTAACACACATCCAAGACCAATCTTGGAAGTATCACAGTAAATGCTAAACTTACCATTATCGACAGGAAGGGTCAGAATTGGAGCATTGGTCAGTTTCTGTTTCAAGGTTATGAAACTATGTTCACATTCATCAGTCCATATGTACTTCACATTTTTCCTGGTTAACCTAGTAAAGGGTGTGGCAATCTTTGAAAATCCTTCGATGAATTTCCTATAATACCCTGCTAGTCCAAGAAAACTCCTGATATCCGAAGCATTCTTCGGTTGGGGCCATTCCTTAACAGCTTGAACCTTGGCTAGGTCAACTGATATCCCGTCTCCAGAGATCACATGACCAAGAAAGTGAACTCTGTCCAACCAAAATTCACACTTGAAAAACTTAGGATAAAGCTGGTGCTGTCTAAGTACTCCAAACACCAAACTCAAGTGCCTTGAATGCTCATCCTTAGTTCTAGAGTAGATCAGAATGTCGTCTATGAATACTATGACAAACTTGTCCAAATACTCGCGAAACACCCTATTCATGAGATCCATGAAGGCTGCTGGTGCATTTGTCAAACCAAAAGACATAACCAAAAACTCATAATGTCCATACCTTGTGCGAAAGGCAGTCTTTGGGATATCTTCAGATTTTACCTTCAGCTGGTAATAACCGGACCTAAGGTCAATCTTAGAGAAAACTCTTGCACCCCTAAGCTGGTCAAATAAGTCATCGATTCTCGGCAAAGGGTATTTGTTTTTGACAGTTAACTTATTCAATTCTCTATAATCGATGCACATACGCATTGATCCATCTTTCTTTTTGACAAAAAGGACAGGTGCACCCCACGGTGAAAAGCTTGGGCGTATGAACCCTTTCTCCAATAGATCCTCCAATTGTTTCTTTAATTCCTTAAGCTCAGTTAGAGCTAACCTATATGGCTTTTTAGACACAGGCTTGGCTCCAGGGTAAATATCTACAACAAATTCGATTTCCCTATCTGGCGGCAAGCCAGGAAGGTCATCTAGAAACACATCTGGAAAATCTTGGACAACTAAAACATCCTTGGGGTTCGATTTTTCTACTAGTTGTGTGTCTAAAACACTGGCCAGAAAGCACAAATATTCTCTGCATGGGGAGGGTCTACAGTTGACAGAAGTCATTACAGTCATTCTCTTACTCTTCTTCAGAGCTTGAAAGGTATGGTTTAAGCCTCCAGGGGGTTGAAAACTAACAGTTCCGGTCCTACAATCTATTGTGGCATAATGCTTAAACAACCAATCCATTCCTAGGATTACGTCAAATCCCATTATATCCATAATAATGAGATCAGCAGGCAGACTCACGCTTCCTACTAGCACATCGCTGTTAAGCATCACTTGGTTAGAGTGCATGCGTTCACCAGAAGGCAATGCAACATTAAACACATGCAGGGAAGGGGTAAACGGCACATCTAACTTAACAGCAAATGCAGATGCTATAAATGAATGCGTTGCACCAGAATCTATCAAAGTAAAAGCAGGCACAGAGTTGATCAGTATAGTACCTGACACTACAGCAGGCTGTTCTTCACCCGACTCTGTCATGGAGAATATTCTTGGTTTGATCATAGCAGGGCCATTCTTAGGAACTGGACAGTCTCTGCTAATATGGCCGACTTTGTTACAATTATTGCACCTGGTGATTCTAGGCTTCGAGCACTCCTTGAACGTGTGTCCAACCTCCTCACAGTTGAAACACTTTCTCAAGCCCAGTCTGCATTCTCCCAGGTGGTACTTCAGACACTTAGGACATTGGGGAAATTTCCTGACGTTCTGCACCTTTCCCCCTGATCCTTGGCTATTTTGGCCTTCACTTGGCCTCTTCGTTCCCCTTTGCTGGTGTGGCTGGTTAAACCTTTGTGGGACCTCCTTTGGTTTAGCACACTTCCCTTCAGCTTCTTCCACTTCCAGAGCAGTGGACACAACTTCACTGAACGTTAAACCTTTAATGCCACAGAATTTGACTCCTCAATAAATCTCCGGCTTCAGTCCATGCACGAATTTGAACACCTTATCCTCGTCCTTATGAGAAAAATGTCCAGCAAACCTGGACAAGGACTTAAATTGCCTACTATACTCTGCCACCGACCCTGTCTGCTTCAAATTCAGAAATTCCAACTTCTTTGCGGTTTGGACAGTGCTGTTGAAATATTTCCCATAGAAAATATCCTTGAATTGTGACCAAGGTATTGACAAAACATCTGTGGTGGTCTCTATTGTTTCCCACCAGAGTTGAGCTTCACCAGCTAGATGAAAGGTTGCCAGCGTGACCTTGTCTTCTTCTCCTATGTTGGCACACCTAAACATACTTTCGATCTTTCTAACCCATCCTTCAGCAACAACAGGATCAGATGACTGACCATCAAACGTGGGTGGTCTTAGTCTCCGGAATCTATCTCCAGAATGTTCACTGCTAGAACCTGAGTTGGCACTTCCTTGTGCTTCTCAGTTCAACAACACTCCTAATTGATCAGACTGTTGACGCACTATATCAGTCTGCTGACGCATCAATTCTGTCAGCTGCCTAATCACACTAGGCTCCTCCTCGCCTCTCACATTTGGCACTTCTCTAGGCACTCTAGGTCTCCCTGGGCGTCTGGCCATTATACTAAATTCCTGTACAGGGTTAGTCACACTCTTAAGTATCTATCAACTAAGGGTAATGTAAACACTTACAGTTGTTGAAGTACTTCCATGCAACGACCGGCACTGATGAGTAATCTTTTGAACGGTTTAACTGAATGTCTCTGATACCATACTGTAACGCCCCAAATTTTTTGAACCCGGTTCGCTACATAAAGCTCGATCATGACTAAGAAATCTCTTTTTTTTTAAAAAAAAAAAACTTCGCTCGACAGTCAAATTTTACATTTTCTAAAAGCTCAAAATATTTAAAACTTGCAGCGGAAATTCGTTTAAACAAAAATAAAATTAACCAAAAACCATATTAAAAAAAACGTTGGAAATGTTGAGAAACAATCGATTAAGAAGCAAAGGTTTAACCCGTGAAAATACTTTAAAGGTTGGAAAAGTCAAACTCGTCGTCCGCTGAACAAAGTCAACGAAGGGGGAAGGCTATTTGAAGACTTCATCCGGTCGCTAAACGACAAAACATAAAATTTGGTCATCCGGTCAGTCTAACAGGGACATCCACCGGTCACTAAACGACAAAACATAAATTTGGTCGTCCGGTCAGTCTACAGGGACATCCACCGGTCACTAAACGACAAAACATAAATTTGGTCATCCGGTCAGTCTAACAGGGGCATCCACCGGTCACTAAACGACAAAATATAAATTTTGTCATCCGGTCAGTCTAACAAAGACATCCACCGGTGACGTCAGCCGGATGATCTCCTCATCCGAATGACTTTTCTCTACATCTACCAGTGACGTCAGCCGGATGATCTCCTCATCCGAATGACTTAACCCTTATCATCTGACGAGCAAAAGCTCGACATCACCGGACGACTAAAACAATCGACATCATCCGATAGCTTTATTAAAATCACCTTCCGATAGAAGACAGACACAACTCTAACTACAGAAAGAAATTTTCTTGCCTCTCCAAGACTTTTCAAAAACGATTCAAACCATTTCATTAATCAAATCCAGTAAAACCAACACTTAAAACTCAACAGGTTACTAGAATCAATAATATTCAAAATGTATTCGAAATGCTAAAATCTCTACTGTCATGAAAACTCGACCTACTCAGACTAGATCATTATCAACTAAACCTCAACATCTGCTGACACCAGTTAGCCCGCCTCATCAGTTTACTAAGCCGAGACATGGATGTACTCCTCCAACCACATCAATCATCTGTGCACTCAGGAAATTCACCTGCAGTGTCCTCAACACCTACATCACAAAACTCATTTATTAGCCTAATGCTAAGTAAGTAAAGCAGTAATGAAAAGACTCACTGAAATATAAATTTCTAAACATGCAATTTCTACTTTCTCAACTCAGTTGTTCATGTTTCGTTTCTGTTCAGATCCCCCTGTGAAATTGGGAGCTGGATCAACTCTCCTAAAGTATATGCATCCACTGGCTCATTAAGGGGCGGATAAATTCCCTTAACAGCATATCTGATTCACATGTTCATATCCCCCTGTGAAATTGGAAGTTGGATCAACTCTTCCAAAGTATATACATCCACTGGCTCATTAAGGGGCGGATAAATTCCCTTAACAGCAAATCTGTTTCACATGGCTGTTTCAATATGTTCAATCCTCACTATGCCAACATGCATTAAAATTACATTTTCGTATACTTTTAAAAAAATGATGCATGACATACCAAAACACTCCAGCTTACAAACCCTAATGTTTTGTGATGTAGGCCCGAAGGCACAAGCAAACTTTACTTACCTGGATTTCTCTGGGATTAACTGGGTTGCTAACCACTTCGGGTATTGCTCAACCTAAAACCGTAGACAGTGTATTAGTTAAACTTCATTCTAAACTACCCAAGAGTCTAAGGAAAGTAGTTTGGAAGCTCAGGCCCTCATGCATTCCTCTTTACCATCAAGAACCCGAACCCACCCTCAATCACAGCAACCTCAACACTTCCACATTGTGTTCTCTCAGTAAACTTATCACTAAAATGCAGGAAAACAAGACTTACCTAGGTTGTAGGGGAATCGGGCGAGAGAATCGCCTAGAGAGTTCCACTGCTCGAGCTGAACACCGAAAGAGGGAAAAAGGAATTAGTAGGCGGCTCCCCTCACTGGACTTTTCCTTAAATACATTATCCACTAGGTAAAATGCTATTTACCATCATACCCTCGCCTGATCATTTATTAACCTAATCAATAACTCCCCCTCCCAGCCCTTCTATAAAAGTACTTCATAAATAATAAATTAGATTTGATTTAATAGAACCGGGTGTTACAACAAGGGTTTTGTACGCCCTAGCTTCTCTCCGTGGGGTGCTCCTGTCTTGTTTGTCAAGAAGAAGGATAGGTCCCTGCGGATGTGTATTGACTACCGTGAGCTGAACAAGTTGACGATCAAGAATAAGTACCCGTTGCCGAGAATCGATGATTTATTTGACCAACTACAAGGGGCTCGGGTGTTTTCTAAGATTGACTTATGCTCCGGTTATTACCAGTTGAAGGTCAGACCTGAGGACATTCCAAAGACCGCTTTCAGGACTCGATACGGACACTACGAGTTCTTGGTGATGTCGTTCGGATTAACTAATGCTCTGGCAGCGTTTATGGACCTGATGAACAGGATATTCCAAGATGTCTTGGATAAATTTGTGATCGTTTTCATCGACGACATACTGGTTTATTCCAGGAGTGAGGCCGAGCATGAAGAGCACTTGGCAATTGTGCTATCGTCTCTGAAGGCAGCATCAACTATATGCCAAGCTATCAAAGTGTTAATTCTGGCTGAGCAGGATTAATTTCCTTGGCCAAGTGGTGTCTGCTGAAGGAGTGTCTGTGGATCCAGCCAAAATTCTGGCAGTGAAGGAATGGCCAAGACCGAGGAATGCCAGTGAGGTACGGAGTTTCATCGGACTAGCTGGTTATTACAGGAAATTCATCAAGGGATTTTCTGTGATAGCGAAGTCTATGACCAGCTTAACGAGGAAGGAAATCAAGTTCAAGTAGGTCTGAAGCATGTGAGGTGAGCTTTCAGACACTTAAGGAGAAATTAACCACTGCTCCTCTGTTAGTATTGCCAGTTGAAGACGGTAAATTCAGTGTATACTGTGATGCTTCCAAGATTGGATTGGGGTGTGTGCTAATGCAGGAAGGGAAAGTAGTGGCATACGCATCCAGACAATTGAAGAACCACGAACAAAACTACCCTACTCACGACCTTGAGTTAGGGGCAGTTGTATTTGCGCTGAAAGTATGGAGACACCATTTGTACGGGCAATCATGTGAGGTGTTTTCTGATCACAAGAGTTTGAGGTACCTCTTTACTCAGAAAGAGTTGAATATGAGGCAGAGGTGGTGATTAGAATTTGTGAAAGATTACGATGTTGAGATAAAATACCACCCTGGTAAAGCTAATGTGGTAGCTGATGCACTGAGCAGGATGCCAGCTACAGTGCAACCAGTTGTGTCGGCCGTATTAGTGCCTTTGGGGACGGAGATACAGAAGTTCGATATGGAGATAGTTTCTGGGCTATCAGCCATACTAGCAGATTTAACCCTACGGCCTACCGTCCTGGACCGAATTAAGGAAGCCCAGAAAACCAATTCAAAGGAGATGGCTGATATGGTGAGCAAGGTACCAATGGCTTCTTCCGATTTCAGTTATTCGAGAGATGGTATTCTTAAGTTCAGAGATAGATGGTATGTTCCGAAAGATGAAGAGTTACGAAGGAACATCTTGTCGGAAGCCCATTCATCTTCTTTCTCTGTGCATCCTGGAAGCACAAAGATGTTTCAGGACTTGAAACTTCACTTCTGGTGGCCGAATATGAAGAATGAGGTGGCCAAGTATGTGGAGTCTTGTATGATATGTCAACAAGTCAAAGCTGAACATTAAAGACCGAGTGGAACGCTTCAACCTCTCCCGATCCCCAAATGGAAATGGGAGAATATAACGATGGATTTTGTTGTTGGCCTACCAAGAATAGCTAAGGGTCATAATAGCATTTGGGTCATAGTGGACAGGTTGACGAAGTTGGCCCACTTTCTACCTGTGAAGACGACGTACTCCATGATCAGTATGCAGAGCTGTATATTAGCAAGATTATTAAACTGCATGGTGTTCTTGTGTCGATTGTCTCAGATCGTGATCCCAGATTCACTTCCAGGTTTTGGAAAAGTTTGCACAACTCTCTAGGCACCAAGTTGGATTTCAGCACGGCGTTTCATCCACAGACGGACGGGCAATCTGAAAGAACAATTCAAATACTAGAGGATATGATAAGGTCGTGCGTGCTGGAATTTCATGCTCCTTGGAGTAGATATTTGCCACTCGTGGAGTTTGCCTACAACAATAGCTATCAGGCTACAATTGGCATGGCTCCTTATGAAGCTCTTTATGGCAGGAAATGTAGATCCCCATTGTGTTGGGATGAGGTCGGAGAAACCAAGCTTATCGGCCCTGAGATATTACAGCAGATGTCCGAGGTGATAGTTGCTATCAAACAACGAATAAAAATTGCTCAGAGTCGACAGAAGAGTTATGCGGATAATAGAAGAAGAGACTTAGAGTTCGCTGTGGGCGATGAGGTATTCTTGGAAGTATCGCCTTTTAAAGGTGTGATGAGGTTTGGCAAGAAAGGGAAGCTAAGCCCAAGGTTTATTGGGCCTTTTCCCATTTTGAAGAGGATTGGGAACATGGCCTACAGTCTACAGCTACCAGCGTCAATGGATGGTGTTCATGATGTTTTCCATGTGTCAATGCTGAGAAAGTGCGTAAGGGATCCAACCCAGATAGTGGAACATGTGGACTTTGTTATCATGCCGACGCTGACCTATGAAGAAAGGCCTATATAGATATTGGATATGTCACTCAAAGTGTTGCGCAATCGAGTGGTCCCATTGGTGAAAGTTTTGTGGCGAAATCATAATGTGGAGGAAGCCACGTGGGAAAGACAAGAGGATGTTAGAGCCCAATATCCGGAGTTATTCGCTTAGGCAAATTTTGAGGACAAAATTTCTGTTAAGGTGGGTGGAATGTAACACCCGGCCTTTTTGTATGTAATTATTTCCCGAACCATTTCTCGGGATTAATTTAATATAAATGCAATATGTGTTTTGATGGAAAATCAAACTAATGTTTAACTAAGCATTACACTAAGTTAAAATGCATGGAAGGGTAAATTGGGGAGAAATTAAGGTTGGTGGTAGATAGCTAATGGTTGAGTAGCATCTGGCAACTTGTTGAAGAAGCTAAGTTCCACCTTCTACGTGAAACCCTCTTCACTTCTCTTCTCTGCTCTCTCTCTCTCCTTTCTCCTCTCTGCATTCTCTCTTCCTGTCGACAAACAACCATCAAAGTTACTTCGATCTTCCCAGATTCCTTTCTGCTCCTCCTCTAAGGTAAACATCTTCTAATGCTAACACATTTGGACAAGCAAAAACTATAGGTTATGCTGAAGTTTTAGGTTAAGATAGTTGGGAGAAAACACTCGGTTTTTGTATGGAAACACATTCGTTGTTTTCTACAAGTCTGAATGGAGTTTACTGCATAATCTTCCAAGTTATTTGTTAGCATTTACAACTTGTTTAATTTCTCTGCATTGCAGCAACAGATCCGAGCGTTCCAGAGACATTCGAGCATTCTACATTGCAGCAAACAGGTAAGTTCATATCCGTAGGTTGGCCCTTAAGGCCCTACATCACGGAGGTACTAGGAATTTCTTCTGTCGGGTGTTTTCGGGTAGAAAGTTAGAGTTAAGTTCTGAGTTATCTGTTTTCTCTCTAGAATCTGTTGTATTACTCTGTTAACTGTTGTTTCAAGTTATGCACTGTGAAAGTTCATGCATACACGTTTTCACTGAAAGTTCATGCAAAACCAATTTCTGTACACTGTTTGAAACTAAACAAGATAAAATCTGACTGAAATGTACTGGTTAGGTAAGGGACGGGGACTGGCCCTCTGGTTTTATCCCTCCCTGAGAATCTGAAAATTTATTGTCCCTAGCAAGGACCCTCTGGTTTTATCCCTCTCTGGGATTCTGAAAACTGCTGTGCCTGATAGTGCACCCTCTGTTTGCCAGTTCCCCTATAAGCTGCACTTATACCCCTCTGCCACTGTAACGTAAAGTTCTGTTCTGCCACTGTATTCTGAAAATTGCATGCATAGCATTTTGCATCACTGCATTTATAATATGTTCTTACTGAGCTTTAGGCTCATAGATGAACTCTCTGATGTAGGTACTGAACCCGAAGATGAGGACTTTGTGCTTCAGTCTGACCATTAGGTGGTTGGTGATTCGAGCTCTCGGGGTGGTTGCTGCAGCCAGACATGTTTCTGATCTGAGGTTTAAGTTTTCTGAAGTGTTTATACCTGTAAAGTCTTCTAGATGTTCGGGTTTGGTTGTAAAACTCTTCCTTTGAAGAAATTCTGCAAGTATATGTCATGTTCTGTACTGACCTTCAGATTTTAAAACAATGTATAGGTTTGTTGTCTAAGTTTTAGAAGCCACTGTATTTGACAGTTAAGTTTATATATACTAAAGTATTCTGAAATTTGTTTGGAATGTTTCTATTAGTTCATGCATGGATGGCTTATGGTTTTGGAACTATCCATGTAGTCTGTTTCCTTTGAATCTGTTAATTGTAAAGTGTGCTCTACATCCTTGTGTAGAATCGGGCATTGAAGGTTTGCTGCTTTCATGCTTTCTGTTTGTGCTGTATTTGACAGTTGAATGATGTTTTGAATCGGGTTTTGAAGGTTTGAAACCCTTATGCCTTCTGTTTTGATGCTCCCTGCCCATATGTCTCCCTGTAAAAGCTGTAAATTTTTCCTTTAAAACTATATCTTCCGGCTGACGTTATCAAAGTCATCCGCCCAGTGTATTTACATCTTCCGGCTGATGTCAGCACAAGTCTTCCGCCCAGTTTAAAACTCCGTATTCTGGCTGACATCACCCAAGTCTTCCGCCAGTGTAATTATGTCTTCCGGCTGACGTCATCCCAATTTTTCCACCAGTATAATGCTTATATCTTCCGCTTGACGTCATCCATCTTCTGGCTGACGTCATCTCCTCATCCGATCTCAGTTACTGTCTGTGTCTTCCGCTTGACATCATCCATCTTCCGGCTGACGTCATTTCCTTATCCGATTTCAGTTACTGTCTGTGTTTTCCGCCTGACGTCATCCTTACTTCTGTCTTTGCATTTACATCTTCCGGCTGACGTCATTCAAGTCTTCCGCCCAGTTTTAAACTAAGTCTTCCGCCAGTCTTTTACCTAAGTCTTCCGACTTCACATTCTGTTTTCTGCCCCGATCTTCTTCTAATATTTGTTCTTCCTTCCGATTGTAGATATGTTTACGTTGTTTTCCAGTTTTGCTTTCGGATACAGGGGATGTTTTTTTTCCTTCCTCTGAAAAGTTTGTGAGTTTACTTCTATAAGCTCATCCTGTTTATGTTAAAAAAAAAAATATATATATAAATTAGTCACCGTTTTCTGCAAATGACCCGTAGTGACGGCTCGGTTCTCGGGTTCTGATCGAGATCTGGTCTCGGGCTGTCACACTAACGTTTCCTCGAGCTAATTTCATCTAACTTCTCACTTATCACTCCTATCTCTTACACTCATTTCCCCCAAATAATCATGACATTGTATTGATTAATTGCAAATTGAAATTTTTATAGACTCCCTGAATTAATCTTATCTCTAAATGTAACGACCCGGGGAGGATCGCCACGAAATTCTTGACTTTACATAAAACTTTAATTCATATTTGGACTTTTTCTCCTTCTCTGTTTTTTTTTTACATATTAGTATACCTAACAGGCTTAAAGACTTCAACTTAACGGATGGAAAATTAGTCCCTCGTACATACTTCCAATCGACGTACAAGTTGCATGGGTTTGCATGCATCAACCGATAGACATTGTGTCTTCTGGATGGCACGTGCACCCCACATGACTCATTTAACACCTATCGGCAGATGCGAATACTCGCATCGACCGACGATCACGTGCATCTCGTGTGACCAATTAAAACATCTACCGATAGACATGTGAAATTCACGTGCTCATCTAAAACATCTTCCGATAGCTTACAAGCTCTATATCATCCGATCACTAAACGACAAATTATCACTCACATCATCCGGCGAGGAAATATACTTCATCTTCCGGTGGAATAGGGAAACATCATCCGATGGACATGTGCTCCCCACGTGCATAATTAAAACATGACCCGGTCACTAAATGACAAGAAAACCCTCACATCGTTCGATGGCTAAAACACTACATCTGCCGATCGCTAGACGACAAAATAATACTTTCATCATCCGATGGCTAAACACTCTACATCTGCCGATCGCTAGACGACAAAATAGCACTTTTATCATCCGATGGCTTAAACACTACATCTGCCGATCGCTAGACGACAAAATAACACTTTCATCATCCGATGGCTAAACACTCTACATCTGCCGATGAAGAAACATACTACATCTTCCGGTGACGTCATCCGGAAGACTCAATCATTCGATTCCTATCATTTGACATCTGCCGATGACGTCAGCCGAATGAATGCCTCATCCAGCTTCTATCTTATGGAAGTAAAACACTATAATCATCAAACAACCTCATCCAACAGAAAATACTACAACTCACCCAAACCTTAACCTGGGAATTATGGACCCTAATGAGTGAAAACCATATCCCATACAAGATACACATAGCGGAAGGCTTAAGCAAAACAGACCATTCAATGATCCTTAAAATCGTTAACAGACTCTGAAGTCAAACCATTAAAAATCCGAATCTCATTGTTATAAGAAAACTCTATTCTACTTAGTCATCTGTTTATCATAAACTTCTCTGACTTACTATGGGTATAACCAGGGAACTTGATCGCCTATCCAGTCTTCACTGTCACACTGAGCATCCTCCAGAAACCAAGCTTAGACATCTTCATTGACCTTGAGTTCCTCACCTGAAAACTCGTCACCTACATCGTAAGGTTTAAACTATAAGCCTAATGCTTAGTAAGGAATGCAACACTAACATGGATGCATGAATGCATAATTTGGGAAAATCACATGCTCATAAGTCTTTTCTTGTTCATGTCTTTGCTCGTAATCATCATTCATAGTCATGGATCATATTCATCGTTCATAGTCATTGATCATATTCATCATTCATAGTCATTGATCATATTCATCATTCATAGTCGTTGATCATATTCATCATTCATAGTCATTGATCATATTCTTTGTTTAGGTTGTCTGGATCAAGAGAGGATTTGTGCCGGTAAAGGGGGTTCGATAGTGAGTTTGATCTTGTTCCCTACTGCGGGTCGTATTCATATATCCTTCTTTGGACTGTGACATACGCCAAACCGCCCCCAACCCTCACTTAATCCACGTTGCATAAATCTTATACATATACATATATAAATGCTTATCTTGTTCATGGAAAACATGCATTAAAACATTTTCTTATGCTTGAGAAACATTCATGATGCATGAACATGAGAGCTTTTAACTCATCAAACTATGACAAGGATCATACCAGAGCAGACAACTTCACATTCACTAACAGGTCATCACATGGTGTAACTTGCAACATACATAAATCCTTCAAGTGCAGACAATCTCATAATTATAAGGTAAACATTAGACATCTCAACATAGTACTCCCACGATGTAGGGCTCTATTAGCCGGAAATCTTAATACATTCACTTACCTGGTCTCCTTAGCACTTGAGCTCCTTTCTCTTCAAACTTCTTCACCTAAACATTCACATTGCAGTAGTTAAAACAAAATCCTAATAGTTCTAATCTCGAGTTATCCTAAGATCTATTAGCTAAAGTCATTCCCAAATCCTTGGTTTGATATACTGTGCAAAATCTGAATCCAAAATAGAATAAACAGGTTCCACTATCGATTAAATCTGAGTTGATTACTTAAAATGTCCAGAATCGATTCGGGTTTACATTACTACTCTCAGATTCTAAAATGTTCTAATACTACTCGGCCATTGATAAAATCCGAGTTCAAATGCCGAGCTGAAAACAGAGCTCCAAACACAAACAGATAACTACATAGTCCATTTCATACCTCGGGTGCGGATTCGCAGAGGAATGCGGGTGGTGGCGGCGGCGGAGTAAACCGGCCGTTGAGGAGAGTTTGCTGATAGCAGAAAGTGAGGACTTGCGAGAGAAGAAATCGCCGGAAAGGGTGGTGTCAGCTACAGTGGTTTAAAAGAGGTTTGAATCCTTTCCTTTTTCTTTAAATACTGGCCTCAATCCTCCATTATTACAACTTTGCCACTCAACCTAGTTTAGATCCACATGTAATTAATTAAGCTTGGCATAAATCCTAAACTACGAAGATTAAATATTTATGACTGTTAATACAGTTAAGAAAATCACCTGGCCGTTGACTCGGGTGTTACATCCACCCCTCCTTAAACAAAATTTTCGTCCTCGAAAATTGATCAAACAAAAAACTCTGGATACTTGTCTAACATGTCCTGTCGTCGCTCCCAAGTGGCTTCTTCAATGCCATGATTCTTCCATAAGACTTTGACCAAGGGAATTTCTTTATTCCTCAGAGTCTTAACTGCGGATTCCAATATCTGCACTGGCTTCTCTTCATATGTTAGTGTCGACTCAATCTCAAAATCCACTGGTTTAACAACTTGTGTAGGGTCCCGTATACATTTTCTTAACATTGACACATGGAAAACATTATGGACTTTATCCAATGATGGAGGCAACTCTAGTCTGTAAGCTGCACTACCGATTCTAGCAAAAACAGGGAAAGGTCAATAAATTGTGGATTAAGCTTTCCCTTTCTGCCAAATCTTAGTACTCCTTTAAATGGTGAAACCTTCAGGAAAACTTCATCACCAACAGCAAATTCAAGATCTCTCCTCCTTTGGTCTGCATAACTTTTCTGTCGGCTTTGTGCAGTAATCATCCTCCTCTTAATAGTGGCAATCTTGTCTGACATCTGCTGTAACATCTCGGGACCTATGAGTTTTGCTTCACCAACTTCATCCCAATACAGAGGTGATCTACATTTCCTACCATACAACGCCTCATAAGGTGCCATACCTATGGTGGACTGGTAACTATTGTTGTAAGAGAACTCAACCAAGGGTAGGTATCTACTCCAAGATGTCTGGAACTCTAGCACACAAGCCCTCAACATATCCTCAAGTATCTGGATAGTCCTTTCTGATTGACCATCTGTCTGCGGGTGAAAAGCAGTGCTGAAGGATAACCTCGTGCCAAGTGTGCCTTGTAGACCTTTCCAAAACCGGGAGGTGAACCTAGGGTCACGATCTGAGACAATAGATGCAGGGATTCCATGCAACCTAATAACTTCTTGTACATAAAGATCAGCAAGCTGGTCCATCGAGTAGGTTGTCCTTACTGGTAAGAAATGGGTTGATTTTGTCAATCTATCAATCACAACCCAAATACTATCATGTCCTTTAATTGTCTTAGGTAATCCTACAACGAAATCCATAGCTATGTGTTCCCACTTCCACTCGGGAATAGGTAAAGGCTGAAGGGTACCTCCAAGACGTTGGTGCTCAGCTTTAACTTGGCAAACCAAACATGACTCTACATGCTTAGCAACATCTCTCTTTAAGTTTGGCCACCAATAGAGTAACTTCAGGTCTCGATACATCTTGGTGCTTCCAGGATGCACAGAAAAGGGAGATGAGTGCGCCTCAGCCAAGATTATATTACGTAATTCTTCATCATTAGGGACATACCATCTATTTCTAAACTTCAGAATCCCATCCTTGGAAAGACTAAACTCGGAGGTGGTGTCTTTCACCTTGTTCATCATGCTGTTATTCTCCTCAGAGTCCTTCTGTTGTGCCTCTTTGATCTTTTCTAAAACCGTTGGTTGAATGGTCAAATCGGCAAGTAAGGTTGATAACTCTGGAACTATCTCCAATTCAAACCTCTGAACTTCTGTCCTCAAAGGTATAGACATAGTTGATACAACGAGTTGCATTGCTGTTGACATCCTACTCAATGCGTCAGCTACAGAGTTAGCCTTACCCGGGTGATACTTGATCTCAAAGTCGTAATCCTTGACAAATTCCAACCAACGCCTCTGCCTCATGTTCAATTCCTTTTGTGTAAAGAGGTACTTCAGACTTTTATGGTCAGAAAACACCTCACACTGCTGTCCATATAAGTAGTGTCTCCATATCTTCAAGGCAAAAACGACAGCGGCTAATTCAAAATCATGGGTGGGATAGTTCTGTTCGTAACTCTTTAATTGCCTAGAGGCATACGCTACAACTTTACCTTCTTGCATCAAAACACAGCCCAAACCAACTTTTGATGCATCACAAAATACGCTAAACTTTCCTTCTTCAGTTGGAAGAAGTTTCCTTCTTCGAGCGAAGTTTCAAATTTGAACCAGAGTTTCCGAGTCATGTGAAATTTTGTGTAATGAACCGGGTTCAGATAACTCGGGGCGTTACAGTGTGGTATCAGAGACATTCAGTTAAACCGTTCAAAAGATCACTCATCAGTGCCAATCGTTGAATGGAAGTACTCCAACAACTGTAAGTGTTTATGTTAGTTCAATTATTAGAAATTTATGAAAAATAGTTAACCCTATACAGGAATATAGCAAAAATGTCCAGACGACCGGGAAGGCCAAGAATGCAGAGAGAGACACCAACTCCGGGATGTTGACTTATAGATTGTTTAAGTCATAATTTGTTTTTGATTATGTATTTGTATAATTAGTGTACAATTTGATTATGTGTATTTAAAGAGAATAATGAATATGAGTTTATTTGGAAATACCCTTGAAAATGGTATTTTAGTTGTCTAATAAATCGGTTTGAGTATACAGAATTAAATAGCAAAACAGGCTTGCATATACCGATCGCTACACGACAAAGAAATGATGCATCTGCCGATAGCGTTTTTGAAGACATCTGCCGATGTCATGTCAAGGTGCATTTGCCGATAGCTGTTGAAGCTACTTCTGCTGATGCCGGTTCATGACATGTTGAGGTGCATATGCCGATAACATTTACAAGTCTCATCTGCCCGTGAAGCTCTAAGCGAGCATCTACCGATGACGTGGTCAGTGCTTATATGTTTCATCTGCCGAAGCGTTTTTGAAGATATCTGCCGATGACGTGTCAAGATGGATCTGCCGATAGCATTTGACGCTACTCTTACCGATGATATTTAAGGACACATCTGCCGATGATGTTTTTAAGCAGCTCCTGCCGATTGACTAAACGACAAAAGGAGATGCTGACTAAAGCTTGCACCTACCGATCACGTTTGACAATGCTCCTGCCGATGGAGTTTAAAGGTGCTTCTGCCGATAAAAGTTTAAGATGCTTCTGCCGATGGAATTCAAGGATACACCTGCTGATGGATTTTTAGGATACATCTGCCGATGGCATTTCAAGCTGCATCCACCGATGACGTGTCTCTGCTCATAAGTTGCATCTGCCGGTGAACTTCCGCCAGAATTCAAAGTTAGCCGCGAAACTACAGTGACATCGTTTTCAGCATTAACTCCAGACCTTTAATGGCGACGACAAACAACATTTTCAGAAGCAACGGATAGCTGCTTCAGTACGGATGCTTTCCAACGGTAACATTTCTCCATTTTGAAGAAAGAAGCATTCAATTCTGTGAAGCAACTTCTTACAGAGTATATAAGCAGAAGAAAATGCTCGAAGACTAACTTTTGCCAATTTGAATTCTGAGCCCTAACTGCGAAAGTTATTTTCACACTCTGTATTCTTCTCTACATCTCTCAATCCTAACTTGAGATTCATTTTTGTGAGATTGTAGTATGAGCTTAATATTTTACAAACTCAAACTTGTAACGGCAGTGGATTGACGCCCGTGAAGTTCAATCCAAACCTGTAAAGGCAGTTGATCGGAGCCCGGAATCCCGATCTGTTATTTCTCGTGAGGAGAAGGGTAAGGATCTTCAAGGGGTGAGCCTTGGAGCGTGGACGTAGGCAGTTTGGCCGAACCACGTAAAAAGTACTGGTGTTGAATCTCTCTTACTCTCTCTTTATTTTTGATATTACCTTATTTGCTATTAAACTAATTAAGAGAGTAACACTAATTGATTATTAGATTAATTTTTTAAAAGTCTAATTCACCCCCCTCTTAGACAATTCCGGTCCTTCAATTGGTATCAGAGCGAGGTTATCTTTGTCTAAGCTGTAGTTAAACGCTCTGCATTATATTCTGCTATTACAATGGCATTCAACACTAACACATCACAAATAGAAGGTCAAGCAACCAATAGACCTCCATTCTTTGATGGTAGTGATTATGTCTATTGGAAGGCTAGAATGAAAATATTCATTCAAGCCATAGACTATGAAACGTGGTGTATTATAGAGAATGGTCCTTTTAAGGCCATGAAAACTGTTGATGGGAAAAGTATCACTAAGGACTCTTCTGAGTTAACAGAGTCCGATAAGAGAAATCTGAGCCTTAATGCTAAGGCAGTAAACACCTTGTACTGTGCTCTAAATAGAGATGAATTCAATAGAGTGCAAGGGTGTGAAAGTGCTCAAGAAATTTGGCACTTATTAGAAGTCACACATGAGGGAACTAACCAAGTAAAGGAGAGTAAATTGAGCATGTTAGTTCACGAATATGAATTGTTTACCATGGAAAAGGATGAGTCTATTTCTTCAATGTTTACTCGTTTCACTAACATTACTAATGGGTTAAAAGTACTTGGTAAGATGTATTCAGGTGAAGAGTTAATTAGGAAAATTTTGAGATGTTTACCAAGAGCTTGGCAACAAAGGTGACGGCAATACAAGAGGCACGGGATCTCAAGGTTCTCAAGCTTGAGGAACTCATTGGCTCTCTAATGACTCATGAGATAACCATGAGGGCCAATGACAAGGAGGATCTCAAAGAAAAATAGATCTCCAAGAGAAAGGACATAGCTCTCAAGGCCTCATCGAGCAAGCCTGATGAATCTGAGGAAGAAGAAGAAGATGAGGACATTGCCCTCATTACCAGGAGATTCAGCAAATTCCTGCAACGAAAGAGGATGCAGGGAAAAAGGTTTCCAAAGGGTGAAAAGTCTCAAAAGGACAAGGAGATCACGTGTTTTGGGTGTGGAAAGCCTGGACATATGAAGGCAGATTGTCCACAAGCAAAGAAGGGTCCCAAGAAGTTCAAGAAAAGGGCAATGAAGGCCACTTGGGACGATAGTGAAGAAGATATCTCTTCATCAGAGGATGAGGAAGTAGCAAACCTGTGCTTTATGGCACACGAGGACAAGGTTAGTTCTTCTTCCTCTAGTATTATTAGTGACAGTGATATTGATGACGATGAAGATAATCTAATTGATGCTTTCAATGATTTAGTTAAAATGTTTGGCATGTTAAAAACTAAATACAATACTTTGAAAAAGGAAAACGCAAACATGGTAGAAATACATGCCGAGAAAACTAATTTGCATGTCAAAGAGATTGATGATCTTAAAAGTAAAAATAAAGATTTGAATAATATTATTCTGAACTTCACTAAGGGTGAAAAATTATTTAAGATGGTAATAGCAGGTCAGAGAGCAAATTTTGACAAGACCGGATTAGGGTATGACAAGTCTAATAAAAGGAAAGCCTTTAAAAACTTCTTTGTTAAACCCTCTGTCTGTCATGCATGTAATGAAGCTGGACATAAATCTTTTGTATGTCCGCTAAAAGCAAACTATATGAAATCAACTGGTAAATTCCAATGGGTTCCTAAGGGAACCAGACCTAACACTAGGACCCAAAAGATTTGGGTACCTAAGAAGACAACCTGATTTCTGTTTTGCAGGTTGACTGCTCTCCCGGAACAAATCTGTGGTACCTTGACAGTGGTTGCTCAAGGCATATGACGGGAGACTCAACCAAGTTTTCTGTTGTCAACAAGAAGAAAGGGAGTGTCACTTTTGGTGGAAACCAAAAGGGGAAAATCGTTGGCATCGGCAATATAGGTAATCCTTCTCATCCTACTATTGAAAATGTTTTACTTGTAGAAGGATTAAAGCATAATCTGCTAAGCATAAGTCAGTTGTGTGACAAGGGCTATAAAGTAACTTTCAAATCAAATGTCTGTGTGATCAAAGACATTTCAACTAATCATATTTTGTTTAAAGGATTTAGAAAAGAAAATGTCTATATTGTTGATCTGAATGTTTTTGAGCATGTTGATGAGAAGTATTTTGTTGTTAATTCTCTTAATGACTGTTGGTCTTGGCATAAAAGATTAGGACACGTAGGGATGGATACCTTAGCTAAGATTACTAAGGAGAATTTAGTTAGAGGGATCCCTAAGATATCCTTCGAGAAGGATAAAGTCTGTGAAGCTTGTCAAATGGGCAAGCAGATCAAAAGCTCTTTTGCATCAAAGAATGCAATCTCCACTTCTAAGCCTCTCCAACTTCTTCACATGGACCTCTTCGGTCCTTCCAATATAGCAAGCCTAGGCGGCAAATTCTATGCCTTTGTTATTGTAGATGATTTCTCTAGATTTACTTGGGTTTATTTTCTGAAGTCTAAGGATGAGACTTTTGATACTTTCTCTAGCTTTAGGAAAACAGTACAAAATGAAAAGGAGCTCACCATTGTTGCTATTCGTAGTGATCATGGTGGAGAGTTTGAAAATGAGAAATTTGAACTCTTGTGTCTCAAATATGGAATTGAGCACAATTTCTCTTCTCCTAGGACCCCTCAGCAAAATGGTGTTGTTGAGAGGAAGAATAGGTCCCTTCAAGAGCTTGCTAGGACTATGCTTAATGAAAACACCCTTCCAAAGTATTTCTGGGCTGAAGCTGTAGCAACAGCCTGTTATGTGCTTAATCGGGTCTCCATAAGACCTATTCTAGAGAAAACTCCCTATGAACTTTGGAATGGCAAGACTCCTACTGTTAAGTATTTTAGAGCTTTCGGTTGCAAATGTTTCATTCTTAATACTAAGGATAACTTAGGAAAATTTGATTCCAAATCCGATCTTGGAATTTTTCTAGGATATTCGTTGACCAGTAAAGCATACAAAGTTTTCAATAGGAGAACTCTTGTTGTAGAGGAATCTGTTCATGTCAATTTTGATGAGACTCCTCACCCATTAATCAATGTGGATGAGGATGATCCCTTGGAAAAACAACTGGATTCCTTTTCCTTAGAAAAGCCTACAGATCCCATTCAAGTAGAAAAATCTTTAGAACCTTCTCCTATTCCTCATGATATAGTTTCTGTCAAGGATGAAAATCCTGCTCTTCCTAGAGATTGGAAATTAATCAAAGACCATCCATTAGATGAAGTCTTAGGTGATCCTTCTTTAGGGGTTAAGACTAGAGCCTCTCTTAGAAATCTCTGTGCCAATGTGGCATTTATCTCTCAAATAGAGCCTAAGAAATTTGAGGAGGCCGAGAATGATGAAAATTGGATTTTAGCTATGCAAGAGGAGCTAAATCAATTTGAAAGGAGCAAAGTATGGGAACTTGTTCCACGGCCAAAGGATTATCCCATTATTGGAACTAAGTGGGTCTTTAAGAATAAATTGGATGAGAATGGGATTGTTGTCAGAAATAAGGCTAGACTAGTTGCTAAGGGATACTCTCAGGAAGAGGGTATTGATTTTGAAGAATCTTTTGCCCCTGTAGCTCGTTGGAATCTATTAGAATGCTTTTGGCTTTTGCCTGCTACATGAACTTCACACTCTTTCAAATGGATGTAAAGAGTGCCTTTTTAAATGGATATATCTTGGAAGAAGTTTATGTAGAGCAGCCCTTAGGATTTGAATCCTTTGATAAACCTGATCATGTATTTAAACTTAGGAAAGCTCTCTATGGTCTTAAGCAGGCTCCTAGGGCTTGGTATGATAGGTTGAAGAATTTCCTTGAGGAAAGAAATTTCAAAAAGGGTAATTCTGATTCAACTCTATTTACCATGCAAAAAGATGCAGACATTTTGTTAGTTCAAATATATGTCGATGACATTATTTTTGGATCTACAAATGTCAGTTTGTGCAATGAGTTTTCCTCCCTCATGCAAAGTGAGTTTGAAATGAGTATGATGGGTGAGTTAAAGTTTTTCTTAGGATTCCAGATTAGTCAATCTCCTGATGGAATTTTCTTCTGTCAAGAAAAGTATATTAAGGAACTCCTTAAGAAGTTTGGTTTAGAATCTGTCAAATCCTCTAGAACTCCCATGAGTACCACTACTAAATTGGACAAGGATGAAAATGGTATAAGTGTGGATATCAAGAAATATCGTGGTATTATTGGTTCACTGTTATATCTGACTGCAAGTAGACCAGATATACTCTTTAGTGTGTGCCTATGTGCTAGGTTTCAGGCTGCCCCTAAGGAATCTCATTTATCTGCAGTAAAAAGGATTTTCAAATATTTGAGTGGAACTTATGACTTAGGTTTATGGTATCCTAAGGGAACTTCCTTTGATCTGATAGGATATTCAGATTCTGACTATGCTGGTAGTCTAGTTGATAGGAAAAGCACCACAGGAACATGTCAATTTCTTGGTGAATCTCTAGTGTCTTGGTATTCTAAGAAACAGAATTCTGTTGCACTCTCAACTGCAGAAAGTGAATATATTGCTGCAGGCAGTTGTTGTGCACAAATGTTATGGATGAAACAAACATTAGAAGACTATAATCTGTTTTATGATAGGATTCCTATTCGGTGTGATAACACCAGTGCCATCAACATTTCTAAAAATCCTATTCAGCACTCTAGAACCAAACATATTGATGTTAGGTATCATTTCATTAGAGATCATGTTCAAAGAGGAGATATCACTCTAGAGTTTGTTAATTCTGTAGATCAACTTGCAGACATATTTACCAAGCCTTTGGATGAGAAGACCTTCAATAATATTAGAATCAGGCTAGGACTCATTCGGTTTGGGAAAAACTAAGGGTATTTCTCTGTTATTAGATCCTATGTAATTGAGTGTTTCTGTGTTGTGAAGCACCGGTAGATACTGTGTATTTCTCTAGTCATCGGTAGTTTCATCTCTATCGGCAGATGCAGTGTTTTTCTATCCCATCGGAAGCTGTACTGCTCAATCTGCCGACACGTGTAATCCATCGGAAGATGTATTCCCCAATTTGCCGACATGTATGTCTTCTTCGTCTGACGATGAGCTATTTCTTTTAAATTCATTCTTCTTCGCCCAGACACTTTACTTTTCGCGCTCTTTCTGTAAACCCCTGCCCTACCAAATCTTCTCTGTCGAATCCTCTTCTAGAAATGGAATTTCAAGGTCAATCGTCTCGCGCCGTTTCCAAACTGACCAAGAAGAAGGCCAAAGTTTCTGATCGTCCTTCCCGAGAGATTCCTCGTGGAACGGAGTGGCCAACCTTCTACTTTCTTACTCAAGCTGATGAGGTAAAGTACCACAATGACTATCGGTTCAAATCGTTAATTCCTAGTAAGGGTATTTCTTTTGAAGAGTTAGCCGGAATGGACTTTATTGAACCCTTGACAGATCTCGGGCTAATAGGTCTCTTTGAGACCAAATCATTCTACTACCCGGAAGCGATTAGGATGTTTTATGCAAACCTTAGCTTTACCTCTGATTATCCTTCTATTAAGAGCTACGTATACAACACTCACATAGAAATTACTCCTAAGTCCATAAATGCCCTTCTGGGAGCTCCTCATTTGGATAACTGCCCTTACAAGTATGTGACAGGCCCTGAGCTACCTTTCTTTGGAACGCCTGAAGGACTACAGTTTCTAAGGGAAATTGCTGTGGACCCCAATTCATCACCTGATCAGTTAAAGGGCAAACATCTGACCCCTAGAGCCAGAGTTTTTCGTCATATGATTGATTTCAATATTGTTCCCAAGGGTGGACATTATGACGAGGTGAGCGCAATGGAACTGTTTGTTCTGTTTGCAATCTATTTCAAGACACCCTTCAACATTGGCTATATAGTTGTTCGAAGGATGATTCTAGCTGTATCCTCCAGGGCTACTTCACTACCGTATAATCTGCTTCTCATGCGGTTATTTGCTCGTCTTGAGGTTGTCCTTCCTGAGGAGGAGGAGCCTGTGAGACTTATGCCCTCCAATTTCTATTCCTATTCCACTCTCAACAGGATGGGATTCAAACAAATCGTATGCTAAGAAAAAGGTTTCTTTGGCAGCACCTGTCAGGCGTGGAAAAAGGAAACTTATCCTGCCAGATGAATCAACTGCTGAAGGGGGAGATGAAACAGTATGTCCAGACCGTGGTATTTCTCAATCTCAGGATTCAAGCCCCCCACCTTCTCCTCTAGTGCGTAGGCGCAGGATTGCTCCTTCCTCCATAGCACCTATTTCAGAGGCCACCTCTGCTCCCTCATCTGTGTCTCTACCTATTCCTGAACATCCTCTTTCACCTCCACCTTCTCTCATACTACCTTCTCAGCCTGTTTTTCCTTCCATCTCTCCGGTGATGCGAGCAATTTCCTCGATACTCACCCATGGTCCTCCAGCTCTACCATCTCCAGTTCCTCCACCTCCCTCTCCACCTACACTTCCCTTACCATCTTCAGCTCCTCCATCTCCAAACCCTGAACCTTCAGCCCCTCCCTCTCCAATCCATGAACCTTCAGCTCCTCCATCTCCCGATCAGCAAGAGGTGCTCCCTCCATCACCAGTTCAACCTGCTCCAATCACTCTGCAAGTCCAACCCCTTCTCTCCAATACTCCTGCAACTCCCCTAACATATCACAGAAGATTTTCCTTCACTGAGGCTCAGTATAATGAGATGCAAGCCTCTATTACCAACCTTGGCACTGTCCTCAGTACCCTCCAAAGTAAAATTGATAAGAATCATCAGGACATGGGCATTGCTTTGGATACAGGTCTTGGCCTGCTGTCTACGAAAGTTGATGGTGATAGGCGAATGGTTGTCAGGGAACTTGAGAAACTCCAATCTTCCATTGCCGCTTTGACACCTGAACCTGACCCTGAACCCGAACCATCAAGTTCTGGTCTCAATGTTCCCGAGGCTTGCTATGAAGATTTGTTTCTTCCCCTCTCCAGGCCTGCTGTTATTGAAGATGTGCGCCTCATGTCCCTAGATATTCATGAGGCTGAGCTCAAGTTCACACTTCCTACATCTTCCTCTGCTCCTGCATCTTCCTCTCCTCCAGCCTGTCCATTGGAAGCTTCTCCTTCGCCATGCATGGATGTGTGTTCTGGTCCTTCTGTCGAGTCTCCTTCTTGCTTGGACATGGAGGTGTCCCGAGAGCCTTCTCCACCTCCTGCTCCTTGTTTGGCAATGGTGGTCTATCAATCACCTCTCCCTCGAGATCTTGCATTTCTTCAAGCTATGGTGGATGCATTTTTCAATCCCCACCGTGACGTGCCCTCTTATGTTCAGAGAGCCTTTTGAAATCGTCATTTAGATCTCTTCAAATAGTGATTTTTAGTTATATACATTTTTTTCTTAGTTGTTTCTTTTTAATGACAATTTTTTTTACTAAACATACTCTGATGTTGAATGCATTGTTTTTTTTTTGATAATGTCAATGGGGGAGAATACTATATTTGATTGAGTCTGATTAGATAATATTCTATGGATATATTATTCTTTGGATATACTCTGTGATTTTGGAATTGCTCTGAATTGTTAATTGAATAAAATACATATACTATGGGGGAGCGGCTAGAATTATGGGGGAGTATCAAAGTTAATCAAATTTATATTGTCATAATCAAAAAGGGGGAGATTGTTGACTTATAGATTGTTTAAGTCATAATTTGTTTTTGATTATGTATTTGTATAATTAGTGTACAATTTGATTATGTGTATTTAAAGAGAATAATGAATATGAGTTTATTTGGAAATACCCTTGAAAAGGGTATTTTAGTTGTCTAATAAATCGGTTTGAGTATACAGAATTAAATAGCAAAACAGGCTTGCATATACCGATCGCTACACGACAAAGAAATGATGCATCTGCCGATAGCGTTTTTGAAGACATCTGCCGATGTCATGTCAAGGTGCATTTGCCGATAGCTGTTGAAGCTACTTCTGCCGATGCCGGTTCATGACATATTGAGGTGCATATGCCGATAACATTTACAAGTCTCATCTGCCCGTGAGGCTCTAAGCGAGCATCTACCGATGACGTGGTCAGTGCTTATATGTTTCATCTGCCGAAGCATTTTTGAAGATATCTGCCGATGACGTGTCAAGATGGATCTGCCGATAGCATTTGACGCTACTCTTACCGATGATATTTAAGGACACATCTGCCGATGATGTTTTTAAGCAGCTCCTGCCGATTGACTAAACGACAAAAGGAGATGCTGACTAAAGCTTGCACCTACCGATCACGTTTGACAATGCTCCTGCCGATGGAGTTTAAAGGTGCTTCTGCCGATAAAAGTTTAAGATGCTTCTGCCGATGGAATTCAAGGATACACCTGCCGATGGATTTTTAGGATACATCTGCCGATGGCATTTCAAGCTGCATCCACCGATGACGTGTCTCTGCTCATAAGTTGCATCTGCCGGTGAACTTCCGCCAGAATTCAAAGTTAGCTGCGAAGCTACAGTGACGTCGTTTTCAGCATTAACTCCAGACCTTGAATGGCGACGACGAACAACATTTTCAGAAGCAACGGATAGCTGCTTCAGTACGGATGCTTTCCAACGGTAACATTTCTCCATTTTGAAGAAAGAAGCATTCAATTCTGTGAAGCAACTTCTTACAGAGTATATAAGCAGAAGAAAAGGCTCGAAGACTAACTTTTGCCAATTTGAATTCTGAGCCCTAACTGCGAAAGTTATTTTCATACTCTGTATTCTTCTCTACATCTCTCAATCCTAACTTGAGATTCATTTTTGTGAGATTGTAGTATGAGCTTAATATTTTACAAACTCAAACTTGTAACGGCAGTGGATTGACGCCCGTGAAGTTCAATCCAAACCTGTAAAGGCAGTTGATCGGAGCCCGGAATCCCGATCTGTTATTTCTCGTGAGGAGAAGGGTAAGGATCTTCAAGGGGTGAGCCTTGGAGCGTGGACGTAGGCAGTTTGGCCGAACCACTGTAAAAAGTACTGGTGTTGAATCTCTCTTACTCTCTCTTTATTTTTGATATTACCTTATTTGCTATTAAACTAATTAAGAGAGTAACACTAATTGATTATTAGATTAATTTTTTAAAAGTCTAATTCACCCTCCTCTTAGACAATTCCGATTCTTCACGGGAAGCGCAGAAGATTCTAGTGTAGTCGGACAGCTTACAGATCTAGTGCGACAGCAGGCAGAATTAATGCCTCAGCAATCCGATCAACTAGGAGTGCTGCTGAACCGAGAGGTACAAGGAAGTGCCAACTCGGGTTCTAGCAATGAGCATTCCGGGGTAGATTCCTGAGACTAAGACCACCCACGTTTGATGGTCAGTCATCTGATCCTGTTGTGGCCGAAGGGTGGCTTTGGAAGATAGAGAGTATGTTTAGGTGCGCCAGCATAGGAGAAGGAGATAAGGTCACGTTGGCAACATTTCACTTGGCTGGTGAAGCTCAACTCTGGTGGGAGACAATGGAGACCACCACCGACGTTTTAGCAATGCCCTGGTCACGATTCAAGGACATTTTCTATGAGAAGTATTTCAACAGCATAGTCCAAACCGCGAAGAAGTTAGAGTTTTTGAACTTGAAGCAGATGGGGTCTGTGGCCGAATACAGTAGACAATTTGAGTCATTGTCCAGGTTTGCGGGGCATTTTGCTCACAAGGAAGAGGATAAAGTGTTTAAATTTGTGCATGGACTGAAGCTAGAAATCTACCGTGGGGTTAAATTCTGTGGTATTAAAGGTTTAACGTTCAGTGAAGTTGTGTATACTGCTCTGGAAGTGGAAGAAGCTGAAGGGAAGTGTGCTAGACCAAGGGAGGTCACACAAAGGTTTAACCAGCCACACCAGCATATGGGAACGAAGAGGCCAAGTGAAGGCCAAAATAGCCAAGGAGCGGGTGGGAAGATGCAAAGTGTCAGGAAATTTCCCCAGTGTCCTAAGTGTTTGAAGAACCACCCGGGGGAGTGCAGACTGGGCTTTGAGAAGTGTTTCAACTGTGAGGAAGTTGGACACACATACAAAGAGTGCTCGAAGCCTAGAGTCACCAGATGCTACAACTGTAACAAGGTCGGTCACATTAGTAGAGACTGTCCAATTCCTAAGAGCGGCCCTGCTATGATTAAACTAAGAATTTTCTCCATGATAGAGTCGGGAGATGAAGAACAGCCTGTTGTGGTGTCAGGTACTATATTGATCAACTCTGTGCCTGCTTTTACTTTGATAGATTCTGGCACAACACATTCATTTATAGCATCTGCTTTTGCTGTTAAGTTAGATGTACAGTTTACCCCTTCCATGCATGAGTTTAACATTGCATTGCCTTCTGGTGGACGCATGCACTTTAACCAAGTGATGCTTAACAGCGAAGTGTTAGTAGGGAATGTAAGTCTACCTGCTGATCTTATAATTATGGATATAATAGGGTTTGATGTAATCCTAGGAATGGACTGGTTGTTTAAACATCATGCCACAATAGATTGTAGGACTGGAATAGTTAGCTTCCAACCCCCTGGTAGTTCGAAACACACCTTTCAAGCTTCAAGGAAGAGTAAGGAAATGTCTGTGATGACTTCTATTAACACAAGACCTTCCCTATGTGGAGAGTATTTGTGCTTCTTAGCTAGCGTTTTAGACACACAGCTTGTAGGAAAAGCAAATCCTCAGACTGTCCTAATTGTCCAAGACTTCCCCGAAGTATTCTTAGATGACCTTCCTGGTTTGCCGCCAGATAGGGAAATTGAATTTGTTGTTGATGTTTACCCTGGAGCCGAGCCTGTGTCTAAGAATCCATATAGACTAGCACCAACAAAACTTAAGGAACTGAAGAAGCAGTTAGAGGATCTGCTGGAGAAAGGATTCATACGCCCTAGTTTTTCACCATGGGGCGCACCTGTCCTTTTTGTCAAAAAGAAAGATAGATCAATGCGTATGTGCATTGATTATAGAGAATTGAACAAGTTAACTGTCAAGAATAAGTATCCATTGCCGAGGATTGACGATTTATTTGACCAACTTAATGGTGCAAGAGTTTTCTCTAAGATTGACCTTAGGTCTGGTTATTACCAGTTAAAAGTCAAATCTGAAGATATTCCTAAGACAGCTTTTCGCACAAGGTATGGACATTATGAGTTTTTGGTTATGTCCTTTGGATTGACTAATGCGCCAGCAGCATTCATGGATCTCATGAATAGGGTGTTTCATGAATACTTAGATAAATTTGTCATAGTGTTCATTGATGATATTTTAATTTATTCCCGTTCCAAGGACGAGCATGCTAGACACCTGACCTTGGTGTTGGAAGTATTAAAACAGCACCAACTTTACGCCAAGTTTTCTAAGTGTGAGTTTTGGTTGGACCAAGTTCACTTCTTAGGACATGTTATCTCTGGAGATGGGATATCTGTTGACCCAGCTAAGGTTCAAGCAGTTAAGGAATGACCCCAACCAAGGAATGCTACTGATATTCGAAGTTTCCTTGGATTAGCAGGATATTATAGAAAATTTATTGAGGGATTTTCAAAGATTGCTACACCTCTTACTAAGTTAACAAGGAAAAATGTGATGTATAGATGGACTGAGGAATGTGAGCATAGCTTTCAGACCTTGAAACAGAAACTGACAAATGCTCCAATTCTGACCCTTCCTGTCAATAATGGTAAGTTTAGCATTTACTGTGATGCTTCCAAGATTGGCCTTGGATGTGTGTTAATGCAAGATGGTAAAGTAATAGCTTATGCCTCTAGACAGTTGAAAACTCATGAGAAGAATTACCCTATCCATGACTTAGAACTAGCTACTGTTGTATTTGCACTTAAGATTTGGAGGCATTACTTGTATGGACAGTCTTGCGAGATATTTTCAGACCATAAAAGTCTGAAGTATATTTTCACACAGAAAGAATTGAATATGAGGCAACGTCGGTGGTTAGAATTTGTCAAGGACTATGACTTTGAAATAAAATATCATCATGGCAAGGCAAATGTGGTGGCAGATGCCTTGAGTAGAGTAACAACATCAACCCCAACTATGGTTTTCAGTATGCCATTAGCTTTAGAGTCAGAATTCCTAAAGTTTAATCTAGAAGCAGTATCTAGTGTATCAGCTATACTTTCAGCCATAACCTTAAAGCCTACCATTCTGGAGAAAATAAAGGAAGCCCAGAAGAATGATGATGAGTGTAATAAGTACAAGTCAAGCATGGATTCTACGGACAAGTCAGATTTTAACCACTCCGCCGATGGAATCCTTAAATTTAGAAATAGATGGTTTGTTCCTGCCATTAAGGAACTTCGTGATGAGATCCTTTCTGAGGCACACTCTTCCAGGTTCTCTGTTCACCCTGGGAGCACCAAGATGTACAAAGATCTTAAACAACATTATTGGTGGCCGGGCATGAAGAGAAGTGTGGCAGAATATGTAGGATCGTGTTTGTGCTGCCAGCAAATTAAGGCCGAGCATCAGAGACCCTCAGGAACATTGCAACCCCTACCAGTTCCTGAATGGAAATGGGAGCAAATAACGATGGATTTTGTTGTTAGATTACCTAGGACAGCAAAGGGACATGATGCAATTTAGGTTATAGTTGACCGTATAACCAAATCTGCTCATTTTCTGCCAATTAAGATAACTTACTCGATGGATCAGCTTGCCGAATTGTACATGCAAGAGATTGTTAGATTGCATGGGGTTCCTTGTACCATAGTTTCAGATCGGGATTCCAGATTCACATCTAAGTTTTGGAAGAGTTTACACAAAGCTATGGGAACACAGCTTAGTTTTAGCACAGCTTTCCACCCTCAAACAGATGGACAATCCGAAAGGACCATCCAAACCTTAGAAGATATGCTCCGTGCCTGCATACTAGATTTTCAAGGATCTTGGAGTAAATATTTATCATTAGTGGAGTTTTCTTATAATAACAGTTTTCAAGCAACAATAGGAATGGCGCCGTATGAAGCATTGTATGGACGAAAATGCAGATCGCCTTTGTACTAGAATGAAGTTGGAGAAGTACAGTTGCTTGGTCCTAACCTTGTGCAACAAACTATTGAGAAGGTTGCCCTCATCCGTCAGAGAATTTTGGCAGCTCAGAGTCGGCAGAAGAGTTATGCAGATTGCAGGCGTAGGGAGTTAGAATTTGTGATCGGTGATGAAGTTTTTCTCAAGGTGTCACCATTCAAAGGAGTTGTGAGATTTGGGAAGAGAGGAAAGTTGAACCCCAGATACATTGGACGATTCTCGATCTTGAAAAGGATTGGGAAGACAGCCTACCAGTTACAGCTACCAACTTCTATGGAAGGAATCCATGATGTGTTTCATATCTCCATGCTTAAGAAATGTGTACGAGACCCTTCTCAGATTGTGGAACAGCAGAGTATTGAAGTTCACCCTACTCTTACATATGAGGAGAAACCGGTAAGGATTTTAGACCATGCAGTGAAGGTATTGCGCAACAAAGAGGTTCCACTAGTGAAAGTCTTATGGCATAACCAGAACATTGAGGAGACAAGTTGGGAGCGCCCGCAAGACATGTTGGACCAATATCCAGAATTATTCAGGTACTGAATTTTGAGGACAAAATTCTTTTAAGGGGGGTAGATTGTAGCACCCGGTTCTATCGAACCAGCTCTTTTATTATTAATGGCACTTGATTAGTCAGTAATTTAAGTAGGGTTATTAAATGACTAGACAAGGGGCACTAGAGTAAATTTACAATTTTCAAAGGTGGATAACGTATTTAAGGAAAGAGGGTTGGGTTTAATGCACTGTAGCCGCCACCAATTTCATACTTTTTCTCTTTGGGTTTTCAGCTCAAGCAGCCGAGCTCTCTAGGTGATTTTCCTCGCCTGATTCTCCTTCAACTTAGGTAAGTTTTCCTCATTTCTCTTATGATATAGCGGCTAGTTACTTGAGGGAGTACAATGTGAGGATTTTGAGGATGCTGAGATTTAGCGTAGGTTCGGGTTCTTAGTGATAAATGGGATTATACGGGTAGCAGAGTTTCAAATCGGTTTCCCCAATCTTATTATTGATTTCTGGTAAGGTCTAGTGAGAGTTGGATTAATGTACTGTCTTAACCTTAGGTAAGCAAGCTTTTGGAGTAGTTGAAACCGTGCATCTCCAGGAGAGCCAGGTAAGTAAAGTTTGCTTGTGCCTTCGGGCCTACATCACAAAACATTAGGATTAAGCTTACTTGGATGAATCTGTATGTCATGCATCATGTTTTTATTTTTTTTAAAAGTATACGAAAATAAATTTGAATGCATGTTGGCTTGGTGAGGATTGAACATATTGAAACAGCTATGTGAATCAGTTTTACTGTTAAGGGAAATAATCCGCCCCTTAATGAGACAGTGGATATTTATACTTTGGAAGAGTTGATCCAACTTCCAATTTCACAGGGGGATCTGAACATGTGAATCAGATTTACTGTTAAGGCAATTAATCCGCCACTTAATGAGTCAGTTGATGTATATACTTTGGGAGAATTGATCTGACTCCCAATTTCACAGGGGGATCTGAACAGAAACGAAGCATGAACAACTCAGTTGAGAAAGTAGAAACTGCATGTCTAGGAATTCATATTTCAGTGTTTCATTTCATTACTGCTTTACTTACTTAGCATTAGGCTAATAGATGAGTTTTGTGATGTAGGTGAAGAAGTGATTGCAGGTGTGTTTATTGAGTCTGCTGAGGACTAGACTAGTTGTGGAGTGCATCTTTGTAACAATCTTGCAGCTGATGGGGCGGTTTAACTGATGTCAGTTGGTGTGAAGGTTCAGTTGTCAACGTTTCAATTTTAGTGTGTTGAGTTTTCATGACAGTAGTGTTTTTCAATATTCCGAATACGATTTTTTTAGAGTTTTCTGATAATAGTATTTGGTTGGGCTTAAATGTTGATTTTACTGAATTTGAATGATGTAAGGATTTGAATTGTTCTAAATGGTTTCAGTGAAGTAAGCTTGTCCTTCTCACAGTTAGAGATGTTACTGGATGGAATTTGAGTAATTGAAATATTGTTCCACTTTCTGTTGAGTTTTCTGAAGTTACTTAGGGTCAGGGGTTTTTGAAAGTCTTGAGTAAAGTTTGCAAGTTCAATCATCGGTGAATGAAGTTCACCGGTGGATGTCATGTATAAATCCATCGGATGATGTAGAAAGTCTTTTGTCGTCTAGTAACCGGTGGATGTCGTGTGTAAATTCATCGGATGATGTAGAAAGTCTTTTGTCGTCTAGTGACCGGTGGATGTCGTGCGATAATCCACCGGAAGATATAGGAAGTGTTTTTCGTTTAGTGACCGGTGGATGTTGTGTGTTCATCTACCGGAAGATGTAGGAAGTGTTTTATCGTTTAGTGACCGGTGGATGTCGTGTGTTCATCTACCGGAAGATGTAGGAAGTGTTTTGTCGTCTAGTCACTGGTGGGTGCAGTATAACGTCGATCATCCGGCTGACGTCACCGGAAGATGTAGAGAATATTTTGTCGTTTTGTCACCGTAAGATGTAGAGAATATTTTGTCGTTTTGTCACCGGATGATGTCTTCTATTTTTTGCTTCAGCCCTTTTGTTGACTTGTTCAGCGGGCGATGCATTTGACTCTTGAAACTTTTGAAGTATTTTGCAATTAGATCTTTATTCTTTTTACCGAGTATTTCTTAGCATTTCAACTAATTAATCAATCATCGTACAATAGTTTTGTTTAACTCTATTTTTACTCAAATGATTTCCGCTGCAAGATTTTAAATGTCTGAGGTTTTAAAAAATATATATATCAAATTATGACTTTCGAGCGAAGTTTCAAATTTGAACCAGAGTTTCCGAGTCATGTGCAATTTTGTGTAATGAACCGGGTTCAGATAACTCGGGGCGTTACAGTTTACTATCACCAGATGGAGATGACACGTCTTGCGGTTAGACAGCCCTTTCTATCTACCAGGGGAAAACATGTTTCACCTGTAGGACAGCCATGTCTGAACCCCACTCCGTCGTGACCGGGATTACGTGTATTCATTTCTTTTCATTAGTTCATTTCTTTTCATAAAACACATGTAGAAACTCGTTTTCATGCTATTTTGAAAGAACGTGATGCATGTACAGCTTATATACATAACCTATAACTAACATAGAAAACAATCAATAAAACTTAGAAAAGTATCCTATAACATAAACAACCTAACTACCCATCCACTTACACCAAAACTACATAAAAACACCAATTTCCTCAATAACGTCAAATCTCGTGGTGTAGGACAAATAGGCCAAACAAGGCACGAAAACTTACCAGGCGTCCGTAGTAAACCAAGCTCCGTCCGTAAGCTTCGTCCACATAGGACATTCCACAATTTGGTCAATAAAGCTAAATCCAAATAAACCGTTCCAAAGACCAAACGAAGCTCCTAACTAAGGGAAGTTTCCTAAAACTCTAATTTATGTCATTCGGGTATTTCATCGAGCAATTCACGCTCACAAATTCCACAACCTTCATTAATGGAGTTTTTCAAGTTTCCAACCACCAAAATCAAACAAAATCAATAACTTTCAGCCTAACTATCACCAATAATCATAAATACGGTATACCCAACCATTTCTAACATAAATCGATAATTTCAACAAAACCTAATAGAAAATCCTAACCGTTTCCAACATTAAAACTCATAAACTAACGTCTGAAACACATGCATCTTACCTAGAGTGTTGATTGGAGAAGAAAAACGGAGGAACAAATTGATTGCCAAAAAAGGAGACGCCAGTCGATTGAAGGAACGTCGTGGGGAGCCAAAAATCACCTAAGAATTTTTGCTCTAGAGAATTTCGTGAATGCAGAGAAAAAAGGGGGGCATTTGGTTTTATTTAATGTTTTTATTTAGCAAATTACCTTTTTGCCTTTTATACTTAATCTTTACTTATTTCGTTATTTAATTATCGATTTGGCTTCTCCAAATTTTCTTATTTCTCTAAATATTCTAATTTATTTCTAGGGTTCTAATAAAACTTTCTGTTCACAAAACTTGATTAATTTACTATATTTACGAAAATACACTTGTATAACGAAAAACCTAAAAATCCAAAAAAAATCGGGTGTTACAGTAAGCAGGTACTGTATTAATCAATATAGTACCTGATACAATAGCCAGTGTAAATAAATGCATATGCAGCTAAGTTATTAATCACTATAGTACTGGATACAACAGTTGGTTGGTCGTCATCTCTCTACCAAATCATGGCAAATATCTTGGGTGTCACTCACGCTGGATCCTTTTTCGGTGCTGGGCAATCCTTTGCTACATGGCTGGGCTCGTTACAATTGAAACATCGTCTTAGTTTAGGCAGTCTCTGGAAATGTGTCCAGCTTTGTTACAGTCAAAACATTTGCCTGAGTTCAGTCTGCATTCGCCCAGGTGATACTTCGAACATTTCAGGCACTTGGGATATTGCACAGACCCTTGGGGGTGTTTGCCACTCCCCCTACTACCTTGGTCATCAGCCGGCCTCTTTGTTCCTCTAGGCGGTTACTGCCCTCCTCGGTTTTGTTGAGGTGTAATTTCCTTGTAAAATATTCTACAAGCTTCCCTCTGTTTGATCCACTTAAATTAAGCTTCTTCAACTTCCAATGCTTTGGCCACTACTTTTGAATATGGTACGTTCTGTGTCCCAGCTATTTTCACACCTTTGTAAATCTCTGGTTTCAATCCCTGCACAAACTGGAGGACTTTGTCTTCATTCTTATTTACTAGATGACTAGCAAATCAGGATAGTGATTCAAGCTGTCGATTGTACTCAGACATTAGAAACTCAATCCTCTTCGTTGCTTAAATAGTGCTGTTGAAATATTTATCGTAAAAGGCCTCCTTGAACTTCTTCCACATCACGGCTTGAACAACAGTGGTGGTCTCCATAGTCTCCCACCAAAATCGGGCGTTTTTCTCCAAGTGGAAAGTCGCAAGAGGAACCTTGTCCACCTCCTCCACCTTTGCATACTTGAACATTTTCTTGATTGTACGAATCCATTCTTCTGCAGCAGTTAGATCCAAAGATTGCCCTTTGAATATTGGTGGTTGCAACCTCCGAAATCTATCTCCACTATGGTCATTGGTAGAACTGGAACCAGAATTTCCTTGTACTTTTCAGGTTCAATAAAATTCTCAGTTGTTGAGACTGTCGGTTCACTAGCTCAGTTAATTGTCTAATCGTATTCGGATCATCTCTTTTATCTGTCATTTCTCTTTGTTGCCTTAGTCGTCTTGGTGTTCTCGATCACCTTGGTGCTATAGACATTTTGTTATTCCTAAACAAAACGTAAGTACACTCATAAACTTCTAATAACTAAAACTTAGCATAAATACTTACAGTTGTTGAAGCACTTCTATGTGGCGATTGACATTGTTAGGTGATCTTCTGAACGATTTAACACAAGGGCTCTGATACCAACTCTGTAGCGCCTTGGGTTCCCAACCCGGAACGCTGCTCCACTCGTAACTCGTACTCGTCATATTTTGAAAAAAATTTAGGTAAAAATTAAAATTTTCTTTTGACTTGAAACAACACTGTTTAAAGTGCTCAGCAGAAGCTTTAGCATTTGGAGAAACCATTCATAAAAACTCAATTTTGTATCATATAAACAAAAGGTAAAATAATTAATACACACACACACACACACACACACACACATATATATTGAAAATCTTCTTACTTTTTTAAAAAACATCGGGCAACATAACACTTAAATTTTCTGAACCCAAACCAAACAAATAATCAGAAAAATAGCAAAACATTTCTATTTAAAATCCCAAGCTTATCAAAACCAACCTATCAAGCTATACATCCAAGTTAAAATCAACCTCCCAACTCAATTCATCTATCTATATCACAATAAATCTATCCATTATTCAAAACAAGTTTTCCTTAAAACATTTTAAACCTAAGCGTTTACACATATTACTTACTTCAAAACCTACATACGCTCGAAGTTAAATGGCCTGATCGTCGCATGAGCGTACTCCTCTAACTGCCCCTAATCCTGCACGTGCTCAAGAATCTCACCAACTATCTCGTCGATACCTACATTACAGAACTCAAACTATAAGCCTAATGCTTAGTAAATAGTATAATAATGAAATGAAAACAACTTATACAATTCATATTCTAACATATGCAGTTTCTATAGTTTTATTTTATTTTATTTTTCGTTTATGCTTTTATTTCCATTTCGTTCTTAGTCGTTCATTTTCTTACTATTCTCTATTTCTTTACGCTCTAAATCAAGGAGGCACACCTCGCGGTCCACTTCTCGGGACGGCCATACCTCAACCTAGAAAGAGTAGGCACACCTCTTGGGACGACCATACTCACGTAAAGAGGGAAAACGGAAGCACATCTCGTGGTCCACCTCTTGGGACGGCCATACCTCAACCCACTCATGATACATGACATGCTAAAAACATACAATAAGCATACACATAAACCTAGCGATATGTGATGTAGGTCCGAAGGCAACGCACATGCGTACACTGCTTACTTGGCGTCATTAGCAGATTTTGTCAGTAGTACTCAAAACCGAGAAACTTGAGAACCTAAAACAATAAAATAATCCATCAACTTTCATTTCCTTAAGCACCAATTATGAAATCCATAAAGAGAATCAACAATTAAGCAAAACCTAACTAAACCCGAATTATACCACTTTTGAACCAATTTTGAAAATTCATATCTAATCCGATACTTATCTGATTTTGACAATTTGAAGTGCTACGAACTCCTTAGGATGTCTAGTTTCTCATGATAAGATCTATTTAACAAACCAAGCACAATGAATCAGCTGAATTTAGCCCTAACCAAAACTTCCCTATAAATAGTTCTAAATTTCAGTTTTCTTTTTCGTTTTCCAATCCATTCAAACTCTTAAAATAGCTTTACAACATGATTATTTATCAATCAAGAAGAGAAATTAAGGTATAGTTTCAGAATTTTGTAGCTTTCACCACCAAAGCTTCAAAACTTACTCCATAACCAACATAAACTCAAGAAAATGTTTAACCCACTAACAAAATATCTAAGTTTTACCTTAAGACTTCCAAAAAATAGGTTTGGAATGAGGGAAAAAACTGAAAATGGAGGTAGAAGTGAGATGAGAAACCGTGTAGAAGAACAGGGAAATTAGGGCTACTTAAAGTGTTATGAGGTTTTTAAATTCTCACCATGTATTTAACTTTCCCACTTTACTAATTTACCCTCCACCACATAACCACTTTAACCCTTCAACAATTGATCTTAAGTCTCCCACGTGGGAGTTCTTCTTATTCCCTCTCTTCTTCTATTAATTTTATTATTTACTAACCAATATCTCATGTGTTGACTTTTCAACATCAATCTCTTAACACTTGCACTTATCTTTTCCTCTTCCATCCATAAGTTATCTAATAAATTCTAATTTATATGTGATTATCTAGACACAAAAAAAACTTCGGGTGTTACAAATTGTTTCATTATTTTCCATGTAAAATAAGTCATATTCATGTACTAGCATTGTAACACCCAGATTTTTCGGGTTATGGATTTTATTTTAGACCTCCGGTTGTTTACCGTATAGTGTTTTAATTCATAGAAATAGTAAGTAAAACCCGTTTTGCGTGTGAGAAGTTTTATTGAAACCTCAAGGATTTATGAGGAATTTTAGTGGTTTAAGATTATTTTGGAGAAAATCAAATCATAGGTTAGTTAATGGATTTATGTAAAGGATTAATAGGAGGGGCAATAAAGTAATTATAAAAGGAAATTTTAATTAAAAACTTAAATGTTCTCCCCCTCACGATTTACTCTCCAGCTGCCTCCTTCTCCTTCAAAAAATTTCCTCTCCTATGATTTCTCCTTGGCGTTTCTTCCCTTGCTTACGACATCGATTCTCTTCCTCCATCAACAAACGTTTCTTCCTTCATTTCTTCAGGGATTCAAACCTTAGGTAAGTCTTAGATGATATAATCGTTGAGTTATCGTTTTAGAAATTTCTATTTGTTAAGATTTCGATTAGAGTCGTTGGGAGTTACGGGTTTTGTTGGGAATCGATTTAACTATCAAATTTATAGTTGTTCCTAGTGTTGTATTGATTATGGTTGGTTGATTTATTGAATTTTGGTGGTTGGGAGGTGTAACGCTCGCGAACTCACCCTGACTCGGTGCGCTACTTTGCTAACCAATTCCACATTTAAAACAACGTTTAAAATAATTTTCTATAAAATTTTGACTCGATTTTTGGGTTTCGTTGAACCCTCAAAAAATGTTGGAAATCGTACGTAAAATACATGCCAAACGCTTTGGAAAAAAATGGATTGGAAAATATTTGAAAATCGAGAGAAAAAAAATCAATATTTTGATTACTATTCACTCAGCCGATCGATCGGCTAAAGGGCCGATCAATCGGCAACCTCTCTGTTGCCTAACATACAAACACAAACACATGCCGATCAACTTTGACCGATTCAACGTCTGCCGAATCCAACACATGCCGATCAACATCAACCGATTCAACATCTGCCCAACCACAGACATATGCCGATCAACTTTGATCGATTCAACATCTGCTGAATTCAACACATGCCGATCAACATCGACCGATTCAACATCTACCGAATCCAACACATGCCGATCAACATTGACCGATTCAACATCTGCAAAACCAATGTTTGCCAAATTACATCTATCAATCGACGTTTATGATCGGTCGACGTCTTCGACCGAACTACACATTAATACTTTGACCCAATGTCTCACTAATCGGTCGATGTTGTAACAACCCAACCTGGTTTCCCTCAGGCCGTCCCGGCCAGGCTGTGCAGAGCCTTACTGCCACATGTGTCCCTTCAGGGCCGTCCACGTGTACTCACGATCTTCTCCCCCCTGAAGGGATTTTTTGCCTTCCCCCTCACTCGAACCCAGGACCTCAGGGACTAGTACTTGGGCTACAAGTGAAGAGTACCACTTGAGCACGAGGACTTCCCAGTCGGTCACCCAACCTGGTACTACTCTCGCCAAAGCACTCTTAACTTCAGAGTTCTGCTGGGATCCAGTGCCGTAGTGCTACTAGCTCAAGTGGTACTCCTCGCTTGTAGCCCAGGTACTAGTCCTTGAGGTCCTGGGTTCGAGTAAGGGGAAGGCAAAAACTCCCTTCAGGGGGGGAGAAGATCGTGAGTACACATGGACGGCCCCGAGGGGACACACGTGGCAGTAAGGCTCTGCACGGCTTGAGGGAAACTAGTTGGGTCGTTACAAAAAAGGCGCATCCACCCTCCTTACAAAAATTTTGTCCTCAAAATTTACGTACCTGAAAAGTTCTGGGTAGCGCTCCATCTTGTCCTGTTGATGCTCCCACGTCGCCTCCTCAATATTGTGGTTGCGCCACAGCACTTTCACCAGTGGAATGTGTAACGCCCGGAATTGACGGGTTTCCGCTCTTAGGGGTATTTTCGTAAAATAGTAAATTAAAGTCTTTTATCGAATGTGAAGTTTCATTAGAGCCTTAGGAATTTATTAGGATTTTTAGAGAGAGAAGCAAATTTTTAAAAATCCAAATTGATAACATAACGCTATGTTCCGTTTTAGCCCTATAGTGTTTTATCTCGTAAAAATAGTAAATTAGGTCCGTTTTGCGAACGGAGAGTTTCGTTAGAACCCTAAAATTAAATTGGATTATTGGGAGAAATAAGAAATTTCAGAGAAAACTAAATCGTTGGGTTAAATAACGAATTAAATAGGAAGTTAGAGAAAATGGGCATTTAAGTAATTTGTTAGGTTAATTTTAATAAAAAGAAAAATGCCCCTCCCCCTTCTCTCATTTCTGCTCCAACGCCAGGGAGCTCCCTTGCCTCTCCCTCACGATTTCTCTCCTCTCCCTTACCGATTCTCCACGGCCGATCAACGACTCCTCTCCGACGTTCGGTTTTCTTCCCGTTTTTCTTCCTCATTCGACGTTCTAGGTAAGACCCTACTACCCTAGGTGTTTGGTTTTGATTTTGGGATTGATTTTGGTTAGGGTGTTTTCGATTTAGGGTTGAGAAATCGTAGTTTTGTTGTAAATCGATAGTTTAACGGTATTGATGCCCATTTATGATTCGTTTGTTATTATTTAGGTAGATTGAATGGATTCATGGTGTTTGGGTGATTGTTAGGTTAATTTTGGGATTGTTGGAGAATTGAGAGAAACCGTTAATGGAGTTTAAGAATTGGTAAGCACCACATGCTCGATAAAATGCCCGAATAGAGAAAATGGAGTTTTAGGAAAGAATTTCCTTAGTTAGGAGCTTGGTTTAAGTTTGGAATTCGTGCATTTAGGATCGATTTTAATGCCCTTATTTGTGGAATGCTTTAGGTGGAGATGACTTTTTGGACGGTGCACGGCTTGCTACAGACGCCAGGTAAGTGGGTGCTAGGTTTCCGGCCCTTAAGGCCCTACATCATGTCAACGTTATGCTTTTGTATTTTGATGATAATTTTCTGATTGTGGGGTTTACTGAGTCGGGTAGCCTAGGATGTTAGTTATTAGTTGTTTGTGAAGTTCATTAAGAATAGTGTATGTCCATGTACGTTGTGAATTGCTTGATGATATGTTTTGATGATATGTTGTACGTATAATTCCTCATGCATCACGTTTTCTCAAATGTCATATGAAATGTTCCACGTATGATGTATGTAAAAGAAAAATAATGATTAAGTGTGGGTTGGGACAATATGGCCAGAACAACAAAACCAATGTCACTTCCACGCGATGGACTATGAATACGGCTGAAAGGACTATGTACACGCACTTGGCCTACTCCCTGGCACATCCCCACCTTAATCCATGTCAACCAAAAGAAAAAGGAAAGAAAAAGAATAAGAATAAGTAAATGAACATGTTTTATGAAAAGAATCATACATTCATGCATATGTCATGTATAGTACATTCCCTTACTAAGCATTAGGCTTAATGTTTATGTTGTATGATGTAGGTGACAGGTGTGAAGGTGAGAGTTCTCTTGATGGCAAGGAATAGGTGGTCGACGGATGGTGCTCGTGGCGACGGGGTGTGTTTTGGCAAGGTTCGGTGACGGTGGGTGTGCTCCAAGCTATTTTTGGTAATCAATGTAAGCTTGTTTTGATGTTAAAATGTGAGAGATTTTATGTTATGTGGGGAAGTTTGATATTTTGGGAATTGTATAGTGAATGTAGGTTAGAAGTTGTGTCGTTTTGAATGATTTGGTGACGTGTTCGTTTTGGAGATGTTTTTTTAAGGATATTTCATTTATAATGTTGATGTTGTCTTGAGAATTTGGTTGGATTTTGTTTGATGATTTTTAGGTGACTTAAACTGTATGGATATGCACGGTTTTAGAGCGATCCATGCAGTTAGTTTTCGTGAAATTTGGAAGTGTATAGACCAAGTTAGAGTTGTTATGAAAATGAAAGAAAAGTGGTGAAATTTTAAGTGGTTTTGCAGGAAATTGAAAGGAGAAGGAAGAAAGAAAGAAGGAGGAGGGAGCTGTGGTCTCTGGAGAAATTCCAGAGAGTATGGCGATTGATCGCCTCTTGGAGGCGATCAATCGCCCCTTCTCGCGGCGATCGCCTGGAGTGGCGATCGCTAGGCGATTTGAGGAATCGCCGAAGGGCGATTGCTCGCCAGGAGCAATCGCCGAAGGGCGATCAATCGCCAATTTTTGGCGATTGATCGCCACCAGTTCTGTCCGCTTGCTGATTTTTAAACATAAAGATTTTAATTATTTTCTTTTAGTTTTTAATTGTTTAACTTAATGGTTTTAAGATTATTTCAAATGGTTTTTTAAGTAGTTTTCAAACGTCGTTAACAATCTCAATTACGATTTTTAAAGTTTTATTTCCGCTCGAAAGTCAGGTTTAGAGTTTGTACGTATAAAAAGAAAAATTTGTACGGAAAATAAGGGTACCTGGTTAGGGTCGCCACAATTATGGTATCAGAGAAACGGAGTTTTAAAAGCGATTTTGTGAACTGCCTGCCAAAACACGTACCGCCACACGAGGACTCTCCATTGACTGTAAGTATTTAAGTTTAAGTCTGAATCATAAATGTTTATATTGTTTTGTCTTGTGTTTGTATTGTGTCTAGGAACAAGAAATGCCAATAGCACCTAGGCAACTCCGAGTGGATCCCATTAGCCAGCTGACAGATATGGTTCGAGTTTTTGAGCTAGGAGAGAAGCAGCTACCAGCTAGGGGTATGAAAAGGGTTGGGGAGGATTTAATTAGCGTGGTAGATGAGAAACGTGCATGAAGGCTTGTACAGTTCCCACAATGCCAAACGTGTAAGAAGTGCCATGGTGGGGTGTGCAAGGCAGGTTCTGGCCGATGCTTTGCGTGTAACGGATTGGGTCATCTCTCTAGGAACTGTCCAATGAAGTTTTTCTGAGAGGTGCGACCGCAACAAAAACGAGGTTGGCAACTACATCGACATGGTGCTACGAGGCCCAACAATGTACCGTTTATACAGGACAGAAGTGAACGGCCACAGGGGGCTCAACAAGCTCCTCGATGCCCTACGTGTCTGAAGAGTCACTTTGGGGAGTGCAAGTTGCATTCCGGTCGATGTTTTCGGTGCGACAAGGTGGGGCACAAGGCCAGAGATTTTCTAGGACTGAATAAGATACCACCATGTTGTCCTTCGAGGATGTCTACCTTGATCGAAGAAGAGGGAATCGCTCAGGTATATTCATATAGTGGCGATTAATAAGATAAGGAGCGTTAGAGTAGAAGTGTAATTAGAGTAGGGGTTTAAAACGTAACTTTCGTATATTGGATAGAAGGAGGATAGTGAATAGAGAAAGTTACGCATTGAGATGAATAACCTGGGATAGTTGTGCGAGTGTGTACATACTTAGAATTTATTACCATTGGAGGGATACAACTTAAGTGATATAACGGTGGAATAGATATAAACTGGGCTTTAGTTGACAAACCTCCTAAGTATTTAAATGAAGGAAATAACCAGAAGTATAGCTTAGGTGAATTGTCAAATAGGGACATTTGACTTAGTAAATATCAGTGAAGAGAACAAAGATATTGAGGTGAAATTGTTAGGTTAACAAATATAGAGACGTTAGAAAATAGGGAATCCTATGAAAGGTGGTACTTAAGTTATCAGAATTAGACGTTTGCTAGGAGATATGTGCCACTTTAGAAGGTTAGTCGATAAAGGGGGATTTGTTTCTCTTTTTGATGTGCGAGGTTTACATCAACGCGATAGGGGAGAAAACTTAATTAAGCTGAGACAGATCTGTAAGTAATAGACGCGTCAAGTCATGAGTGCATGTTGTTCGGAGAGTATGGGGCAAGTAGATGAGAGTTAGAGTTAATTTAGGGATTTAGACGTGTCAGTTAATTTGAGAGGAATTTAACACCCTAAAGTAAAAGTCATGATTTGAGGTATAGTGCAATGTTAGGTGGAATAGTGGTTCGACAGAATGAATACCAATTAGGAAAAAGTAACGAGTAGTTGATTTCGAACTTTTAGTTTAGAAAGATAAGAGATAAGTAGTAAATCTAAAGTTGGTACAATTCGAGTTAAACACCGTAACCTGTGACTTACCTCCAAGATGGAAGTAGGAACTTAAGTGTTCATAGGACCCGAGCGGTAGATCGTAATGATGAGTCATTTTCAGATTTTGGAGAAAAGAATTGACTGGAGAGTTTAGGTGGTGGCCAAATAAGTGGAACTCGAAGTGCGTATGAGTGATCGCACGATAGAGTGTGAAGCTGGAAAAGTTTAGAACTTTGGGGATTTAGAAATAGTCATTACTCAATAGGTGGCTAAAGCCATAAATCAGTCAAAATTTAGCGCCTATGTAGTAATTGAGGAAATCGGGAGAATGAGATCAAATTAGGTGAGTTAGAAAGCTTGGCCTATAAGGGATTAAGTGAAGGCCGATCCATGTGAGAATTTAAGGAAGTGAACTCGATTACTTTATTAATTGCCTGGAGACTTGAGAATTGATAGGGCTTGTAATATGAGCCATGGCATGTTTAGTTCCTTTAATGGTAGTGGATGCTTCTAAGTTTTTGGGAAAATAGAAGGACAAGGTTCGGGAATTTTAGAAGATTTGGATCAAGATTGTAAATCTATTTACAACAAGTTTGCTAACAAGAAAATTGTTAGATAAAACTAATAATTCCAACCTTCCATTTAACCTAGTTAACCTTCTCACTTACCAGTATGACACTATTCGAAGCCCATAAATGAACCTAACCACCCATTTTATCTTACACCACATAGTCTCTATTTCCTCTAGTTGTGATCTACTTCACGCAATTACGTTTATCAACCTTAACCTTAGTTATTTACAAAATCATTGGCTTCGACTTCGTTACGTACGAGTCGAGCCTTGAAATTCCTAATTTAATCTTATCCCTAATGTACTTGATAACTCTCTGATCCCTTGATTCGCAAGACTTCACATTCGAGCTTAACTTCATATCTAAACCCTTTATTTAATTTACAATGTCCTACACTTATTCTTAATATTCTACATGGACTTCCTCGCCGATTTGTTTGTGCACTCTTTAAGGTGTTGGGTGAACAGTTTAACTAAATTGTCAGTGATTGACGAAGAACGAGGTAAAAGTTGGACAAGAACAAGCGTAGTGGACAAAAAAAAATATAGAAGGATACAGTGAAAGCGTCAAGGGGTAGATTTAAGCATTTAAAGCCCTGTGTACGAGAATGACATTAGAGTGGTTAAGGAAATGTTGTAATTGCCCAAGGTAAGTAGGTTTAGAAAGCGAGAGTGATAATTTGGAAAGGAGATAGTAGGGTAGAGAAAAGTTTGAAATGGAGGGCTAGGATAAGAAATCTATGTATCAGATTCTTAGTGTCACGAGGTTGAAGAAACTTTGAGGGTTTGACGTGGTTAAGTGCATATTATTGGCACGAAATAAGAAAAGTTAGGAACTAAATGAACTTAGCTCGAGGAAGAATTAGAGTTGAAGTTAAGTTAGAGAGGATCGAGAGTCTAAGTGAAGGAGATTAAGTTGAAGTCGATGGATGTATGAGCGATTGAGTTACGAAGTGAGTATTTGGAAGAATTTAAAGCTTTTGGAATTATAGGAAACCATTGAGACCCGAAGGGTGGGTAATTAGAAGTTAACCAAGCAACAATTTTGAGGACAAAATTTCAATTAAGGAGGGAAGGATGTAACGCCCGGAATTTACGGGTTTCCGCTCTTAGGGGTATTTTCGTAAAATAGTAAATTAAAGTCTTTTCTCGAATGGGAAGTTTCATTAGAGCCTTAGGAATTTATGAGGATTTTTAGAGAGATAAGCAAATTTTTAGAAATCAAAATTGATAACGTAACGCTATGTTCCATTTTAGCCCTATAGTGTTTTAATTCATAAAAACAGTAAATTAGGTCCGTTTTGCGAACTGAGAGTTTCGTTAGAACCCTAGAATTAAATTGGATTATTGGGAGAAATAAGAAATTTTAGAGAAAACTAAATCGTTGGGTTAAATAACGAATTAAATAGGAAGTTAGAGAAAAGGGGCATTTAAGTAATTTGTTAGGTTAATTTTAATAAAAAGAAAAATGCCCCTCCCCCTTCTCTCATTTCTCCTCCTACGCCAGGGAGCTCCCTCGCCTCTCCCTCACGATTTCTCTCATCTCCCTTACCGATTCTCCACGGCCGATCAACGACTCATCTCCGACGTTCGGTTTTCTTCCCGTTTTTCTTCCTCATTCGACGTTCTAGGTAAGACCCTACTACCCTAGGTGTTTGGTTTTGATTTTGGGATTGATTTTGGTTAGGGTGTTTTCGATTTAGGGTTGAGAAATCGTAGTTTTGTTGTAAATCGATAGTTTAACGGTATTGATGCCCATTTATGATTCGTTTGTTGTTATTTAGGTAGATTGAATGGATTCATGGTGTTTGGGTGATTGTTAGGTTAATTTTGGGATTGTTGGAGAATTGAGAGAAACCGTTAATGGAGTTTAAGAATTTGTAAGCACCACATGCTCGATGAAATGCCCGAATAGAGAAGATGGAGTTTTAGGAAAGAATTTCCTTAGTTAGGAGCTTGGTTTAAGTTTGGAATTCGTGCATTTAGGATCGATTTTAATGCCCTTATTTGTGGAATGCTTTAGGTGGAGACGACTTTTTGGACGGTGCACGGCTTGCTACAGACTCCAGGTAAGTGGGTGCTAGGTTTCCGGCCCTTAAGGCCCTACATCGTGTCAACGTTAGGCTTTTGTATTTTGATGATGATTTTCTGATTGTTGGGTTTACTGAGTCGGGTAGCCTAGGATGTTAGTTATTAGTTGTTTGTGAAGTTCGTTAAGAATAGTGTATGTCCATGTACGTTGTGAATTACTTGATGATATGTTGTACGTATAATTCCTCATGCATCACGTTTTCTCAAATGTCATATGAAACGTTCCACGTATGATGTATGTAAAAGAAAAATAATGATTAAGTGTGGGTTGGGACAGTATGGCCAGAACAACAAAACCAATGTCACTTCCACGCGATGGACTATGAATACGGCCGAAAGGACTATGTACACGCACTTGGCCTACTCCCTGGCACATCCCCACCTTAATCCATGTCAACCAAAAGAAAAAGAAAAGAATAAGAATAAGAATAAGTAAATGAACATGTTTTATGAAAAGAATCATGCATTCATGCATATGTCATGTATAGTACATTCCCTTACTAAGCATAAGGCTTAATGTTTATGTTGTATGATGTAGGTGACAAGTGTGAAGGTGAGAGTTCTCTCGATGGCAAGGAATAGGTGGTCAACAGATGGTGCTCGTGGCGACGGGGTGTGTTTTGGCAAGGTTCGATGACGGTGGGTGTGCTCCAAGCTATTTTGGGTAATCAATGTAAGCTCGTTTTGATGTTAAAAATGTGAGAGATTTTAGGTTATGTGGGGAAGTTTGATATTTTGGGAATTGTATAGTGAATGTAGGTTAGAAGTTGTGTCGTTTTGAATGATTTGGTGACATGTTCGTTTTGGAGATGTTTTTTTAAGGAAATTTCATTTATAATGTTGATGTTGTCTTGAGAATTTGGTTGGGTTTTGTTTGATGATTTTTAGGTGACTTAAACTGTATGGATATGCACGGTTTTAGAGCGATCCATGCAGTTAGTTTTCGTGAAATTTGGAAGTGTATAGACCAAGTTAGAGTTGTTATGAAAATGAAAGAAAAGTGGTGAAGTTTTAAGTGGTTTTGCCGGAAATTGAAAGGAGAAGGAAGAAAGAAAGAAGAAGGAGGAGGGAGCTGTGCTCTCTGGAGAAATTCCAGAGAGTATGGCGATTGATCGCCTCTTGGAGGCGATCAATCGCCCTTTCTCGCGGCGATCGCCTAGAGTGGCGATCGCTAGGCGATTTGAGTAATCGCCGAAGGGCGATCAATCGCCAGTTTTTGGCGATTGATCGCCACCAGTTCTGTCCGCTTGCTGATTTTTAAACATAAAGATTTTAATTATTTTCTTTTAGTTTTTAATTGTTTAACTTAATGGTTTTAAGATTATTTCAAATGGTTTTTAAAGTAGTTTTCAAACGTCGTTAACAATCTCAATTACGATTTTTAAAGTTTTATTTCCGCTTGAAAGTCAGGTTTAGAGTTTATACGTATAAAAAGAAAAATTTGTACGGAAAATAAGGGTACCTGGTTAGGGTCGCCACAGAATGTCCTTGTTGCGCAATTTCTTCACTGCATAATCCAAGATCTCCACTGGTTTCTCCTTATAAGAAAGTGTAGGCTGCACATCTATCTCCTGCTGTGCCACACATGCGATTGATCCCTCAGACACTTCCATAGCATCGAAACATGGAACACGTCATGTACCCCCTCCATTGAAGCTGGTAACTCTAACTGATACGCCGTCTTCCCCACTCTTTTCACTATCGGGAATGGACCAACATATCTCGGGTTCAGCTTACCTCGCTTCCCGAATCTCATCACACCCTTAACGGCGAAATCGTCAGAAAAACCTCATCGCCTACATAAAATTCTAGCTCACGCCTTCTTCCGTCGGCATAGCTCTTCTGACGACTCTGAGCTGTCAAAATACGCTGCCGAATAAACTGGATCTTATCTGTAGTCTGCTACAAAATATTTGGGCCAATCAGACTGGATTCTCCGACTTCGTCCCAATAAAGAGGAGATCTGCACTTCCTTCCATATAGAGCCTCGTATGGAGCCATACCAATAGTATCCTGATAACTATTGTTATACGAGAATTCCACCAAAGGCAGATATCTACTCCAAGAACCCTGAAACTCCAGTACACAAGCCCGAAGCATATCCTCAAGAATCTGGATAGTACGCTCAGATTGTCTGTCCGTCTGAGGATGAAAAGTAGTACTGAAGTTTAATCGAGTTCCCATCGCTTTATGCAGACTCTTCCAAAAATTAGATGTGAACCTCGGATCCCTGTCAGACACTATAGAAATCGCCACCTCATGCAACCTTACAATCTCCTGAATATAGAGTTCAGCAAACCGATCCATACTATAAGTCATCTTCACTGGTAGGAAATGAGCTGACTTCGTTAAACGATCTACAATCACCCATATACCATCTAAACCTCTCGTCGTCCTAGGCAAACCAACAACGAAGTCCATAGAAATCTGGTCCCACTTCCATTCAGAAACCGGCAAAGGCTGTAACTTCCCAGCAGGTCTCTGGTGTTCTGCCTTCACCTGCTGACAAATCAAGCACATTTCAACAAACTCAGCCACTGATTTCTTCATACTCGGCCACCAATAGTGCTGCTTGAGGTCTCTGTACATCTTTGTACTGCCAGGATGAACAGAAAACCTTAAAGAGTGAGGTTCAGCTAAAATCTTCTTCTGAAGCTGCTCATTACTCGGAACATACCATCTGTTACGGAACTTCAGAATACCATCATCCGAGTAGCTGAACTCAGTCCGATCATCAAACACCATACTCAGCTTGAACTTATTACACTCCAAATTGTCTTGTTGAGCTTCTCTGATCTTTTCCAAAATGGTAGGCTTCAGAGATAAATCCAATAATACTGTAGCCAAGTTTGAAACCAGCTCCAAATCAAATCTTTGAAACTTAGATCTTAATGCCCCAGACATACATACCAGCCTCAAAAGCTGAAACTGAAGTCGATACTCGGCTTAAGGCATCTGCTACCACATTGGCTTTACCGGGGTTTGATTTCCAAATCATAGTCCTTTACGAACTCTAACCACCGCCGCTGCCTCATATTCAACTCCTTCTAAGTGAAGATATACTTCAGACTTTTATGATCTGTACCATGCACTGCTGACCATACAGATAATGCCTCCAGATTTTTAAAGCAAAGACCACCACTGCTAACTCCAGGTCATAGGTCGGATAGTTTTTCTCATAAGTCTTCAGCTGCCTATAAGCATAGGCAATTAACTTGTCCTTCTGCATAAGCACACAACCCAACCCAATCCGAGAGGCATCGCAATAAATACAAAATTTCTCCTCGGCCACTGGCAACGTTAGAATTGGGGCTGTAGTCAATCTTTCCTTCAACGTCTGAAAGCTTAGTTCACATTCTTCAGACCACTCATACTTCACGTCTTTTCTGGTCAGCTGAGTCAAAGGTGCTGCAATTTTTGAAAAACCTTCAATAAACTTTTTGTAATAGCCAGCCAGTCCCAGAAAACTCCGAATCTCGTTGACATTCTTCGGCTGAGGCCAATCATTAATCGATTGAATCTTGGCCGGATCCACCGATATACCACCACTGCTTATCACATGGTCAAGAAAATGCACCTTAGTCAACCAAAATTCGCATTTCGATAATTTAGCATATAACTGATGCCGCTTCAGAATTTCCAGAACAATTCGCAGATGCTCCTTATGCTCCTCTTCATCACGCGAATAAACCAAAATATCATCAATAAATACAATCACAAATTTATCGAGATATTCCCAGAATACTCGATTCATTAAATCCATAAATGCCGCCGGGAGCATTCGTCAATCCGAACAACATAACCAGGAACTCATAATGTCCATACCGAGTTCGGAAAGCCGTCTTCAGAATATCCTGCGATCTGACCTTTAACTGGTAGTACCCCGATCTCAGATCAATCTTAGAAAATATGCGGGCTCCTTGCAACTGATCAAACAAATCATCTATTCTTGGCAATGGATACCTGTTTTTCACCGTTAACTTGTTCAACTCCCGGTAGTCGATGCACATACGAAGCGACCCATCTTTCTTCTTTACAAACAACACGGGTGCTCCCCAGGGAAAAAAACTAGGGCGTATAAAGCCCTTGTCAACCAGCTCCTCCAACTGCTTCTTTAGTTCTTTCAATTTTGGAGGAGCTAACCTGTAGGGATTCTTCGAAACAGGTTCTGCTCCAGGATAAGTATCAATTACAAATTCAATTTCCCGGTCCGGAGGTATACCAGACAAATCATCCAAGAACACCTCAGAAAAATCACAAACAATAACTATATCCTGAGGTTTAACTTCTACCAAAGCATGAAAATCTACTATAGCTGCCAGAAAACAAACAAACTCACCCGTAGTAGACTCCCAAGCCTCCATCGACGCCATAACTGAAAGCTTTTGTACATGCTTCAATGATTGCAGTGAAAGCTTCTCACCATTTGGAGGATAGAAATTAACTGTCCATGCTCGGCAGTCAATGGTAGCATGGTGTCGAAATAACCTGTCCATACCGAGTATCACATCATACCCGATAATCCCCATAACTATCAAATCAGTAGGCAGTTGCTTCTTCCCAACTGATATCAAACTATTCAATACTATTTGATCTGAATGCAGACTTTCACCAGAAGGTAGCCTCACATCATAGAAACATCCAGCCGGACTCACTTCCATATTTATTTTCATCACAAAAGCAGCTGCTACAAACGAATGCGATGCACCTGAATCTACCAAAGTAAAAGCAGGTACTGAGTTAACAAACATGGTACCTGAAATCACCGCAGAACGGTCTTCATTGTCAGGCTCGATCATAGCAAAAATTTGGGGTATAGCTTTAACTGGACCTTTCTTTGCTACCGGGCAATTGGTTTTTACATGTCCTGTTTGATTGCACTTAAAACATCGGGTGACTCTCGGCTTCAGACATTCACGAGAAACATGACCAGCTTCAAGACAATTGTAACATTTTCCATCGTATTGGCCACACTCTCCGGGATGGGACTTCAGACATTTTGGACATTGAGGAAACTTTCTCTTCTGCTGTTGCTGTTGTTGTGGCTTCTTAGCTCCTCGCTGATAATTTAAATTTCCTCCCAGTCGCTTGGTCCCCTGTTGCTGAGAAGAAGACCCACCTCTGTTAAACTGGGCTGTGATTTCTCTGAAAATTCTTATTGGGTTTTCAGCAGATCTAGTTAGCTTTTCAGCAGCTTCCTCAACTTCTAACGCCTTTGCCACCACTTCAGTAAATGAGCTTCTCGTAATTCCGAAGGTATTCACTAACATATAGATCTCGGGTTTCAGGCCCTGCACGAACTGAAAGATCTTATCTTCCTCCCGACTGATCATGTGACTGGAAAATCGAGATAAAAGCTCAAACTGCTGAATATAGTCTCCCACTAATCCCGTTTGCTTAAGCGCCATGACCTCCATCCTCTTTGCAACTTGAGCCGTCTGGTTGTAGTACTTGTCAAAGAACAGCTCCTTGAACTCTTTCCAGGTTAACCCTTGGTGACCCAGAGTAGACTCCACCATTTCCCACAAACTCTGGGCATTATTAATCAGATGGAAGGTGGCACACTTGACTTTATTTGCTTCTTCAACCTCGGCAACTTTAAACATATTCTCAATTGTATGAATCCATCTGTCTGTAGCTGTAGGATCCGTCAATCGGCCTTCGAACGCTGGAGGATTCAGCCTCCGAAGCCTATCCCCACTTGCACCTGCTCTGGCCATTCTCGGTCCTCTTTGGCTAATCAAAGATCCAAACAGTTCAGCTTGTCTGGTAACTAGATCCGCAAGTTGCTTAGCGGATTCCTCGAGTGGATTTCTGGGCGGTTCAGGTTCATTTCTAGGTCTCCCGGGTCGTCTAGGGTTCTGCATTTTAACTTAGTCCTGTACCAAATTTAAAACAATCTAACTTAGATATAAAACTAACTAAAGGAAAGAATACTTACAGTCGAGGAAGCACGTTGCACGACGGCCGGCATTGTCTGGTAATTCTTTGAACGTTTCGACCACTAAAGCTCTGATACCAACTTGTAACGCCCCCGAACCCACCTTGACTCTGTGCGCTACTTTGCTAAGCTATACCGCGTTTAAAACGTAATTTAAAATAATTGTCGTAAAATATTCGACTCGATTTTCAGGTTTTTCGAACACTCGAAAAATATTGAAAAATGTGCCCAAAATATGTTTAAAATACTTCGAAAAATGTCGGGTTAAAATAATTTAGAAATAGGAAAAATAAAAAAAAAATAAAAAAATTGTTGCTGCACTGCGCATCGCGCGCGCGCGGGTGGCGAACGGTCGCCGCCCAGCGACGATTGTTCGGCACCCTCTCGGGTGCTATAGTGCCCGAGAGGGCGCGAACGGCGAACGATCGCCGCTGGGCGCGCGATCAATCGCCTGCGCGCCCAGCGCCCCCTGCGCGCCCCAGCGCACACCACCGTGACCTCTGCCTGATTTCCTCCACTTTTTCCCAAGCCAAACTCCTCCAAATTTCCTAAAATTTTAACCACACACTCCCAACACCCAAAACTCTATGACTGGTAAAAATCTCGAAAAACTAACTTAAAACTGATAACGAAAATGTATAGCAAAACAAACCCGACGTTATGTACATTTTAACAAAAACCGACAATAAAACGCCTAAAAGTTCCTAATCAAAAACCTGAAAAACAAACAACGTTTAAAACAACAATTCAAACCAGAGTCACCCAATTCTATAAATACCAATCCAGTCTAACCAAACTAACTAAAACATATCCAACTACAAACCAAAATATACACAAAACTAACTACCAATACCCACTCCCAAACAAACCAAACACCCTCAAGAATCAGGTCGAAGCGCTCCGACATATGCACGAACCGGCAAGCTCTATGAATCACCGACCGCTGGTAATCCTGATCCTTGCTATCAAGCTCACCAGTAAACACTTCGTCATCTACACCACATAACACAAAATGTAAGTCCTAATGCTTAGTAAGTAGGGAATAACAAATGCGACAACACACAATGCAATCAACCTAACACATGCAGTCTCTCATACTCACGAAATTTACGTATTGTAGCCAATCATCCTTCATAGAGATCCCCTCGGGGTGCTACACACCAGCACCTCAGCCCGACAAGGCACACTATTCAGGATTTGTGTTTTAGCCGGTCAGCTCTCATAGAGTTCCCTTCGGGGTGCTACACACCAGCACCGCAGCCCGACAAGGCACACTATTCGAGATGCATTTTACAATTCACTTTATCTGATTTCATTCATGCTCACAATGCCAAACGATGCCACTAATCGTATCTAACGTGCTATACCATGATGCATGCTTCAAATATGCAACACCACACAAAACCAACAACGCAACGCAACACGAATTAAATAACCGACTGTTAAACCCTACCGTTCTATGGTGTAGGCCCGAAGGCGAAAGGAATTCAACCGTTACTTACCTAATTGCTTGGCTTCCAATTTCTCAACTCGCCTAACCACTTCACTAGATCGATGACCTAAAATAACAAAACTTAGCTTGATAAGTTACTAATACAATCTAAGAAATTCTTAAACCTAAAACTAACCAACACTTAAAACAATTTCACACTAAAACACCTAAACCCGATTTTTACCCAAATTTGACGGTCCGACTTTGAACGGCCATAACTCCCTCGTTTTTCAACAGATTTTGACGTGTCACCCCAATCTGTAAACCTCTACACATATACTATCCATTGAAATACTTAAATCAACCAAACAAACACATTATCCAACCCGAAACTCCATCAACAGAATCAGCCCCCTAAGTGTTCCCAACCCAGTTTTTTTTTTGAGTAACACTCTTCCAATCCTTAATCTAATCACCCAAACAACGTAAACTATCATATTCAAGGCTTTAATCATCAAGAGAGGAAGAAAACCCTCAAGGAGAACCCAATTTTTGGAATCCATGAAATAGGGTTTTCAAACCCTCACTAAATCCCTTCAAAACTCACTAAAAACTCCAACAAACTTCACCTAAAGTTATACAAATCAAAACCCAAGCATTATTACCTTGAATCACCTTGCAAAAATTTGAAGAGGAGGAGAGGAGAAGATCGGCTATGGTGGAAGAAGAAAGAGCCGAAGAAGAGTGAAGAAGAAAATGAAAAAAAACCAACTTAAACCAAAATTTTCTTTCACTTTTACTTTCCCTCCACAAGTTTTTCTAAAATTACAATCAAAACCCTCTCTTTCGCACATGTATTTTCAACGTGAAAACCACACAAAACAAAGCCCCTTTCTTTCACACAATTGTTGAAATTTGATTGGCTTATTCAACTTTTATCCTATTGGTTGGAATTTGCCTTTGAATTTTCAACCAACACCTTTTGACTTGTCAACCCTCTTCTTCCCTTTGCATTATTTCTAACCCTTCATTCCTAAACATCAACCCACTAACCGTTTAATCTTAGGCCTATGCGCGTTATAGGAAATTCTCGGGTGTTACAGATGTCCCTTATAATAAATTGACATTTCTTAAAAAAATCGGTTGATAACTCTCTCGGCATAAGACCTTCAGGGGTCGATTCTCAGCCCCTTGGTCAACACCCCCTTTAACAGAATACTCAACTAAAATTAATAAAACTCTATACACTAAACGCTCGACATTTCCTTTATAAAAACTGAGCAGCATAACGAGTAAATTTTATAAACCAAAAATCTTGAAATTCCAAAGATTTATAAAACATGTTCAAAACAATTTCCATCAATATTTATAAAATCAAACCAACAACCCATTAAATACTTTAACATCTAAAATCGTTAGAAAACTATATAAAATCCCAAAATACCACTTCCCACAGACGTCCCTTGGAAAACTATGGCCGAGACGCCCCGACAACTGCCCGCACTGGCACGCGTCATGCGCCACTGACTACTGGCTAGTCCTGGGCTCCCTCATCTAGCTCACCTGTATAAATCTTGTCACCTACACCACAGAACACACACACACACACACGTAAGCTTACGCTTAGCAAGTAATGAATATTGAAAATAAACATACACAATGCAAATACACACCACCATAACCATGCGGATTCTACTCACTCAAATGCTATCTTAATCATGCACGTTAACGATGAGACGTTAAATCCTCTAGTGCTCCTCTTGCACGTTAACGACAAGGCATTCAACTCTCTAATGCATGCTCTAGCACGTTAACGACAAGGCGTTAAACCCTCTAGTGCTCCTCTTCACGTTAACGACGAGGCGTTCAACCCTCTAGTGCTTACTCTTGCACGTCATACTCATCACTCACATCACGCATCAAACTCATTCTTTCATTTATAAAAACAACCATGTTGCAAATGATTCCTACAACACTCAATATGAAATAACACAACTACCAAACAATAATCCTACCGTTCCGTGGTATAGGTCCGAAGGCGACAACACAACACACACACACACGTAAGCTTACGCTTAGCAAGTAATGAATATTGAAAATAAACATACACAATGCAAATACACACCACCATAACCATGCGGATTCTACTCACTCAAATGCTATCTTAATCATGCACGTTAACGATGAGACGTTAAATCCTCTAGTGCTCCTCTTGCACGTTAACGACAAGGCATTCAACTCTCTAATGCATGCTCTAGCACGTTAACGACAAGGCGTTAAACCCTCTAGTGCTCCTCTTCACGTTAACGACGAGGCGTTCAACCCTCTAGTGCTTACTCTTGCACGTCATACTCATAACGTAATCCATTACTTACTTGATTGCTCGTCACTTGATTGATCACTTCGTCCAGTTAATTTACTCGCTCGACAACCTAACCAATTAGGGAGAAAATCCACTTAGTTACAATTCTAGGAAATTCTAAGAATTAACTAAGCCAAAACTACCAATAACTCAACTAAATTCACAACAGAATTCTAAAACCCGATTTTCTACCAAGTTTTAGTGTCCAACTTCAAACGGCCATAACCAATTCGTTTTTCAACGGATTTCGACGTGCCACCCCATTCAGTAAACCTCTACACGTCTATTATCCATTGAAACAAACAAATTAACCATCCAAACATCATGGCCAATCTGAAAATACAGATACAGAATCGGCTACTCATGAATTAAAAACTGGTTTTTTTGTATAACTTTCACCTAAACTCAAATCTCTCCTCAAAAACTGTAACGCCCCTAAAACTGTACCCATTTACCCGTATAAATTTTTCATTTTATTTTACACTTTAAGCGGAAACTAAATCGGAATTGAAGTCGTTAGTGTTGTTTGGAAAACCATTTAAAACATACATAAAATTGTTTAATAAAACAATTAAAATTATTTAATTAAAAACTAATTTTAATTAAAAACAATCGGGAGGGCAAAACTGTCCAGCCATGAAAACAGAGGGCAGGGACCAGACGCTGCAGCAGGCAGCGCCTGATCGCTGCATGCTGTGCAGCATGCAGCGCCTGATCGCTGCATGCTGCCCAGCATGCAGCGATCGATCTCTGCATGCTGCAGAGATCGATCGCTGCACACTCTGTGCAGCGATCACACAGCATGCAGCGATCCACCATTGCCTTCGATCGCCATCTCTCTTTCTCTTCTCTTCTCTTTTCTCTCTTTGTTTTTCAAGTACTCTCTGGAAACTCCAGAGAGCAAAACCACAATTTGCTCTCTGGAATCCGATTTCCAGAGAGCAATACTTCTACAAATGACAACCTTAAAATCAACTTCCATAATTTAACGTAATACTTTAAAAGTGATAAAATTTCCTAAAAACAAACGGCGTGGATAGCTCTAAAACTCGAGCATATCCGTACCAATCCTAAAGCATTTCAAAACATTTTAACAAAACAATTTACATACCATCTCCCAAAACATTTGACGTACCAAACGTAATTCTATCACCTATCCAGATCCAGGCATCCTAATATAATCGTCTATACATACGTATCATCCTTTAAAATCCCTTAAAATACTTACACAGACGTCCCCACGGGTCAAAACGCGCCGACTGCTCAGCACACTCCCACGGGCCATTCTCCGTCAACTGCATCAGACTTCGGGAGGAGGAACCTCGTCCTCACCTGGCTCGATGTCACCTAAAATGTCACCTACACCATACAGACACATATGAGCTAACAGGCTCAGTAAATTCTACGTAAATGCAGATGCGTGCAGTGCATATGGAGTTCAGAAATCATACATAACAGAGCGTCGCAGACAGTATATCACCGAGATCTCATCCCACTAACCGAAGGGGGCCCATCCAGCGGTCGGACTACCCCGTGCGGTTAGAGGAGGGGGGTACACGCTTACAACACGTACAGCCGTGCCTGAGCCCCACCTCGCGTGACCAGATAACAGATTACGTTCATTAATTACAGTACATGAGATGTGGTATCGGCCAGACCCTTAATCGGCCCGCACGATAGATCAAGAGCCCCCAATTTCTGGGTCACATAGTTTTCAGAAAACATCGTGCAGTGCAGAAATTCGTTTTCATGCCAAGTTAAAATACGTGATGCATGAACAGTTCAATATAAAAGTAAACAAACAAGCATGCGTACCATCAAGACTGTAAATGAAATAACCTACAAAACGTTTAAACCTAACTACCCAACCAAAGCAGTTAAAACAATCAATCCTCCAAGATCCTCGACGCTAAATCGAAGTACGGTGTAGACCAATCGGTCAGAGTAAGTCACGAGAACTTACCTTGAGCGCGCAGAATCTCAAGCTTCGTCCACGGGAGTCGTGTGTCTGAGGCAAAACACGATATTTGTTGTTAAAACCAATTTAAGCTATTGACGTCCAAATTACAAACCTTAACTAAAGAATTCCTTAAAACTTCTAACTCATCTAATTGAGACATTCAAATGACTAATTCATGCTCGATGATCCAAAACTTCAATTAACGAGTTTTTCCTCAAAAACCCGAAAATCACTAATTTTTTAACATTTTCACAAATTGATTTAACTTCGTCCAATAACGTCAAATACGTCCAATATATACTTTATTACAGCTAACCTATTAATTACGAATCCTAAATCTCGATTTCTAATAAAACCCTAACGAAACCCTAACTTTAAAACGATCCGAGAATTGAAAACTAACTCTATAGAATCGTAGATCCATACCTAGGATTGCGATTGGAGGAAGAATCACGAAGAACGGAAGTCGATCGGAGGTCGGAACGGAGGAGAATCGCTCGCGGCCGAGAGAGAAAGCTCTCTGTCGTTTTCGTGAAACAGAGAAGGAGAAGAAGTGAAGGAGAAGAAAGAAAAGTTGATTTTTAATATAATTTGGTTTGACAAATTACCAAAATGCCCTTAGCTCTTATTTCTATTTTGTTTCATCCTTCGGTTCGTTAATCGTCCAACTATTCGGGGTCATCAAACTTCCTTTATTCACCAACAAGTCTAACTTACTATTTGAGATTTAACAAAACTATCCATTCGCAAAACGGACTTCGTTTACTATTTTTACTAAAACGTCCTTTACATTACGATAGAGGTAATTACTCGGAATATAGCGTTTAATCTCCAAAAATTCTCATAATTTCTTTAAAATTCCTATTAATCGTTAGGATCATAATGACGCTTTCCGTTTGCGAAACGGATTTGATCTGACATATTTATGAAAATGCCATTATATAATAAAATATGAATATCATATATTAAATCAAAAATCCGTACAAGCCGGATATTACATTCTACCCACCATTATTTAGAATTTTGTCCACAAAATTAAATCATACAAATAGCTCAGGATATTTAGTCATCACATCCTGTTGTCGCTCCCACGTAGCCTCTTCCACCTCGTGGTTGCGCCACAAGACTTTGACCAGTGGAATCTCTTTGTTGCGTAAGACTTTGGTGGAATACTCCAAAATGCGTACCGGCCCCACCTCGTAAGTCAAGGTAGGCTGTACCTCGATCTCTGTAGCCTCCACGACGTGCGATGGATCACGTAAACATCTCCGAAGCATAGACACGTGGAATACATCGTGGATACTCTCCATAGAAGCCGGAAGCTGTAGTCGATACGCCATCTTCCCGATCCTCTTCAGAATAGGAAAGGGCCCCACATACCGAGGGTTCAACTTACCCCTCCTTCTGAATCTCGCAACACCTTTGAACGGAGAAACTTTAAGATAAATTTCGTCGCCTTCCTCAAACTCTAGCTCTCTCCGCCTGGTATCAACATAGCTCTTCTGCCGGCTCTGAGCTACCTCGATGCGCTGTCGAATAATGGCAATCTTCTCTGCCGTCTGCTGTAGAATCTCAGGACCAACGATGCTGGCCTCGCCAACCTCGTCCCAATATAACGGAGACCTACACTTGCGACCATACAGCGCCTCATATGGAGCCATGCCAATCGTAGCCTGGAAGCTGTTGTTGTACGAGAACTCAATCAGGGGTAAATAGCAGCTCCACGAGCCCTGGAACTCCAGCACACAAGCTTTGAGCATATCCTCAAGAATCTGATTCGTCCTCTCTGTCTGACCATCAGTCTGAGGATGGAATGCCGTGCTGAAATTAAGCTGAGTCCCCATAGCTCTATACAAACTCTTCCAGAACTTCGATGTGAATCTCAGATCCCTGTCTGAGACAATAGAGACTGGCACCCCATGCAGTCTGACAATCTCCTGCACGTAAAGCTCGGCGAGCTGATCCATAGATGATGCCATCTTCACAGATAAGAAGTGGGCCGACTTTGTCAATCAGTCCACAATAACCCATATGCCGTCATGGCCCTTCGTTGTCCTCGGGAGCCCCACAATGAAATCCATGGAGATCTGCTCCCACTTCCACTCCGGAATCGGCAGTGGCAATAACGTTCCGGCCGGTCTCTGGTGCTCTGCCTTCACCTGTTGACATACTAAACAGGTCTCAACGTACTTGGCAACCTCCCTCTTCATGTTCGGCCACCAGAAGTGCTGTTTCAAATTCTGGTACATCTTGGTACTCCTCGGGTGCACAGAATATGCCGAAGAATGTGCCTCGGCCAATATCTCCTTCTTCAGATCCTCGTCACCAGGCACGTACCACCTATGCCTAAACTTCAGAATACCATCATCAGATAAATGGAAATCCGACGAGTCTCCCAAGGTCATACTCGATCGAAGCTCCATACACTCCGAATCACTCTGCTGAGCCTCACGTATACGACCAAGAATAGTCGGCCTGAGAGAAATGTTGACGAGCATACTGGACAACTCAGCCACTATCTCCACATCGAATCTCTCAATCTCAGACCGCAGCGTAACTGACATCGCTGCTAATGAAGGCTGACTCGCAGAAGGCACTCTACTCAAGGCATCAGCAACCTTGTTCGCCTTCTCCGGATGGTACTTGATATCAAAATCATATCTTTGACGAACTCGAGCCATCGTCTCTGTCGCATATTCAGCTCCTTCTGCGTAAATAAATACTTCAGGCTCTTGTGGTCAGAAAATATCTCGCACTGCTGCCCATACAAATAATGTCTCCATATCTTCAGTGCGAAGATCACAGCTGCTAACTCAAGGTCGTGCGTAGGGTAATTCTGCTCATACGGCTTCAACTGCCGAGAAGCATATGCAATAACTCTCCTCTCCTGCATCAACACACAACCGAGTCCCACTCCAGATGCATCGCAATAAATACTGTATCTGACACCTTCAACAGGTAGCGCCAGTACTGGAGCGGTGGTCAATCTCTGCTTTAACTCCATAAAACTATCTTCACAAGCAGCCGACCATACAAACTTCTCGTTCTTCCGAGTCAATCGTGTAAGAGGAAGTGCGATCTTCGAGAATCCCTTAATAAACTTCCGATAATAACCGGCCAATCCGAGAAATCCACGCACCTCACGTACGTTCTTCGGCTGTGGCCAATCTTTGACCACCTGAATCTTGCTCGGATCCACAGAAACTCCGTCTTGTGATATAATATGGCCAAGGAAGCTCACTCTGTCAAGCCAAAACTCGCACTTTGAAAACTTTGGATACAGCTGGCGTTGACTCAGAATCTGTAAAACGATCCTCAGATGGTCCTCGTGTTCTTCCTTTGTCTTAGAGTAAATCAAGATGTCATCGATGAAAACCACCACGAACTTATCCAGATACTCCTCGAAGACACGGTTCGTCAGATCCATAAACGCTGCAGGGGCATTAGTAAGTCCGAAAGACATGACAAGGAACTCATAATGCCCATACCTCGTTCGGAATGTTGTCTTCTGAATATCATCCCTCCGGACTTTAAGCTGATAATAACCCGAGCGTAGGTCGATCCTGGAAAATACTCGGGCACCCTGTAGCTGATCAAATAAGTCATCAATCCGGGGCAGTGGATACTTATTCTTCACCGTCAATTTGTTCAACTATCTGTAATCAATGCACATCTTGAAGGTCCCGTCTTTCTTCTTGACGAATAGAACAGGCGCACCCCAGGGTGAAACACTGGGTCGAATGAAACCTTTCTCTAATAACTCATCAAGCTGAGTCCTCAACTCTCTCAACTCGGCTGGTGCCAACCGATATGGGTTCTTAAACCTCGGTGCGGAGTTAGGATATACATCAATAGTGAACTCAATCTCCCGGTCCGGTGGTAATCCGGGAAGGTCATCAAGAAAAATCCCAGAGAAATCTCTGACAATAGGAATGTCGCTCGGCTTTTCTCCGTTGAGCAACTGACAATCAAATACAGAGGCCAAATAAATAGAGCACGCACCTTTAAACTGCTCGTTGACCATCATGGAATAAGAAATAGGCGAGCTACTCAATCTGTTCATCGCCTGATAAGAAAACTCGGCTTTACCCGGGGGTCGGAAGGTCACAATCCCGGATCGACAATTGATGGTGGCGAAGTGCTGTGCTAGCCAGTCCATCCCTAAGATCAGATCATAGTGTTCTATGCCCATAACAATAAGGCGAGCATAGAGGGTATTACTTCCAACAGAGACAATATTGCCCTGCACAATCTGACGTGACTGCATACGCTCTCCTGAGGGCAACATCACACTATATTCGCACTCTGCTAACTCTGGCACTAATCTCAGTCTAGACATGCAAGCAATCGATATAAAGGAGTGCGTAGCTCCTGTATCCATCAAAGTAAATACAGCTGTACCCATAATCAGAATAGTACCTGCCATCACAGCAGGCTAATCATCGTCATCAACATCGGCTGGCTCTATAAATGCGAAGACCCTCGGGTCACTCTCCTCTGATCTCCACCTAACTGGTCTCGGCCAGGCTTCGGGCAATCTCTGACGTAATGGCCGAGCTCCCCACATCTGAAGCATCGGTTAGTGCCAACACGGCACTCACCACTGTGTTCCCTCTGACAAATGGGGCACCACGGTATCTGAGAAGCCCCCTGCACTTGCTTCCCTTTACCCCGATCAATACCTCCCTCGAGAGGTCTCTTCACACCCCTCGGCTGCTGCTGGGGCTGCGCTCTAGGCTGTAAACCTCGGTTCTGCGACTGAGGTCGTATCTCACGGAAGAAGCCCTTAGCTGGCTCCCTCGGTCTAACACATGTAGCTCTGGCGGCCTCAATATCCAGAGCTCTGGCCGTGATATCAGAATAGGGCACATCAATAATACCCGAGACCACAACGTGCATCCGAATCTCCGGATTAAGTCCCTCCATAAACTGGTGCACCTTCTCTTCATTATCGCTAACAAGACGAGGTGCATATCTGGATAACGCCTCGAACTTCCGAATATAATCAGCAACTGAACCAGTCTGCTTCAGCTGCATAAACTCGTTCCTCTTGGCCACCCTCACTGTGCGACTGAAATACTTATCGAAGAATAGAAACTTGAACCGATCCCAAGTCATAATAGATACGTCCGTCGTCACCTTAATAGAATCCCACCAGAAACGGGCATCCATCGCTAAGTGAAAGGTAGCATACGCCACCTTGCTCCCGTTCCCCACCTCGGCATAAGCTAACATATCCTCCATAACTCGGATCCATTCCTCCGCAACAATAGGATCCGATGATCGACCATCAAATACTGGAGGCCGTAGGCCCTAAAACTTCTGCATGCCCTGGTTATTGGGAACTATCAAATCGTGGGCTCTCTGGTTCTCCCGATTCACTAAGTCCGTAATCTGTTGCGCTTGCCGGTCCATATGCTGAGACTGGCGATCCATTAACTCCGTAAATCGATCTAGCGCGTCATCTCTAGGATCCCTTCCTCGAGTCATAGTGTATAAAGCCTAAAACAAATTAAACAGATAATCCTAAGAAACAAAATCGAATAAAGCTATAAAACAGACTTACAGTTGATGAAGGATGTCCGCGTAGTGGCTGTGCAGTCGGGCAGTCTACAAAACCGATTTTAAAACCCAGGGGCTCTGATACCATAATTGTAACGCCCCTAAAACTGTACCCATTTACCCGTATAAATTTTTTATTTTATTTTACACTTTAAGCGGAAACTAAATCGGAATTGAAGCCGTTAGTGTTGTTTGGAAAACCATTTAAAACATACATAAAATTGTTTAATAAAACAATTAAAACTATTTAATTAAAAACTAATTTTAATTAAAAACAATCGGGAGGGCAAAACTGTCCAGCCATGAAAACAGAGGGCAGGGACCAGACGCTGCAGCAGGCAGCGCCTGATCGCTGCATGCTGTGCAGCATGCAGCGCCTGATCGCTGCATGCTGCCCAGCATGCAGCGATCGATCTCTGCATGCTGCAGAGATCGATCGCTACACACTCTGTGCAGCGATCACACAGCATGCAGCGATCGATCTCTGCAGCTTGCAGAGATCGATTGCTGCACACTCTGTGCAGCGATCCACCATTGCCTTCGATTGCCATCTCTCTTTCTCTTCTCTTCTTTTTTCTCTCTTTGTTTTTCAAGTACTCTCTGGAAACTCCAGAGAGCAAAACCACAATTTGCTCTCTGGAATCCGATTTCCAGAGAGCAATACTTCTACAAATGACAACCTTAAAATCAACTTCCATAATTTAACGTAATACTTTAAAAGTGATAAAATTTCCTAAAAACAAACGGCGTGGATAGCTCTAAAACTCGAGCATATCCGTACCAATCCTAAAGCATTTCAAAACATTTTAACAAAACAATTTACATACCATCTCCCAAAACATTTGACGTACCAAACGTAATTCTATCACCTATCCAGATCCAGGCATCCTAATATAATCGTCTATACATACGTATCATCCTTTAAAATCCCCCAAAATACTTACACAGACGTCCCCACGGGTCAAAACGCGCTGACTGCTCAGCACACTCCCACGGGCCATTCTCCGTCAACTGCATCAGACTTCGGGAGGAGGAACCTTGTCCTCACCAGGCTCGATGTCACCTAAAATGTCACCTACACCATACAGACACCTATGAGCTAACAGGCTCAGTAAATTCTACGTAAATGCAGATGCGTGCAGTGCATATGGAGTTCAGAAATCATGCACAACAGAGCGTCGCAGACAGTATATCACCGAGATCTCATCCCTCTAACCGAAGGGGGCCCATCCAGCGGTCGGACTACACCGTGCGGTTAGAGGAGGGGGGTACACGCTTACAACACGTACAGCCGTGCCTGAGCCCCACCTCGCGTGACCAGATAACAGATTACGTTCATTAATTACAGTACACGAGATGTGGTATCGGCCAGACCCTTAATCGGCCCGCACGATAGATTAAGAGCCCCCAATTTCTGGGCCACATAGTTTTCAGAAAACATCGTGCAGTGCAGAAATTCGTTTTCATGCCAAGTTAAAATACGTGATGCATGAACAGTTCAATATAAAAGTAAACAAACAAGCATGCGTACCATCAAGACTGTAAATGAAATAACCTACAAAACGTTTAAACCTAACTACCCAACCAAAGCAGTGAAAACAATCAATCCTCCAAGATCCTCGACGCTAAATCGAAGTACGGTGTAGACCAATCGGTCAAAGTAAGTCACGAGAACTTATCTTGAGCGCGCAGAATCTCAAGCTTCGTCCACGGGAGTCGTGTGTCTGAGGCAAAACACGATATTTGTCGTTAAAACCAATTTAAGCTATTGACGTCCAAATTACAAACCTTAACTAAAGAATTCCTTAAAACTTCTAACTCATCTAATTGAGACATTCAAACGACTAATTCATGCTCGATGATCCAAAACTTCAATTAACGAGTTTTTCCTCAAAAACCCGAAAATCACTAATTTTTTAACATTTTCACAAATTGATTTAACTTCGTCCAATAACGTCAAATACGTCCAATATATACTTTATTACAGCTAACCTATTAATTACGAATCCTAAATCTCAATTTCTAATAAAACCCTAACGAAACCCTAACTTTAAAACGATCCGAGAATTGAAAACTAACGCTATAGAATCGTAGATCCATACCTAGGATTGCGATTGGAGGAAGAATCACGAAGAACGGAAGTCGATCGGAGGTCGGAACGGAGGAGAATCGCTCGCGGCCGAGAGAGAAAGCTCTCTGTCGTTTTCGTGAAACAGAAAAGGAGAAGAAGTGAGGGAGAAGAAAGAAAAGTTGATTTTTAATATAATTGCGGATCCTCCCGCTGGTGGGGGCTGGGTTGATACTACACGATCAATTCACGGATCCCGCTGTTCGTGTGGGCCGGACTGGTCGTTACAAATATTGTCCGTCGGGACCACAATATTATTCTTTTGCCCTTTACTCCCCGTGTCCTATCTTAATTCATGCCAAGTAAACGATGGATATGAATATGATTACAAACACGAACATGATTTTGTGAAGTATGCATTTATGAGTATTTATGTACATGTTGTACTCCTTACTAAGCATTAGGCTTATAGTTTAAACCTTATGATGTAGGTGATGAGTTTTGTAGCACCCGATTTTCATTAAATCAATTTACTTTATTAGTTAAAAGGAGAAATATTTATAGAAGTATCGACTGATGCCTTGATTTTAATTTGGAAGAAATAGTAATAGGATAATGGGTGACTAGGCAAGGGCGTAAGGGTAATTGGACTTTTGTAGTGGATAACCTATTTAAGGAAGAATTTATTGAGGTTTAGCCGCCACTGTTTTATTCCCTTCTTTCTCGGCTTTCAGCTCATACTCTCCAGGCGACTTCCATTCAACTACCTAGGTGAGTTTTACGTTGTTTTCCTTGAGTTTTAGTTGCTAGGTAACAGTCGGGCAACAATGTATGCCTCAGAAGTAATGCCGTATGCATTTGTGTAATGCTGGGAATAAAGTAGGTTCTGTTTTTACATTTAATCGGGTATGCTGGAAGAGCAGTGCTTCCAGCTAGCTCCCTTAAGATCTTTGGTGAGATTAGAAGGAAGTTTAGTGAGAATCTAATCAGCTCTCTGTTTATGGTTTAGGTTTGAACAAACTTCCGTGGTAGCTTTCAACTAGCATTTTAGTAGGAAACCAGGTAAGTAAAGTTTTGCATGTGCCTTCGGGCCTACATCACAAAACAGTAGGATTTATGCATGTTTTTATGTTTTTTATACGTCTTATATCATGTTTTAGAAAAGAAACGAAAATGAATTTACATGTAAGAGCATGGCAAGGCCTGAACAGATTGATCAGTTTAACTTTTAAGGGGACTAATCCGTCCCTTAATCGATTATGAAGATTTATAACCTTGGGAAAACTTATCCGCTTCCCATTGTACCGTGGATGAGACCCTGGGAAAATTTTTTTTTTTTTTTTTTTTTTTTTTTTTTTTTTTTTTTTTTTTTTTTTTTTTTTTTTTTTTTTTTTTTTTTTTTTTTTTTTTTTTTTTTTTTTTTTTTTTTTTTTTTTTTTTTTTTTTTTTTTTTTTTTTTTTTTTTTTTTTTTTTTTTTTTTTTTTTTTTTTTTTTTTTTTTTTTTTTTTTTTTTTTTTTTTTTTTTTTTTTTTTTTTTTTTTTTTTTTTTTTTTTTTTTTTTTTTTTTTTTTTTTTTTTTTTTTTTTTTTTTTTTTTTTTTTTTTTTTTTTTTTTTTTTTTTTTTTTTTTTTTTTTTTTTTTTTTTTTTTTTTTTTTTTTTTTTTTTTTTTTTTTTTTTTTTTTTTTTTTTTTTTTTTTTTTTTTTTTTTTTTTTTTTTTTTTTTTTTTTTTTTTTTTTTTTTTTTTTTTTTTTTTTTTTTTTTTTTTTTTTTTTTTTTTTTTTTTTTTTTTTTTTTTTTTTTTTTTTTTTTTTTTTTTTTTTTTTTTGATCAGATCAGTATTTATAACCTTGGAAAAACTTATCCGCCTCCCATTGTACCATGGATAAGACCTTGGGAAAACTTATCCACCTCCCATTGTACCATGGATAAGACCTTGGGAAAACTTAATCCACCTTCCATTGTATCATGGATCGGAGCAGGAAACAAACACAAATTCAACTGAGATGTGAAAGTAGAAACCGCATACTAAGATTTTGTTTCAGTATTGTATTTCATATTTATATTCTCTACTTGCTTAGCCTTAGGCTAATAGATGAGTTTTGTGATGTAGGTGAAGTGAATCCAGGTGTGTTCTCTGATTTTGTTGAGGATTAGTAGCTGTTATGGGAATGCTTCCAGGTTTCGACTCTGCTACTGATGAGGCGGTTTAACTGGTGGCAAAAGACATGAAAATTTTATAAACATGGTTTGATGTTAGTGTTTAAAGAATCTTATATCAGAAGAATAGTTTAAGTTTTCGAACGGTTGAATTCGGTCTGTGAAAATGCATGTTAATTCTACTGTGGTCTTTACTGTATTTTAAGTACTTCAGAAAGTCGAGATGTCTTGAATGACTTTGATAAAACTATAAGCCTTTTAGCAGTCAGTGTTTTTTGTCGCCTGTCGGTGGTTAAGTGTTATTTTAGCTTTCTACCGCTGAACTATTCACCGGTGGTTAAGTGTTAATTTAGCTTTCTACCATTGAACTATTCACCGGTGGTTAAGTGTTATTTTAGCTTTCTACCGCTGAAATATTAACCGGTGGTTAAGTGTTATTTTAGCTTTCTACCGCTGAACTATTCACTGGTGGTTAAGTGTTATTTTAGCTTTCTACCGCTGAAACTATTTGTAGTGGTGGACGATAGCCGTTGTTGTCTATTGGTGGACGTAGTCTATCGGTAGATATCGAGTATTGAGATTTTGTCGTTTTGTGAACGGTAGAAGTGTAGTGGTGGACGATAGCTATTGTTGTCTATCAGTGGACGTAGTCTATCAGATGATATTTAAGTATTGGTTTTTGTCGTTTAGTGACGGGGCAATGTAGTCTTTCGGATGACATTTAAGTGTTAGTTCTTTTTGTCGTTTAGCGACTGGGCGATGTAGTATTTCGGATGATATTTGAGTGTTAGTTCTTTTTGTCGTTTAGCAACCGGGCGATGTAGTATTTCGGATGATATTTGAGTGTTAGTTCTTTTTGTCGTTTAGCGACTGGGCGATGTAGTATTTCGGATGATATTTGAGTGTTAGTTCTTTTTGTCGTTTAGCGACTGGGCGATGTAGTATTTCGGATGATATTTGAGTGTTAGTTCTTTTTGTCGTTTAGCGACTGGGCGATGTAGTATTTCGGATGATATTTGAGTGTTAGTTCTTTTTGTCGTTTAGCGACTGGGCGATGTAGTATTTCGGATGATATTTGAGTGTTAGTTCTTTTTGTCGTTTAGCGACTGGGCGATGTAGTATTTCGGATGATATTTGAGTGTTAGTTCTTTTTGTCGTTTAGCGACTGGGCGATGTAGTATTTCGGATGATATTTGAGTGTTAGTTCTTTTTGTAGCGACTGGGCGATGTAGTATTTCGGATGATATTTGAGTGTTAGTTCTTTTTGTCGTTTAGCAACCGGGCGATGTAGTATTTCGGATGATGTTTGAGTGTTAGTTCTTTTTGTCGTTCAGTGAATGGACGAAGTAGTATTTGGTTAAACGATATCACCCCGTAGAATATCGACCGCGGTGTTTCATTGCATATTTTTCCCCTAGTTCTGCTGCACGTCTCCTTCTTTCTTCCGCTGCATAGTTTGAATGGTTTGAGTTTAAAATTCGGAATGAGTTTTAAAATTATGGAAAATTTTCTAGTATTATTATTATTATTAAGAGTAGCGAACCGAGTTCAGAAAACTCAGGACGTTACAAGTTGGTATCAGAGCCATGCAGTTAAACCGTTCAAAAGATTACTCATCAGTGCTGATCGTCGCATGGGAAAACTCCAACAACTGTAAGTGTCTATGATTAGCTCAATTGTTAGATGTTTATAGTATTACTTAACTATGTCCAGGAATATAGCATTATGGCTAGACGACCAGGGAGGCCCAGAATTCCAAGAGAGGAACCGAATTTGAGAAATGAAGAGGACCCTAGTGTTATTAGGCAATTGACTGAATTAGTGCGTCAGCAAACAGATTTAGTGCGCCAACAGTCCGACCATCTAGGTGTACTGTTGAACCGTGAGGTGCATGGAAGTGCAAACTCTTATACCAGCAATGAGCAAGCAGGGGACAGGTTTCAAAGACTGCAACCACCCACCTTTGATGGGAGGTCAACTAACCCGATCATTGCCGATGAGTGGCTTAAGAAGATTGAAAGCATGTTTAGGTATGCTAATATTGGGGAGGAAAGCAAGGTCACCTTGGCAACATTTCATCTGGCCGGTGATGCTCAACTCTGGTGGGAAACAATGGAGACCACCAATAATATATTGGTAATGTCTTGGACTCGGTTCAAGGAGATTTTCTACGAGAAGTACTTTAGCAGCACCGTCCAAGCTGCGAAGAAAGTGGAATTCCTACAACTAAAGCAGGCAGGGTCTGTGTCCGACTACAATAGGCAGTTTGAGTCTCTGTCGAGGTTTGCTGGACACCTTGTGCATAGAAATGAAGACAAGGTCTTCTAGCTTGTTAACAGACTAAAACCAGAAATTTACAGGGGGGTAAAGATTTCTGGCATCAAAGGCCTAACCTTCAGTGAAGTTGTGGATATTGCTTTGGAGGTGGAGGAAGCTAAATTGAAATGCAAAGGGTCGTGGGAAGCTCTACGGAGACCTACCCAAGGAAATACTCAGCCACAACAATTTCGTGGGACTAAGAGGCCTAATGAGGGCCAGAGTAGCCAAAGAGGGGGAAAAAGGGTGCCGGACACCAGGAGATTTCCTCAATGTCCTAAGTGTTCAAAGTTTCATCCGGGTGAGTGCAGACTCAGCTCGGGAAAGTGTTTCAACTGTGAGGAAGTTGGACACTCATACAAGGAATGCCCAAAGCCCCGAGTCACACGGTGCTTCAACTGTAACAAAGTCGGTCATGTTCTGAGAGACTGTCCTGTTGTTAAAATTGGCCCTACTATGTCAAAGCCAAGATTATTCTCGATGATGGAGTCGGGAGATGAGAGCCAGCCTGCTGTGGTGTCAGGTACCATATTGGTCAACTACGTACCTGCTTTTACTTTACTAGATTCTTGTGCGACACATTCCTTTATAGCATCTATTTTTGCTGTTAAATTAGATGTACAGTATACCCCTTCTATGCATGTGTTTAATGTTGCACTACCCTCTGGTGAATGCATGCACTCCAATCAAGTGATGCTTGACAGTGATGTGTTAGTAGGAAACGTGAGTTTGCCTGCCGATCTTATTATTATGAATATAATGGGCTTTGATGTTATCCTAGGAATGGATTGGTTGTTTAAACATTATGCCACAATAGATTGTAGGACTGGAATAGTTAGCTTCCAACCCCCTGGTGGTTTGAACCATACCTTCCAAGCTGAGAAGAAGAGTAAGGAAATGTCTGTTATGACCTCTGCTAACGTTGTACCTTCCCCACGTGGAGAGTATTTGTGCTTTTTGGCCAGCGTTTTAGACACACAACTAGTAGGAAAAGCAAGTTCTCAAAATGTCTTAGTTGTCAAAGATTTTCCAGAAGTGTTTCTAGATGGCCTTCCTGGTTTGCCATCAGATAGGGAGATTGAATTCGTGGTCGATGTTTACCCTGGCACTGAGTCTGTATCCAAAAATCCATACAGATTAGCTCCTTTGGAACTTAAGGAGTTAAAAACACAGTTGGAAGAATTATTGGATAAAGGGTTCATACGTCCTAGCTTTTCACCATGGGGTGCACCTGTCCTTTTTGTTAAGAAGAATGATGGATCTTTGCGCATGTGCATTGACTATCGGGAATTGAATAAGTTAACCATCAAGAACAAATATCCATTGTCGAGAATCGATGACTTGTTTGACCAGCTTAGTGGTGCACAAGTTTTCTCCAAGGTTGATCTAAGGTCTGGTTACTATCAATTGAAGGTTAGATCTGAAGATATTCCAAAGACTGTCTTTCGCACGAGGTATGGACATTATGAGTTTTTGGTGATGTCTTTTGGTTTGACAAATGCACCAGCAGTCTTCATGGACCTCATGAATATAGCATTCCGTGAGTACCTAGATAAATTTGTCATAGTGTTCATTGATGATGTCCTAATCTACTCACGATCTAAGGAAGAGCATACTGTACACCTAACCTTGGTATTAGAAGTACTAAAGCAACATCAACTTTATGCCAAGTTTTCTAAGTATGAGTTTTGGTTATACAGAGTTCAATTTTTGGGTCATGTAATCTCGGGAGATGGAATATCTGTCGATCCAGCCAAGGTTCAGGCAGTTGAGGAATCTCCCCAACCAAAGAATGCTACTGATATTCGAAGTTTCATTGGATTAGCAGGGTACTACAGAAAATTTATAGAAGGATTTTCGAAGATTGCTACACCTTTTACTCGATTAACAAGGAAAAATGTGAAGTATACATGGACTGAGGAATGTGAATCCAGTTTTCTGTTATTGAAACAGAAATTGACTAATGCCCCTATACTAACACTTCCGGTTGAGAATGGAAAGTTTAGCATTTACTGTGATGCTTCCAAAGTCGGTCTAGGTTGTGTGTTGATGCAAGATGGAAAAGTAATAGTCTATGCCTCTAGGCAGTTAAAAATACATGAGAAGAATTATCCTACACACGACTTAGAGTTGGCTGCAGTGGTTTTTGCACTTAAGATTTGAAGGCATTACTTGTATGGACAACCCTGTGAAATATTTTCAGACCATAAAAGTTTGAAGTATATTTTCACACAGAAAGAGTTAAACATGAGGCAGCGAAGGTGGATAGAATTTGTCAAAGACTATAATTTTGAGATTAAGTACAACCCTGGCAAAGCTAATGTAGTGGCTGATGCGTTGAGCAGAGTGACAACACCAACCTTAGCAATGGTTCTTGATATGCCTATTGCTTTGGAGTCCGAATTTCAAAGATTTAACTTGGAATCTGTGTCCAGCGTATCAGCTATGTTGTCTGCTATATCCCTGAAGCCTACCATTTTAGAGAAAATAAAGAAATTTCAGACGGATGATGTTGAGTGCAACAAGTTCAGGTCTTGTATGAATTCCTCTGATAAGTCGGATTTCAACTACTCGGATGATGGATTCTCAAGTTTCGGGATAGATGGGTTGTTCCTGTTAACAAAGAGCTTAGAGGGGAGATCCTTTCTGAAGCTCACTCTTCTAGATACTCTGTTCATCCTGGAAGTACAAAAATGTACAGAGACCTTAGGCAGCATTACTGGTGGCCAAATATGAAAAGTTGTTTAGCAGAGTATGTTGGATTGTGTTTGGTTTGCCAGCAAGTTAAAGCTGAACATCAGAGACCTGCAGGAATGTTGCAACCATTGCCACTTCTCGAATGGAAATGGGAACATATAGCAATGGACTTTGTTGTTAGTTTGCCTAGAACAGCAAGAGGACATGATGCTATTTGGGTGATAGTTGATCGTCTAACCAAATCTGCTCATTTCCTACCCATAAAGATGACTTACTCAATGGACCAACTTGCTGAATTGTATGTGCATGAAATCGTGCGACTGCATGGTTCCAATTGTTATAGTTTCTGACCGAGATGCCAGGTTTACATCTAAGTTTTGGAAGAGTCTACACAAGGCCATGGGAACACAGCTTAACTTCAGTACAGCTTTTCACCCCCAAACTGATGGACAATCTGAAAGGACTATACAGGTATTAGAAGATATGCTTCGGGCATGTGTATTGGAATTTCAAGGGTCTTGGAGCAAATATTTGCCCTTGGTAGAGCTCTCATACAACAACAGTTTTCAGGCAACCATAGGCATGGCACCCTACGAGGCATTATATGGACGAAAGTGTAAATCTCCATTATACTAGGATGAAGTGGGAGAAGCACAATTGGTGAGTCCTGACACTGTGCAGCAAACTGTAGAGAAGATTGCCCTCATTCGACAGCGGATCTTGACAGCACAATGCCGGTAGAAAAGCTATGCTGATAGAAGGCGTAGAGATTTGGAATTTGAAGTAAATGATGAAGTTTTTCTTAAGGTTTCACCATTTAAAGGAGTTGTAAGATTCAGGAAGAGAGGCAAATTGAATCGTAGATACATCGGACCATTCTTAATCTCGAAGAGGTTTGGGAAGACAGCCTACCAATTGCAATTGCCAGCCTCCATGAATGGAGTTCACAATGTGTTCTGTGTTTCCATGCTGAAGAAGTGTGTAAGGGACCCATCTCAGATTGTGGAACAACAGAGTATTGATGTTCATCCTACTCTAGCTTATGAGGAAAAACCAGTGAAGATCTTAGATTATACAGTGAAGACTTTGCGCAACAAAGAAGTTTCGCTAGTAAAAGTCTTGTGGCATAACCAGAACATAGAGGAGACAACTTGGGAATGCCAACAAGACATGATGGACCAATATCCAGAATTATTCAGGAACTAAATTTTGAGGAGAAAATTCTTTTAAGGATGATAGATTGTAGCACCCGGTTTTCATTAAATCAATTTACTTTATTAGTTAAAAGGAGAAATATTTATAGAAGTATCGACTGATGCCTTGATTTTAATTTGGAAGAAATAGTAATAGGATAATGGGTGACTAGGCAAGGGCATAAGGGTAATTGGACTTTTGTAGTGGATAACCTATTTAAGGAAGAATTTATTGGGGTTTAGCCGCCACTATTTTATTCCCTTCTTTCTCTGCTTTCACCTCATACTCTCCAGGCAACTTCCATTCAACTACCTAGGTGAGTTTTACGTTGTTTTCCTTGAGTTTTAGTTTCTAGGTAACAGTCGGGCAACAATGTATGCCTCAGAGTAATGCCGTATGCATTTTGTGTAATGCTGGGAATAGAGTAGGTTCTGTTTTTACATTTAATCGGGTATGCTGGAAGAGCAGTGCTTCCAGCTAGCTCCCTTAAGATCTTTGGTGAGTTTAGAAGGAAGTTTAGTGAGAATCTAATCGGCTCTCTGTTTATGGTTTAGGTTTGAACAAACTTCCGGGGTAGCTTTCAACTAGCATTTTAGCAGGAAACCAGGTAAGTAAAGTTTTGCATGTGCCTTCGGGCCTACATCACAAAACAGTAGGATTTATGCATGTTTTTCTGTTTTCTGTATGTCTTATATCATGTTTTAGAAAAGAAACGAAAATGAATTTACATGTAAAAGCATGGCAAGGCATGAACAGATTGATCAGTTTAACTTTTAAGGGGACTAATCCGTCCCTTAATCGATTATGAGGATTTATAACCTTGGGAAAACTTATCCACTTCCCATTGTACCATGGATGAGACCCTGGGAAAACTGATCCACCTCCCACTGTACCATGGATCAGATCAGTATTTATAACCTTGGGAAAACTTATCCACCTCCAATTGTACCATGGATAAGACCTTGGGAAAACTTATCCACCTCCCATTGTACCATGGATAAGACCTTGGGAAAATTAATCCACCTCCCATTGTATCATGGATCAGAGCAGGAAACGAACACAAATTCAACTGAGATGTGAAAGTTGAAACCGCATACTAAGATTTTGTTTCAGTATTGCATTTCATATTTATATTCTCTACTTGCTTAGCCTTAGGCTAATAGATGAGTTTTGTGATGTAGGTGAAATGAATCCAGGTGTGTTCCCTGATTTTGTTGAGGATTAGCAGCTGTTGTGGGAATGCTTCCAGGCTTCGACTCTGCTACTGATGAGGCGGTTTAACTGGTGGCAAAAGACATGAAAATTTTATAAACGTGGTTTGATGTTAGTGTTTAAAGAATCTTATATCAGAAGAATAGTTTAAGTTTTTGAACTGGTTGAATTCGGTCTGTGAAAATGCATGTTAATTCTATTGTGGTCTTTACTGTATTTTAAGTACTTCAGGAAGTCGAGATGTCTTGAATGATTTTGATAAAACTATAACCCTTTTAGCAGTCAGTGTTTTTTGTCGTCTGTCGGTGGTTAAGTGTTATTGTAGCTTTCTACCACTGAACTATTCACCGGTGGTTAAGTGTTAATTTAGCTTTCTACCGCTGAACTATTCACCGGTGGTTAAGTGTTATTTTAGCTTTCTACCGCTGAACTATTCACCGGTGGTTAAGTGTTATTTTAGCTTTCTACCGGTGAACTATTCACTGGTGGTTAAGTGTTATTTTAGCTTTCTACCGCTGAAACTATTTGTAGTGGTGGACGATAGCCGTTGTTGTCTATTGGTGGACGTAATCTATCGGTAGATATCGAGTATTGAGATTTTGTCGTTTTGTGAACGGTAGAAGTGTAGTGGTGGACGATAGTTGTTGTTGTCTATCGGTGGACGTAATCTATCAGATGATATTTAAGTATTGGTTTTTGTCGTTTAGTGACCAGGCGATGTAGTCTTTCGGATGACATTTGAGTGTTAGTTCTTTTTGTCGTTTAGCGACTGGGCGATGTAGTATTTCGGATGACATTTGAGTGTTAGTTCTTTTTGTCGTTTAGCGACCGGGCGATGTAGTATTTCAGATGATATTTGAGTGTTAGTTCTTTTTGTCGTTTAGCGACCGGGCGATGTAGTATTTCAGATGATGTTTGAGTGTTAGTTCTTTTTGTCGTTTAGTGAATGGACGAAGTTGTATTTGGTTAAACGATATCGCCTGGTAGAATATCGACCGCGGTGTTTCATTGCATATTTTTCCCCTAGTTCTGTTGCACGTCTGCTTCTTTCTTCAGCTGCATAGTTTGAATGGTTTGAGTTTAAAATTCGGAATGAGTTTTAAAATTATCGAAAATTTTCTAGTATTGTTATTATTATTATGAGTAGCGAACCGAGTTCAGAAAACTCGGGACGTTACAAGTTTGAAGGTGAGGACCTCAAACCGAATGACAAAGTCTAAGTTGAGTTGCTGGATGGTGCTCTTGGCGGGGTTTTGTGGCTGGGCGGCGATTTGACCCGAGGGTGGTGCTTCTAGCAAGTTGGTATAAACTTACATTATGAAGGTTTGAGTAGAAAAGAACTTCATAGGATTTTCTTATGATGACAAGTAATCGAATGGTTGGTGTCTTCTTTAGTTTTTAAGGAGATTTTATGACTAAAGGATTTTTCATTGTTTTGACTTTCGCTACAGTTTACTCGTTTTATCCTCGTATGATTTTAAACGATCGAAGGTTTTGGAATTTAAAACTTCTCGATTGAATGGTTTAATTTGAGTTCTGGTTGATAAATTTGGAAGAAGTCTTATAGGGTTGATGTATAATTATTAGGAAAGGAAGAAAATGAATTTGTGCAGGAACCAGAAGGGTAGCCGATCGATCGGCCAAAGGGGCGATCGATCGGCATAGAAGTTTTGGCGAAATATTAAAACCAGAGAGGTCGCCGATCGATCGGCTGTTTCTCTGGCAATTTTTTTGTGTAGCCGATCGATCGGCATTGCAAAAATGTTGGAGTGTGAACGATCGGCTGTTTTGGCCGATCGATCGCCCCTTTACTTTTTCCAATCTTGTCCCTCCTCTTGTTCCTTAAACTGAGCTTATCCTTTCCCAAAATTTCTCTTCAATTTTTATTAACATTTTTAGTTTATTTTTAAGGTATTCCAAATGAGTTTTGAAAATGGTTCTAAATCGTGTTAGTAAAGTTTCCTTCCAAATGGTCATCTTTTATGTTATGTATGATAAAAAAATAATAATAATGACACGAGTCAAGAATAGGAACACGTTCACGATTATGTAAGTCGCGTTCATTGGGTTTCGGGTCGTGATAAGCATGTTCAATTGATTAGTGCCCTTGTGTGTGATCTCAAGCAACTTATATATCTCACATGCATTATCACACTCTTGATCTTTATTGAACTCATCTCTATTTAAACAACAATATATAGTGTTGATTGCCTTAGTAATTAAACAAAATTTTCGTTTATCGATATCATCAAACGCAAAAGGCAATTTAGGAACATTTAAGCCATTTTCTAGTTTAACAGGAATATAAGGTCCATTTTCTATTAATTGTCATAAATTATAATCTAGCAATTGAATATATATTCTCATTCTTGATTTTTAATAAACATAATAATTGTCATAAAAAACTGGAACTTTAGTAATAGATTGAGCTTGGACATTTTGGCTAAACATATCAAAGGTCATAAATAAATTTCCAAAAAAAATCTACAAATTTTAATTACAATAAAAGATTACAATCCGCTCTAATATCAATTGTAGGATCGAAATTAAACTAAGAGGGATGAATTAGGTAAACTAAACTTTTTTGTGTGATTAAGAAATACTATTATGTAGCAATCTCTTTATACGTTTTATCTCTTGAAGATTCCTTCACCAAAATATTTTTGGTTACAAGTGATTGTACTTTCAGGTGCCAATCAAACCTTTCAACTATTAAAGGGGGTCACCCTTCTCCTTGATTGAGCTTATGGGTGTCAATCAAACCTTTTATGACTCTTCAAAGACGTCACCCTTTACAAGTTTTTCGATATACAAAGAAGAGATTGAACAATGGAATATAATATCACACTCTCTCAGAGTTCATAATCTCAAGTTGAGGTTTAGGAGAAATGTGATTAGGCTAAAGACTTTTTATTCTCAAGGGAAAAAATCAACAGCACTTTCGATATGGTTCTCAAACTACACTTCTTGTAGATATCACACTCTCTCAAGGTTACACTCCTCTATTTATAGACATCTTCAAAAAAGCAGTGCACCAGTCGACACTTCATTCTGGCCAGTTGACACTTGTAGATCGTTGCGTGTAAATTTGAATGTCGTTCAACAATTCGATCGACATTGTGGTAGAAGGCACGGTCGACACTTTAAACTCTCTGTAACTTTTGCAAAATGGCATAGCGATCAACACCTTGAGTCTTGTGGTCGCACTCTTTTAAATCTAAGTCCTATACGCTTCATTGTTAACTGAGAGGATTTAATCAAACATATTAGTACAACCAAATATCCCTTATTAAAAGTATTCCTAATGAGAGCAAACATAATATTATTGAAATCAATATCATGCACTTTATTTATCATGTCCATATCTAACACATATCCAAGTACTCGTAATCATAATAATAATCATCATAATAACATAGAATATCCTATAGCTCATAATCACTTTGATCATTTAAGCCAACAGAAACTTCTAGGCTTAACTTTATTTCCAGCCATGTACTTTTCTTCTTTTTTGTTGTTTTTCTTGCTTTATTCTTTTAATTCAATGTAAACCCTAATGACATTAAGGGATGATATTTAAACCACCATAGCTCTTTTTGAGAAGTTATGAACATTGGGACAAAAATTTCTTCAAACTTTTGATAGTTCTCTCAAGTTGGCCACCATACATTTCTTGGCAAGTGATATCTAAGTTAGATTGGTGAAGAGTGAAACCACCCTTGTGAGTGTAGGTGACTTTTACTTCTACTACATTCTTCTTCTCCTCTCTTTGAGGAGTGGAAAAACCTAGTAAGAACGTAGAAGCTCTCAAGTTCAACCATTAAAGTCGCATCATCCCAAGTTGGTGCAAAGCTATCTAGGAAAAACTATGTCGTTCTTAGCTGAGCAGTTAGCACTTCTGCAATTATAAATTTTTGTCCCCATCGATTTAGCCCTTGCTTTTTGAAGGATATTTTTAACACATCAAAAGTGAGAAGTTGTCAAAAGTTTAGCCTTATTTGAGTTAAATTGATAGAGTTGTGCATTTTGGAAGATCACCCATTTCTCGGTAAAAATTATTTTTACAAACCGAGAGCATTTTGTGTTTTATCTTCCTACCTCCATTTCGTGGCACATCATATGGTATCAAAGAAGGTTAGGTGCTTTGCATGTTCATCCTTCGAATGTGAATAGATTAAGAAATCATCAATAAACACTATGTGTAACACCCGAGTTTTTAGTTTTCAGGTTTTCCGCTTCCTTGGGTTATTTTCGTAAATAGGTAATTTAAGGCCGTTTTGCAAGCGGGAAGTTTCGTTAGAGCCTTAGGAATTTATAAGGATTTATAGAAGAATATATAAAATTTTATGAATCCAAATAGATAGGTTGACTAGAGAACTAATTAGAGGAATAGGTGAAAGGGCAAGAAGGTAATTTGGGAGGACTAAATGTATTTAAAAACACAAACCCCTCTCTTCTTTTCTGCCTTCACAAAAACTTCCTCCACAACACTCCTCCCTCCCCTTGGCGATTTCTTCTTCGTTGTTCCCTCTCCACGCCGGCAATTCATCCTTTTCCGGCGAGTTTCTCTTCCGATTTCTTCAACCAATTGATACTCTAGGTAAGCTCTTTGCTCTAGGCACACTTTGTAGTTGTTTTAGGGTTGATTTCGGCGTAGGGTTTTGGTGAGAAATATTCGGATTTGTCAGAAATCGATAAAATAGAGAATTTATTGTTCATTGATGATGCTTTGAGTGTTATTAAGGTAGTTGGTGTGAATTAATGGTGTGGGTTTGAATTTATGGTTGAGTTTTGGTTGTTGGAGTTTAAGGAAAAGTCATTAATGGAGTTAAGTAAATAGTGAGCACAAAGTGCTCGGTAAAATGCCCAAATGAAGTAATCAAAGGTTCTAGAGAGATTAGCTTTGGCTAGGAGTTCAGTTTAAGTTTAGAGATCGTTTATTTAGGATTGGTTTTAATGCCTTTCTTGTGAAATGTGGTAGGTGAACCAAGCTTTCGGATGGTGCTCAGCATTTCTAAGGACACCAGGTAAGTGAGTGTTAGGTTTCCGACCCTAAAAGCCCTACGTCGTATCGATGTTAGAACGGTGTGTTATGATAATGTTTGATTGTAGTAGGGATTTTGGTTAGTCGGGTAGCTTAGGATAGAGCGTTAGCGATAGTTAAGAGCTTTGTCCGCCTACGGGCTATAGACATTAAGGCAATGTTAGGAAATGTTTTTGATGAATGTTACACATGTGTTACCTCCTCATGCATCATGTTTTACGAAATATGCATACGAACTATTTACGAGCATGTTTTTATAAAAGTTGAAATAAAGAACGATAATGAACTACTGAAGTCATGGTTCTCACGGGGTAAGACACGGTTCTCACGGGGCAAGTCATGGTTCTCACGGGGCAAGGAAGTGGTCTACTTTGTAGATGAATGTTCTAACGATAAAGAAACGAAACAAAAATGAACACGTTTTACAAATGACATGCATATATGTAAATGTTATGTTTAGTATACTCATTACTAAGCATTAGGCTTAATGTGTTTTATCGTATGATGTGGGTGACGAGAACGAAGGTGAGGAGTTTCCTCCTGAAGATCGAGCATAGATTGTTGATGTGCGGAGCTCGTGACGACGGAGCCTGTTTTGGCAAGGCTTACCGACACGTGGGGTGTTCTTTGAGCTCATTTTGGTAAAGTATAGATAAGTAGGATGGTCATAGGATAGGTTGAATAATATTTTGAAATTGATGATTTTAGCTTGGGGATAATATGTATTTTGGCTACCGGTTTGATGGGTCTAATTACACGTTAGTTTTATGGATTTTTCACTGTAAATAACTGATGTTGATGAATGGATTAGTTGATTTAGAATAGGATGAATTTTTAATAGCATGGAGTTTTGTTAGTGTAAGAATGGGTAGGGGTGAGCAAAAACCGGTCCGGTCCGGTTTTGAAGAAGATTGGAATCGAAATAATAAAATTCAGTTTTTAATTTTTAAGACCGGGACTGTTTTTATTTTCTTAAAGACCGGACCGAAACCGGAACCAAATTTCAGTTCCGGTTCTAGTCCGGTCCCAGTTTTCCCACTTTTTTTTTTTAAATTTAAAAAATTATCTCTATTTTGTACTCTGTAAGTAAACGAGTGTTTTATATTTTTCTAAACTGGTGATCACAAAAAGTATATTAAAATAGCTCTTGGAAATCCACAATCAACCATATCAGAAGAAGCAGTGGATCAAGTAAAAATGCAGAGTCTGCAATGCAATATGCAATTCTATACAAAATTGGCCACAGACGGTGATATAGAAATATCAGAGAAACGGAAATATCAAAATGCAAACTCTGCATAGTGCATTCTCTCTCCATCCACCGGCAATATCAGAGAGATCAATAACAAAATCAACGTTGAAAAAACCCACCATTCGTCTCTCTCCATCGACGCCAAAACGAGTAATGCTGCTTACCTTCGTCACAAGTCGGAAGTTAGAAGTCGGAAGCTTTGTTGAAGTCGAGGTCGAAAGTCAGCGACTGTGGTTTGGCATCGGGCGACTGCGGTTTGCGAGTGCGAGAGAGAGAGGCAGGAGCAAAGCATTAGGGCTTAGGGTAGTCGGAAGTCGGAAGTCGGAAGCTTTGTCGAAGTCAGAAGTCGGAAGTCGAGGTCAGAAGTCGGCGACTGTGGTTTGGCGTCGGGCGACTACAGTCTGCGAGTGCGAGAGAGAGAGGCAGGAGCAAAGCGTTTATGGCTTAGGGTACTGAATACTGAAGTGAATACTCTATTAAATCCGGTTATGGGATTTTCGGTTCAGCAGCATTAAACCCAAAAACCGAACCAGATTTTTCGGTTCTTCTTAAAAAAAACCGAATTTTGATTATTTAAATTACAAAACTGACCAGAACTAGACCAAATTTTTGGTTCCAGTCCGGTTCTTCGGTCCAATCCGGTTTTTGCTCACCCCTAAGAATGGGTTTACTGTTATGACGTTTTATAGGTTTTATGCTGTGTATTCTGATATGGATAAAAATGGAGGTGGGTAGATTCGATGTGATGATTTGTACAAGGAAATAAGGTTGAAGGTCGATGTCGATCGATTAGTGTGAAGGTCAATGTTGGCCGATTGGTGTAAAGGTCGATGTCGACTAATCAAAATGGTTAAGTGTTCTAGGAAGGCTGACATCGACCGATTATGTCACCCGATCTCCCTAAGTAGTAACTATGTCGACCAATTATGTCACCCGATCTCCCTAAGTAACTATGTCGACCGATTATGTCACCCGATCTCTCTAAGTAACTATGTCGACCGATTATGTCACCCGATAGTGTCGACCGATTATGTCACCCGATCTCCCTAAGTAACTATGTCGACCGATTATGTCACCCGATCTCCCTAAGTAACTATGTCGACCGATTATGTCACCCGATCTCCCTAAGTAACTATGTCGACCGATTATGTCACCCGATCTCCCTAAGTAACTATGTCGACCGATTATGTCACCCGATCTCCCTAAGTAACTATGTCGACCGATTATGTCACCCGATCTCTCTAAGTAACTATGTCGATCGATTAGTGTGAAGGTCAATGTTGGCCGATTGGTGTAAAGGTCGATGTCGATCGATTAGTGTGAAGGTCAATGTTGGCCGATTGGTGTAAAGGTCGATGTCGATCGATTATGTCACCCGATCTCCCTAAGTAACTATGTCGACCGATTATGTCACCCGATCTCCCTAAGTAACTATGTCGACCGATTATGTCACCCGATCTCCCTAAGTAACTATGTCGATCGATTAGTGTGAAGGTCAATGTTGGCCGATTGGTGTAAAGGTCGATGTCGATCGATTAGTGTGAAGGTCAATGTTGGCCGATTGGTGTAAAGGTCGATGTCGATCGATTAGTGTGAAGGTCAATGTTGGCCGATTGGTGTAAAGGTCGATGTCGATCGATTAGTGTGAAGGTCAATGTTGGCCGATTGGTGTAAAGGTCGATGTCGATCGATTAGTGTGAAGGTCAATGTTGGCCGATTGGTGTAAAGGTCGATGTCGATCGATTAGTGTGAAGGTCAATGTTGGCCGATTGGTGTAAAGGTCGATGTCGATCGATTATGTCACCCGATCTCCCTAAGTAACTATGTCGACCGATTATGTCACCCGATCTCCCTAAGTAACTATGTCGACCGATTATGTCACCCGATCTCCCTAAGTAACTATGTCGACCGATTATGTCACCCGATCTCCCTAAGTAACTATGTCGACCGATTATGTCACCCGATCTCCCTAAGTAACTATGTCGACCGATTATGTCACCCGATCTCCCTAAGTAACTATGTCGATCGATTATGTCACCCGATCTCCCTAAGTAACTATGTCGACCGATTATGTCACCCGATCTCCCTAAGTAACTATGTCGACCGATTATGTCACCCGATCTCCCTAAGTAACTATGTCGACCGATTATGTCACCCGATCTCCCTAAGTAACTATGTCGACCGATTATGTCACCCGATCTCCCTAAGTAACTATGTCGACCGATTATGTCACCCGATCTCCCTAAGTAACTATGTCGACCGATTATGTCACCCGATCTCCCTAAGTAACTATGTCGACCGATTATGTCACCCGATCTCCCTAAGTAACTATGTCGACCGATTATGTCACCCGATCTCCCTAAGTAACTATGTCGACCGATTATGTCACCCGATCTCCCTAAGTAACTATGTCGACCGATTATGTCACCCGATCTCCCTAAGTAACTATGTCGACCGATTATGTCACCCGATCTCCCTAAGTAACTATGTCGACCGATTATGTCACCCGATCTCCCTAAGTAACTATGTCGACCGATTATGTCACCCGATCTCCCTAAGTAACTATGTCGACCGATTATGTCACCCGATCTCCCTAAGTAACTATGTCGACCGATTATGTCACCCGATCTCCCTAAGTAACTATGTCGACCGATTATGTCACCCGATCTCCCTAAGTAACTATGTCGACCGATTATGTCACCCGATCTCCCTAAGTAACTATGTCGACCGATTATGTCACCCGATCTCCCTAAGTAACTATGTCGACCGATTATGTCACCCGATCTCCCTAAGTAACTATGTCGACCGATTATGTCACCCGATCTCCCTAAGTAACTATGTCGACCGATTATGTCACCCGATCTCCCTAAGTAACTATGTCGACCGATTATGTCACCCGATCTCTCTAAGTAACTATGTCGACCGATTATGTCACCCGATCTCCCTAAGTAACTATGTCGACCGATTATGTCACCCGATCTCCCTAAGTAACTATGTCGACCGATTATGTCACCCGATCTCCCTAAGTAACTATGTCGACCGATTATGTCACCCGATCTCCCTAAGTAACTATGTCGACCGATTATGTCACCCGATCTCCCTAAGTAACTATGTCGACCGATTATGTCACCCGATCTCTCTAAGTAACTATGTCGACCGATTATGTCACCCGATCTCCCTAAGTAACTATGTCGACCGATTATGTCACCCGATCTCCCTAAGTAACTATGTCGACCGATTATGTCACCCGATCTCCCTAAGTAACTATGTCGACCGATTATGTCACCCGATCTCTCTAAGTAACTATGTCGACCGATTATGTCACCCGATCTCCCTAAGTAACTATGTCGACCGATTATGTCACCCGATCTCCCTAAGTAACTATGTCGACCGATTATGTCACCCGATCTCTCTAAGTAACTATGTCGACCGATTATGTCACCCGATCTCCCTAAGTAACTATGTCGACCGATTATGTCACCCGATCTCCCTAAGTAACTATGTCGACCGATTATGTCAGAGAACCCCATGGACCAATTCATGGATATATTACATCAGCAGTCTGAACAAATAGAAATCCTATTAAACCGGGAAGGGAATGGGAGCGGAAATGGACAGGGAAATACCTCACGGGACCTTAGTGGGGAACGATTTAGGCGACTTAGGCCCCCGACCTTCGATGGGCAGTCTTCGGATCCGACAAGTGCTGAGGAATGGGTCTGTAAAATTGAGAGTATGTTCGCATATGCAAAAGTGGCGGAAGCCGACAAGGTCACGTGTGCGGTGTTCAATTTAGAGAAAGATGCTATTTTCTGGTGGGATACAATTAAAGTTACAACGAATGTGGAAGTTATGACTTGGGAAAGATTCAAGGTAGTATTCTACAACAAGTACTTTAGTTGCGCCCTTCAGACTAGTAAGAGAGCGGAGTTTGCCCAACTACGCCAAACAGGAGCGGTAGCCGAGTACGTACGAAGGTTCGAGTCACTGTCCCGATATGCAGAGCTTATGATTTATGAAGAGGAAGACAAAATTTACCAGTTTGTACAAGGTTTGAAATTGGAAATTCAGAAGGGGGTAATGACGGCCGGCATCGAAGACGTACCTTTTCAAAAGATTATATCTAAAGCTCTCGAACTTGATGACATCGAGATGAAACTTCAGCGACAGAGAGATGCGTCGAGCAGGTTTAACAGAAATGTGCAACCGCAGCAAAGTCGGGGTTGGCAGCCACAACCACAGCGTGGTGTCAAGCGAGCGAATGAGGCGCCTCGAGTTCAGGACAAGGGTAAGCGTCCGCAAGGGGCATCACTGGCTCCTTTATGCAGTACTTGCCAGAAAAACCACCACGGGGAGTGTAAGTTGAATTCCGGTCAATGTTTTCGTGACAAGATGGGACACAAAGCTATTGATTGTCTTGAGCCAAGCAAGATGTAACGACCCCTTTTCCTAGCAAGATATTGTCCGCTCTAGGATTTGGGCCGTAGCCCAATATCCTCCCCTCACGGCTTTGTTTGGTGAGGACTTCCCAGTCTGTCACCGAACCTTGTACTACTCTCACCGAAGAACTTTTAACTTTGGAGTTCTTATGGGATCCGTTGCCAATTGTGCTCCAAAATGCGTCTTACTATGTTAGGAGGGTCTCTTTACATATGTTTCATTTCCACATACTTCCCCAAGCGATGTGGGATTGTGACGACCCCCTCTTTACGACCCGTCACATTCCCGTTCGCCCGCGCGGACGTACTGCCATCTAGGTTCCGGTTCGTGCAGCCATCGTACTCATACGTACACATTCGGGTCATCATAATCACCCCCCCTCGGGGGCCCAACGTCCTCGTTGGCCACATTTTTGGTTGGGTATAGGCTCTGATACCATTTGTAACGACCCCTTTTCCTAGCAAGGGATTGAGCCGTAGCCCAATATCCTCCCCTCACGGCTTTGTTTGGCGAGGACTTCCCAGTCGGTCACCCAACCTGGTACTACTCTCACCGAAGCACTTTTAACTTCGGAGTTCTTATGGGATCCGTTACCAATTGTGATCCAAAACGCGTCTTACTATGTTGGGAGGGTCTCTTTACATATGTTTCATTTCCACATACTTCCCCAAGCGATGTGGGATTGTGACGACCCCCTCTTTACGACCCATCACCTTCCAGTTCGCCCGCGCAGACGTACCGTCATTCGGGTTCTGGTTCGTGCAGCCATCGTACTCATACATACACATCCGAGTCATCACACAAGAGGCCATCGGGTGGACCCTCCCGTATCTTTTATCTTATTGAAGATGAGGAAGCTGCTCAGTCTTCAGTCATTTCAAGTACTATACTAGTTTGTGGGAATGTGGCTCGTGTTCTAATTGACACGGGGGCGACCCATTCTTTCATAGCGCTGAAATACGTAGTTGAGTGGAATTTAGATTTTGTTCCAACAGATCGTAATTATAGTGTTATGTTGCCCTCCGGGCAGGCGATACAAGGAGAGGTGATAAATATTGGTGGTCGAAAACTATACGCGAATTTGGTCATCATAAGCATTAAGGGCTATGACGTAATCTTGGGTATGGATTGGTTGTATAAGCACCATGCCACGATCAATTGTAGATCAGGAGCCGTGGATTTTAGACCCCTAGGCGCTAAGGTTTTCTTGTTCCAAGCGACCCTCCGTTCTAGTCAGATGCCTGTGGTGTCAGCGTTTTATGCTCAGCAGCAGATTAAGCAGTGTTCTCGACACACGGATAACGAATGAGAAGGAACTATGTGATATTCCTGTAGCTGTGGAGTTTCCAGAGGTTTTCCTTGACGAATTACTAGGTTTGCCTCCTGATCGAGAAATGAGTTTTACCATTGATATTATTCCAGGTTCGGCGCCAGTGTCTAAGAATCCTTATAGGATGACGCCAGTAGAGTTAAGGAAATTGCAAGCCCAATTGAAAGAACTAACGGATAAAGGTTTTATACGCCCGAGCGTTTCTCCTTGGGGCGCTCTAGTGTTATTTGTAAAGAAGAAAGATGGCTCATTAAGGATGTGCGTGGATTACCGTGAATTGAATAAGCTGCCTATAAAGAATAAGTATCCATTGCCAAGGATAGATGATCTTTTTGACCAGTTGCAAGGAGCCACAGTATTTTCGAAGATCGATTTACGTTCGGGGTATTACCAGTTGAAAGTCAAAGCTGAGGATGTACCAAAGACTGCCTTCAGGACGCGTTATGGGCACTATGAGTTTATGGTTATGTCTTTCGGCTTGATGAATGCCCCGACAGCATATATGGATCTTATGAACAGGTTGTTTCGGGAATTCTTGGATAAGTTTGTGATAGTGTTCATAACGACATATTGATTTATTCCCAGAGTGATAAGGAACACGCAAAGCACTTGAGAGCCGTTCTGATTGCTTTGAAGCGGCACCAATTATATGCTAAGCTTTCTAAGTGTGAGTTCTGGTTGAATCAGATGAACTTCTTAGGACATGTAATTTTGAAAGAAGGTGTTTCCGTAGATCCGGCTAAGATTCAAGCTGTTAGGGAGTGGCCTCAGCCTAAGAATGCTAATGAGGTATGAAGTTTCGTAGGCCTGGCTAGATACTATCGGAAGTTTATCAAAGGATTCTCAATCATAGCCAAGCCTTTGACGAACTTAACAAAGAAGGAAGTTAAATACGAATGGTCTAAAGCCTATGAAGAAAGTTTTCAGATCTTGAAGCAAAGGTTGACCACAGCGCCCTTATTGATTCTACCTATAGAAAATGGTGTATTCAGTATCTATTGTGACGCGTCCAAAGTAGGGTTGGGATGCGTTTTGATGCAGGACGGAAAGGTCATTGTCTATGCTTCTAGGCAATTGAAGAGTTATGAACAAAACTACCCGACACATGACTTAGAATTGGCGGTGGTGGTTTTTGCGTTAAAGATATGGAGACACTACCTTTACGGACAAAAGTGTGAAGTGTTTTCGGACCATAAAAGTTTAAAATATCTCTTTACGCAGAAAGATCTAAACATGAGACAAAGGAGATGGTTAGAGTTCGTGAAGGACTACGACTTCGAAATCAAGTACCATCCAAGAAAAGCCAACACGGTAGCTGATGCATTAAGTAGGAGGCCTAAGACAGCGGAGTCAGTTGTTTGCTGTATGCCAGCTTCCTTGAGGAAGGAGTTTCAAAGGTTTGAACTGGGTGTAGTTTCAGAGCTTTCGGCCTTACTTGCAGACTTGACGATACGACCTACTTTGTTGGACAAGATTAAAGAGGCTCAACATTTAGACACGGAGGAAAAGGAGGCTATTGTAGCCAAGTTAACAGATTCGCCTTCCGAATATAGTTACTCGGAGGAGGGCATTCTGAGGTTTCGGGACTGTTGGTATGTTCCGAAGGATGAGGAGTTGAGGAAGTTGATTATGTCAGAGGTACATTCTTCGTCATTCTCAGTGCATCTGGGTAACACCAAGATGTACTGAGATCTAAAAGTGTTTTATTGGTGGCCGAACATTAAGCATGACGTAGCTGGTTATGTACAGTCCTGCCTGGTTTGCTAGCAGTTAAAGGCAGAGCACCAGAGACCGGGTGGAATGTTACAACCACTACCGATCCCTAAGTTGAAGTGAGATCATATTGCAATGGACTTCGTGGTTGGATTACTGAGGACAGTAAAAGGGCAAGATAGTGTATGGGTCGTAGTTGATAGATTGACGAAGACGGCTCATTTCCTTCCAGTGAAGATAACTTACATGATGAATCAATTCGCAGAGTTGTATGTTCAAGAAATCATCAAGTTGCACGGGTTTCCAGTGTCGATTGTTTCGGACCGGGATCCCAGATTTACTTCAAGGTTTTGGAAAAGTTTACAAAGCGCCATGAGAACTAAGTTAACTTTTAGCACGGCTTTCCACTCACAAACTGACGAACAATCGGAGAGGACGATTCAGATACATGAGGATATGTTGAGAGCGTGTGTGCTAGAGTTTCAAGCATCGTGGAGCCGGTATTTACCTTTGATTGAGTTTGCATATAATAACAGTTACCAGTCTACGATTGGAATGGCTTCGTACGAAGCGTTGTATGGTAGAAAGTGTAGGTCGCCATTATATTGGGATGAGGTGGGCGAAGCTAAATTACTTGGACCGAAAATGTTACAACAGCTATCTGAGAAGGTTGCTCTTATCAAACAAAGGATGGAAATTGCACAGAGTCGCCAAAAGAGTTATGCTGATTGAAGGAGACGGAATCTGGAGTTTATAATAGGTGATGAAGTGTTTTTGAAGGTTTCACCGTTCAAGGGCATGGTTCGTTTTGGAAAAAGAGGGAAGTTGAATCCCAGATTCGTTGGACCGTTCCCAATTACTGAAAGGATTGGAGCTACAGCGTATAAACTTCAATTACTGTTGTCTATGGAGGGTATACATAATGTCTTCCACGCGTCGATGTTGAGGAAATTTTTGAGGGATCCGACACACGTGGTAGAGTCAGTTAACCTTGAGATACAACCAACCTTGACTTATGAGGAGAGACCGATGAAGATTCTGGAGTCTTCGGTGAAGGTTTTACGTAACAAGTCAATCCCCTTGGTAAAGGTGATTTGGAGAAACCAAAACGTAGAGGAAGCAACGTGGGAGCGTCAACAAGACATGATGGACAGATATCCAAAGTTGTTCAGGTGCGCAATTTTGAGGGCAAAATTCTAAATAAGGAGGGTAGGATGTAACACCCGAGTTTTTAGTTTTCAGGTTTTCCGCTTCCTTGGGTTATTTTCGTAAATAGGTAATTTAAACCCGTTTTGCGAGCGAGAAGTTTCGTTAGAGCCCTAGAAATTTATAAGGATTTATAGAAGAATATATAAAAGTTTAGGAATCCAAATCGATAGGTTGACTAGAGAACTAATTAGAGGAATAGGTGAAGGGGCAAGAAGGAAATTTGGGACGACTAAATGTATTTAAAAACACAAACCCCTCTCTTCTTTTCTGCCTTCACAAAAACTTCCTCCAGAACACTCCTCCCTTCCCTTGGCGATTTCTCCTTCGTCGTTCCCTCTCCACGCCGGCGATTCATCCTTTTCCGCCGAGTTTCTCTTCCAATTTCTTCAACCAATCGATACTCTAGGTAAGCTCTTTGCTCTAAGCACACTTTGTCGTTGTTTTAGGGTTGATTTCGGTTTAGGGTTTTGGTGAGAAAGCTTCGGATTTGTGAGAAATCGATAGAATAGAGAATTTATTGTTCATTGATGATGCTTTGAGTGTTATTAAGGTAGTTGGTGTGAATTAATGGTGTGGGTTTGCATTTATGGTTGAGTTTTGGTTGTTGGAGTTTAGGGAAAAGTCATTAATGGAGTTAAGTAAATAGTGAGCACAAAGTGCTCTGTAAAATGCCTAAATGAAGTAATCAAAGGTTCTAGAGAGGTTAGCTTTGGCTAGGAGTTCAGTTTAAGTTTAGAGATCGTTTATTTAGGATTGGTTTTAAAGCCTTTGTTGTGAAATGTGTTAGGTGAACCAAGCTTTCGGACGGTGCTCGACATTTCTAAGGACGCAAGGTTAGTGAGTGTTAGGTTTCCGGCCCTAAAAGCCCTACGTCGTATCAATGTTAGAACGGTGTGTTATGATAATGTTTGATTGTAGTAGGGATTTTGGTTAGTCGGGTAGCTTAGGATAGAGCATTAGCGATAGTTAAGAGCTTTGTCTACCTACGGGCTATAGACATTAAGGCAATGTTAGGAATTGTATTTGATGAATGTTATACGCGTGTTACCTCCTCATGCATCATCTTTTACGAAATATGCATACGAACTATTTACGAGCATGTTTTTATAAAAGTCGAAATAAAGAACGATAATGAACTACTGAAGTCATGGTTCTCACAGGGTAAGACACGGTTCTCACGGGGCAAGTCATGGTTCTCACGGGGCAAGAAGTGGTCTACTTCGTAGACGAATGTTCTAACGATAAAGAAACGAAACAAAAATGAACACGTTTTACAAATGACATGCATATATGTAAATGTTATGTTTAGTGTACTCATTACTAAGCATTAGGCTTAATGTGTTTTATCGTATGATGCAGGTGACGAGAATGAAGGTGAGAAGTTTCCTCCTAAAGATCGAGCCATAGATTGTTGATGGGCGGAGCTCGTGACGACGGGGCGTGTTTTGGCAAGGCTTACCGACCCGTGGGGTGTTCTCCGAGCTCATTTTGGTAAAGTATAGATATGTAGGATGGCCATAGGATAGGTTGAATAATGTTTTGAAATTGGTGATTTTAGCTTGGGGATAATATGTATTTTGGCTACCGGTTTGATGGGTCTAATTACAGCGTTAGTTTTATGGATTTTTTGCTGTAAATAACTGATAATGATGAATGAGTTAGTTGATTTAGAATAGGATGAATTTTTAATTGCTTGGAGTTTTGTTGGTGTAAGAATAGGTTTACTGTTATGACGTTTTATAGGTTTTATGCTGTGTATTCTGATATGGATAAAAATGGAGGTGCGTAGATTCGATGTGATGATTTGTACAAGGAAATAAGGTTTGAAGGTCGACGTAGACCGATTAGTGTGAAGGTCGATGTTGGCCGATTGGTGTAAAGGTCGATGTCGACTGATCAAAATGGTTAAGTGTTCTGGGAAGGTTGACATCGACCGATTATGTCACCCGATCTCCCTAAGTAACTATGTCGACCGATTTTGTCACCCGATCTCCCTAAGTAACTATGTCGACCGATTATGTCACCTGATCTCCCTAAGTAACTATGGCGACCGATTATGTCACCTGATTCCCTAAGTAACTATGTCGACCGATTATGTCACCCGATCTCCCAAAGTAACTATGTCGACCGATTATGTCACCCGATCTCCCTAAGTAACTATGTCGACCGATTATGTCACCTGATTTCCCTAAGTAACTATGTCGACCGATAAGTGTAAAGGTTGAAGTTGACTGACTATGTCGTCCGATTACCCGAAGTGACTGTGTTGACCGAAACTCTGTTTACTACTTTAACACTTGTGATTTAAGTTTGGTTCCATATGGGGTTTCCACACGCAACACGTCTTCTGTTGAATGAAGCTAATCGTCTTTAAATAAGTATGACAAAAAGGATCAAAAAAAAATATATATATATATGTATATATCTATATATATATATATATATATAAGTTATGAGAAAGATTGAGGGTTAAATTAAGAGTAAGTCATGGCAAGGCCAGTGGCGGTCCTGACCAGGTCGGGGTCGCCACACTATTCCAAATTTATCTAGATACTCGTGAAATTCTCTATTCATAAGGTCCATGAAGGCTGCTGGTGCATTTGTCAATCCAAAAGACATTACCAAGGACTCATAATGTCCATACCTTGTGCGAAAGGCAGTTTTTGGAATATCTTCAGATCTAACCTTCAATTGGTAGTAGTTAGACCTTAGGTCAATATTAGAGAAGACTCGTGCACCATGAAGTTGATCGAATAAATCATCAATCCTAGGTAGGGGATACTTGTTCTTGATAGTTAACTTATTCAATTCCCGATAATCAATGCACATACGCAATGATCCATCCTTCTTCTTGACAAAAAAAACAGGTGCACCCCAAGGTGAAAATCTAGGGCGTATGAACCCTTTATCCAATAGTTCCTCCAACTGTGTTTTTAACTCTCTAAGCTTCATTGGTGCTAATCTGTATGGATTCTTAGATACAAGCTCAGCGTCTGGGTAAACATTTACAACAAATTCGATTTCCCTATCAGGTGGCTAACCAGGAAGGTCATCCAGAAATACTTCTGGGAAGTCTTGGACAACTAAGACATTTTGAGGACTTGATTTTCCAACAAACTGTGTGTCTATAGCACTGGCCAAAAAACATAAATACTCCCCGCATGGAGAAGACCTAGCGTTGATAGAGGTTAAAACAGACATCCTCTTATTCTTCTTCAAGGCTTGAAAGGTGTGTTTCAAACCACCAGGGGGTTGAAAACTGACAATACCAGACCTACAATCAATCGTGGCATAATCCTTGAACAACCAATCCATACTTAAGATTACATCAAATCTCATTATCTCCATGATAATGAGATCAGCAGGTAGATTCATACTTCCCACTGACACCACACTATTAAGCATCACATGCTTAGAGTGCATGCATTCACCGGAGGGTAATGCGACATTAAACGCATGCACAGTTGGCGTAGGCCGTACATCTAACTTAACAGCAAACGCAGACGCTACAAAAGAATACATTGCACCAGAATCTATTAAAGTAAAAGCAGGTATAGAGTTGATCAATATAGTACCTGACACTACAGCGGGCTGGTCATCATCACCCGACCCCATCATGGAGAATATCCTCGGCTTCAACTTAGCAGGGTCACTCTTTAAAGTTGGACAATCTTTGATAACATGGCCGACTTTATTACAGTTGAAACATCGAGTGACTCTGGGTTTTGGGCATTCCTTGTTCGTGTGTCCGACCTCCTCACAGTTGAAGCACTTCACCGAGCTAAGTCTGCACTCTCCCAGGTGAAATCTCATGTACTTCGGGCAGTGAGGAAACCTCTTGGTGTCTTGCACTTTCTTTCCTCCTCCTTGGTTACTCTGGCCCTCATTGGGCCTTTTTGTTCCACGTGGTTGATATAGCTGAGTGTTTCATTGAAAAAACTTCCGTGGAGCTTCCCATGGCCCCCTACATTTCATTTCCGCCTCCTCCACCTCCAGCGCCGTATCCACAACTTCACTGTAACTCAAGCCCCTGATACCATAAATCTTCACCCTCTGTAAATCTCTGGCTTCAGTCCATTTACAAACTGAAAAACTTTATCTCCGTTTCTGTGTACAAGGTGTCTAGCAAACTTGGACAGGGACTCAAATTATTTACTGTACTCGGTCACGGACCCCGTCTGCTTCAATTGTAGAAAATCCACTTTCTTCAAAGTCTGGACAGTGCTGCTAAAGTATTTCTCATAGCAAACATCCTTGAATAGCGTCCAAGACATTTCCAAGACATCATTGGTTGTCTCCATCGTTTCCCACCAAAGCTGAGCATCACCAGCCAAATGAAATGTTGCCAAACTGACTTTGTCTCCTTCTCCAATATTGGCATATCTGAACATACTTTCAATCTTCTTAAGCCATTCCTCGGTAACAATCAGATTGGATGATTTTCCATCAAACGTGGGCGGTTGTAGTCTCCTAAATCTATCTCCCGATTGCTCATTGCTGGAACCCGAGTTGGCACTCCCCTGCAGCTCTAGGTTCAAAAGTAGTCCCAATTGTTCGGACTGCTGACGCACCAAATCTATCAGCCGCCTAATCACACTGAGATCCTCCTCACTTCTCGGATTTGGTATCTCCCTCGGTATTCTTGGTCTCCCTGGTCGTCTAGACATTTTGCTATATTCCTGGATAAGGTTAATTACCCTCATAAATATCTAATGACTAAGGTTAACATAAACACTTACAGTTGTTGGAGTATTCCCATGTGACGATCGGCACTGATGAGTAATCTTTTGAACGGTTTAACCAAATGGCTCTGATACCATACTGTAACGCCCCGAATTATCAAACTCGGTTTGTTACTCATACTCACTAGCTGAACTAGGAAAAACACTTCTGGAAAATTTAAAATTTCATTCAACGTCTAAAATCGACATTTCTTTAAATCATCAAAACTTTGCAGCGGAAAACATTTATATAAAAACAGAGTCATTTCGTAAACAGACTAGAAGAATCCTTCAATTTAAATAAAACAATATAGACAACGTTCGAAACTTCTCTACGACATCCACAGCCAGTTCGACGCTACTGGACAATCTGGCACCCACAGAGTCTGTCGTCCACAACCTTGGACGACGTACTCGACTACAAATCTGGAGGACAAACTCTGGACAAGTGACTATGGACGACGTACTCTGTACGACATCGCTTTGAAAGACTTTGGACAACTGATTTTGCTCGCAGAGTGGACGACAACTTTGGACGATGACACACCCATTGCTCTCTACGACAATTTACTTATGACTTTGGACTACTGTTCCTCATCGTCCACGGCTACATAGATTTTTTGCCTATGGATTATCGTCCACAGACTTACTTAAGTTTGTCGTCCACGGACCATGTGACTTTGTTGTCCACGGTCCACGTGACTTTCTCGTCCACGGGGTTACATAAACTCATCGTCCACGGACCAACATCCATAGACTTACTTAGGTTTGTCGTCCACGGACCAACGTCCATAGACTTACTTAAGCTTACTTAAGTTTGTCGTCCACGGGTCACGTGACTTTATAAACTTGGATGACTATTCTTTAGACAATTTGTCACAGAATGGACGACTGTTTTCATCCATATAACTCTGGACCAAAATACCACTCTTCCACACACAGATTAGACGACTCTTTTTCACTTACAACTCTGGACGACTCCTATGCCTTCAACTTTGGACGATGACACACCCATTGCTCTCTACGACAATTTACTTATGACTTTGGACTACTGTTCCTCATCGTCCACGGACCAACGTCCATAGACTTACTTAAGTTTGTCGTCCACAGACCAACGTCCATAGACTTACTTAAGTTTGTCATCCACGGACCACGTCCATAGACTTACTTAAGTTTGTCGTCCACGGACCACGTCCATAGACTTACTTAAGTTTGTCGTCCACGGACCACGTCCATAGACTTACTTAAGTTTGTCGTCCACGGACCACGTCCATAGACTTACTTAAGTTTGTCGTCCACGGACCACGGTTTGTCGTCCACAGACCAACGTCCATAGACTTACTTAAGTTTGTCATCCACGGACCACGTCCATAGACTTACTTAAGTTTGTCGTCCACGGACCACATGACTCTGTCGTCCACGGGTCACGTGACTTTATAAACTTGGATGACTATTCTTTAGACAATTTGTCACAGAATGGACGACTGTTTTCATCCATATAACTCTGGACCAAAATACCACTCTTCCACACACAGATTAGACGACTCTTTTTCACTTACAACTCTGGACGACTCCTATGCCTTCAACTTTGGACGACTACCCTTATGACAGAAACATAACTGAATCGATTATACATAAATCAGTGGAAAATCCTGACTACTGAGAGAACTTATAAATTTTGACATAAATCATTCAAATCAACGTAAATCCATATCTTACTCAAAATCCAGAAAAAACTACAGTTGGAATCAACCATACTTATTGTCAGGATAATTTCAAAAAGACGTATCAAAACATTTAAAACTAACACTGTTATTAAAAATTCTCAGCACACATTAACTAAACTTTTGTCCACTAAATTCCACACATACTTCTACTGGTTTAACCGCCTCATCAGTTTGCCAAGTCGTTACATGAATGTACTCCTCCAACTGCTTCTAATCCTCAACATGATCAAAGAACACACCTGGGGTCACTTCTTCACCTACATCACAAAACTCATCTATTAGCCTAATGCTAAGTAAGTAGAAAATTAATGAAATGAAATGCTGAAACATAATTCTATTCATGCAGTTTCTATTTTCACAACTAAGTTGCATTCATGTTCGTTCTCTGTTGATCCCCCTGTTCGATGAGAAGTGGATCAGTTTTCCCAAAGCATACATCCTCTGTTCTCAATTAAGGGGCGGATTAATTCCCGTAACAGCTGATCTTGATCCCCCTGTACGATGGGAAGTGGATCATGTTTTCCCAAAGCATACATCCTCTGTTCTCGATTAAGGGGCGGATTAATTCTCTTAATAGTTAAACTGATTCAATCTGTTCATACCTTACCATGCCATTACATATAAATTCATTTTTGTATCCTTTCAAACCATGATACATGCCAAACTAAAAATCGTACAAAACATACAGAACATGCATATATACTACTGTTTTGTGATGTAGGCCTGAAGGCACACACATACTCTACTTACCTGGCTTCTTGAAAAATGCTTGGTTGCAAGCTACTTCGGGAGTTTGCTCGAACCTAAGCCATAGACAGAGAATCAATTAGATCCTCACTAAACCTCATTCTAAACTATCCAAAAGTCTAAGAAAACTAGTTGGAGCTCTGCTCTTCGAGCATTCCTGATTCAATACAAAACCCGAACTCAACTCGCACTCACAGCATTTCCAAAACACGCATCTACAATCCCCTCTATTATCTACAATCACTAATGCAGCAAGAAATCAAAGTAAAACTCACCTAGGTTGAAGCAGGATCGAGCTGGAGAATCACCTTGAGGGTTCTGCTAAGCTAAGAGCCGAAAAGAGAAAGAAAACTGTGGCGGCTAAAACCTCCACTAAACCCTTCATTTAATACCTTATACCACACAAATTACTCAAATGCCCTCAACTAACCAACTTTAACCTATTTAAGCAACCAAATCAAATTTCACTTAATTCCATAAAAATAAAAGTTACAAAATGTTGCTATTAAAATCAAGGCTGACAATTACCGGTTGCTACAGTACTGAATCCGCATAGGAACTTAGAAAAATTACCACACGAAGTAGAAAGTATAGAAAAGCCAAAACGTGAAATTTAAAGATAGAATTACGGAGAGATTAAAATGTATACGTTTATGAATTAGTATATGGGGTTAAGATTTAATTAGAGAGAAATTGAGTGGCTTCTTCAAGAAGCCACTACTAAGCTTGCAACCAACACCCACTTTGTTCCACGTACCCCTCCCTCTCTCATTCTCTCTTCCTTCACGTTGCAGCACTACCCTCGCACTCTCTCTTTCTGTTTTCTTCCCACGAAAGAGCTCCATCGCCGATTTTTGAAGCTCCAAAGGTGAGGTTTTTGTTCCTCCTATAATGGGTTTAAGTTATGGCAAAAAGAGGTGGGTGTTATGGTTTTATGAAGTTTGGAGAAACCCTAATGTGATGTACTAACATGGGGGATAAATTACTGAATGTTTTCTCTTATTGAGTGTTTAAACATGTTTGATAACCATGTTTGTGACAGCCCAGAACCAGAACCCCGATCGGAGTCCGAGAACCAAGCTGTCACACCGGGACAGTCATCCGAAAACGGTGACTGTATTTTTTTTTAAACGGAAAACGGAACAGACAGAGTTACGGGACATAACCGGAAACTATACAGTGGATATCTTATAGTAGGAGACGTGTAGTAAACATGAGCAGATTTGCACTTTTAAACTTTAAACATAAGAGAATAAAAATTTAACAGAACAGTCGAGAAACGTGAAAACAGGAAGCAGAAGGCAAAAACACATTGTAATGGGAGCTACAGTGAAAACTGGAATCGGGTGATCTATGACCGAAGAGGTGAATAAACGGGGCAGAATAAGTAATTTAAAAATAATTTAAAAGCAACGGTGGAATCAAATAAGACAAAAGATGTACAGTGTCGATCGGTAGAAGACGAGTAAACTGGGCGGAAGATAAAAGCTGGCGGTGGATTCAGATACGACAAAAGATGAACAGTAACCAGCGGTAGAAATGGTTCTACGCTGGCGGCAGATGTGAGACACGTGGCACAATTCTACTCGGGCGGTAGAAGTAGACTAAAAGCAGCAGTAGAAATTTACAAAAGAGCTATCGGTAGAATTGAAAACTTAAAGGAGACGGGCAACGGACAGTGGTAGAAGTGAAGGCTTTAAAGGGAACGGGCAGCGGTGGATATGATTTTTCAAAGGGGAACGAGCAGCGGTGGATATATGATTTAACAGACCACGGGCAGTGGTGGACTTGGATTTTTCACTTAGAGGTGGATATGATTTTTCAAAAACGGGCAGCGAGCAGTGGTGGAAATGAAACATAAGGAATAGCACTATCTACCGGTAGATAAAATTGGTAGATAGGCGGCAGATGAGGAAATTAACCAGGCAATATGGACAATATTTTAACAGGAGTACATATTGCAGACCTTCAATACCCGATTCAAAACAAGATTTTGAAACATACATTGCAGATGACAGATTTTAAGGAAACAGACTGTATGGATAGCTCTAGAATTCGAGACCATCCATACAAACCTTAAAACAGAAAATATTCCAAACAATTCAAGAATACTTCAGAATATAGATTCAACTGTCAAATACAGATGTTTTAAAACATCAATACGATTTCCCTAAGAATTCCAACAGAATCACAACAGAGTTTTTAAAGCAGAAACACCAAATTTTGTACATCAGTTTTAAAACTTCTAAAGACATACAAAAATCGACATAACCTTCAAACACCAAAATCCCAACAGAATCCTATCAGAGTTTTAAAACCAGACCACCAGAATACTAGAAAAGTTTACAGATCTGAACTTTACTTTGGAAACTTCTACTTCGGGACAGAAATATGTCTGGCTGCAGCAACCACCCCGAGAGCTCAAACCACCAGCCACTTATTCATCAGACTGAGGCACAAAGTCCTCATTCTCGGGTTCAGTACCTACATCAGAGAGTTCAACTATGAGACTAGAGCTCAGTAAGAGCATAGCAGAAATAAATGCAGTGATGCATATGCTATGCATGAGCTTTTCAGAAATACAGTGACAGTATAGTACATTACGTTTCAGTGGCAGTGAGGTATAAGTGGGGCTTATAGGGGATCTGATAGTCAGTGAGTGCACATTAGGCACATACAGTAATACAGTATACATATATATAACAGTACAGTAACAGTGGCTCAGTCCCCGTCCCACACTTAACCGGTATATTACAGTTACAGATTTTTATCTTTCTTAAGTTCAAAATGGTGCACAGAAAATAGTTTTGCATGAACTTTCAGTAAAACCCGTGTATGCATGAACATTCTCAGTGCTTCAGTTTAAACAACAGAGAACAGAAACTAAAACAGCAGATCAAGATGGATCACAGAACTCAACTCTACTCCTTTCTACCCGAAACCTCCAGATAGGACATAAAACCTAATACCTCTGAGATGTAGGGCCTTAAGGGCAAACCTACGAGTATGAACTTACCTGTTTGCTGCGGTGTTAGAAGTCTTGACGTCTTGGTTTCTGTAGTTTGTGAACCTAAAACATGATTATACGGTCATTAACCATAAACTTATCAAAATCAGTAAAAGTGTAGTTAAACTTGTTAACTACCGACGAGAATTACCTTCACTGAAGAAAACAGAAGAATGCAGGAGAAACAAAGTGTAGAACTTTGTTTCAGTCGCCTGGAAGAGAAAAAACAGAGAAGGAGAGTAAGAAGCAGAGGAGTGAAATGAAGATTTCATGTAGGTGGGAGAACATGGCTTCTTCAACAAGTTGCCACATGTCAACCATCCATTGGCTATTTCCCACCAACCATAATTTCTCCCCAATTTGCCATTCCATGCATTTCAAACTTAGTTTTTTGTTTAGTTACACATTAGTTTGGTTCCCAATCAAAATACATACTGTATTATTATTAAATCAATCCCGTAAAATGACTCGAGAAACAATTACAGACAAAAAGGCCGAGTGTTACATTCAACCCACCTTAACAGAAATTTTGTCCTCAAAATTTTGCATAAGCAAAGAGTTCTGGATATTTGGCTCTGACGTCTTGCAGTCTTTCCCACGTGGCTTCTTCCACATTATAATTGCACCACAAAACCTTCACCAGTTGGACCACTTTGTTGCGCAATACTTTGACTGAGGTATCCAGGATCTGTATGGGCCTCTCTTCATATGTCAGCGTCGGCATAATATCGAAGTCCACCTGTTCCACAATCTGAGTTGGATCTCTTACACACTTTCTCAGCATTGAAACATGGAAGACATTGTGAACACCCTCCATAGACGCTAGCAATTGTAGTCTGTAGGCCATGGTTCCCACGCGCTTCAAGATGGGAAAAGGTCCAATGAACCGTTGGCTGAGCTTCCCTTTCTTACCGAATCTCATTACACCTTTGAAAGGCGACACCTTCAGGAATACTTCATCGCCCACAGCGAACTCTAAGTCTCTTCTTCTATGGTCCGCATAACACCTTTGTCGACTCTGAGTATCCTTTATTCGTTGTTTGATAGCAGCAATCACCTCGGACATCTGCTGTAATATCTCAGGGCCGATCAGCTTAGTTTCTCCGACTTCATCCCAACACAATGGGGATCTACATTTCCTGCCGTAAAGAGCCTCATAGGGAGCCATACCAATTGTAGCCTGATAGCTATTGTTGTAAGCAAACTCCACAAGCGGCAGGTATCTGCTCCAAGTAGCATGAAATTACAGCACGCATGATCTTAACATATCCTCCAATGTCTGAATTGTTCTTTCAGACTATCTGTCCGTCTGTGGATGGAATGTCGTGCTGAAGTCCAATCTAGTGCCCAAGGATCTTTGCATGCTTTTCCAGAACCTGGAGGTGATCCTTGGATCCCGGTCTGAGACAATTGACACCGGAATACCATGTAGTTTCACAATCTCACTAATGTACAGCTCTAAGGAAGCGATGACCTTTGGAATCAAGTCGTTTTTTTATGTGTAGCAAAAGTTATGAATTTTTAAAGTTTGCTCAATTTCTAGGTCAACATCCGGGTTTGGTTATGGCATTGGTTTGTTGGTTAGAAATTGGTTTAAATGTTAATTGTTTGGAGTGTTTGACTTGAGCATTATGATATGTGATATATCCTTTGTTTGATTTTGGGATTTGGCCTCCATTGAAGTGTGATGATGTGATGAATGGCAGGAGCATTATTTTGATGGTTGTTGGGAATTAGGAGATTTCATGCACTTGTTTTGGGTTAGAATTTAAGTTCTATTGTTATTGGACATTGGATGTTAAACGTTCATGTTGTCTCTTGTTAATTTTGAAGTTGAGCCTAATGTTCTTATGAATGATGTTATGATGTTTAAGTTTCCACGTTCTGCAGACAAGAGTACGATTGAGTACAAGTCGAGATAAGTTTGCTAAGGATGCTAGATAAGTAGTGTTGCATGCGTGTTACCTTCGGGCCTACATCAAGAACGTTAGGTTATGTTGTATGTTTTATGTATGTTTAGCTTTCTCATGCATCATATTTTAGAAAATATACAAAATTGTTTTCTGTATATGTTTTCATGTGTAGTGATGTATAAACTGGTAGTATAGGTAGCGTTTGAAGGAAGTTGTTCACCCTTCAGATGTATGATGGGAACGTATAGAGGTGGAGAAAGTGATCTACTCTCCATTGGCTAGAGGATCATTTGTGTATGTGATAGTAGACTATAGAAACTGCATATGATAGTGGAAATGTTTTCATTTATATTTGCATTACTTGTTAAGTATTAGACTTATAGTTTGAGTTCTGTGATGTAGGTGAAGAAGAGTAGTGCGGTGAGATTACATGAGCTTGCTATGATTTATGGAAGCAGTTGGGGGAGCACAACCATGCAGCAATCCGGCAATATTGTTAGGGCGATTTTGACCGTGCTCAGTATGTGTATGTGTATGTTTTGTTTAAGTATGTGTATAGAAAATTGTGGGTATTTTGATAGAAGGAAGTATAAATAGTTAAGTTTTGATTTTGGAAAAATACTGGAACTCTTTTGGAGATTTTAAACCTATATGAATATGTTCAGTTTTTAGAGTCATCCACGCAGTTTGTTTCCGTAAGTTTTGCTACGTTTCCACATACGTTTTTGAGTCGTATTTTTGGGGTTTTGAAGTATTTTATGTTTGGAGAGGCTTGGGAAAGATTTTAGGTAAGTTTAATGTGAAGTGTAGGTGAAAGAAATTAAAGAAAGGATGAAAAGTGGAAAAAAATGAAATGGAGAATTTTAATTGTGAATAGTATTGTAGCAGTACTATAGCAGTACTGTTCATTCGGCAAAAATCAGAGGATTAGCCAATCGATCGCCACAGTACTATAGTTATAGTACTGTTCATGTATTGTAGCAGTATTATTCATCTGAAAAAAAAAGAGTTTTCGTCCTTTTGCTACAACATTTCAATTTTTGTTTTAAATGAAGGGTTTTCACGAAATTCCATGTATTTTAAAGGGTATGAACGTACAAAAAAAATTGATTTAAAGTTTTAAGGAAAAGTCGAAAATTTTTACGCCAAAAATGTCTTAAGTTTGAAAGGTTTACGTCAAGTTCTGTGACGATGAATGAGTCGTTACATTTATTTTTCTATATCAAAAGTGGAGGAGATCACAACTTGTTTGGTAACATCCCTCATTCATTTTGACTTCTTTCTATCAGTTGATTTGGTGGAGAATTCCATGACTAAATTCAACATAGCTAGCCCCTAGTGTTTATTTAAATGAAGGTAAGTCATATGCTTTTCTCAAAGGTTGCTCATTTATTCATGATAAAGCTATTAGGTTGGTTTATCTCAATATGTGTCGTGATCTTCCATGGGATGTAGGTGGAAAGGAAAATTTTATTAAGAGATTGATCGCTAGCCTTGAGAATACAGACATATTGCTTAATTTGTATGTCTTAGCCAATGAGCCTATGGTTTATGGTTTCAAATTGACAAGGAGCTTTATTACTCATTGGTGCTGAATTCTTTGTTTGTTGGTTTGTTGAATGTGAAGATGTGAGTCTCAATGGATTTGAACAAAACAATACAAAGAATTATATCTTTGACAACATGGTTAAGTTTTGGTTGCAAAATTTTATTGCATGCTTACGTATGTTGTTTCTATGTCTTCTCTTGAATTTGCCTTGCGGGGATTTAATGGAAACTATCAACGACAACTAGAAAAGAGTCTACGTTGGTGGAAGTGGATCATTTCAAAAGAAAGGAAGGTAATCGTCCAAATGAAGAAGGCCTTGGATTGGAGGTCAAATTCTCTTCAACCCCGGGAGGATGGCGTGCCATGAGATCCACTCCCAAGATCTCGAGTCAAAAGATTTTCTAACTTGTGTGTTCATTTTGCAAGGGCTACATTCTTTGAAGAATTAGAGGAAGATTCTAATTTAAAGGATGCAGAGTGACATGCCATGAAGGCCCATCATGAGATCACAAACTCGGGCCCATAATTTAACTACTCATTTTTCTGATGATTTTTCTCTTTTTGCAGGTTTTGATCCCATCGTGGACTTAACATAGGAGCCGACTTCCGAGGATGTGGACAAACCCCTGCATAGCCTTCATTGGAGCATCTACACAGAGCCTTCAAGCAGCCTAATGGGAATTTGTCTTCCCGGGCCTTTACATGTGTAATTTTTAGTTTTAAATTTATTTGATATACATTAGCCTTTTTGTATTAATTATTATATTTGCATCATGCATTAGATTGTGTGGTTAAGGTTAGATGAATGTTGGTGGATTATGGGTTGAAGATTAATTCAACAAAGGAAGGTGCATCAACAAAATAGAGCCCAAAGGAAGCCTTAGCCCAAAGAAGAGCTCATATTTAAAGGTATGAAATTGCAGGTAAAAGTGTGGGTGGCAACATAGACCAAGGAGTTGGAAAATTTTTGGCCATTGATCAAGTTTTGGCTCGGCGCTAATCTTCAACGCACAGCTGGTGTGTGCTCGGGCAGCAGCTGGACTCGGGCATGGTACGAGGGCAGGCACGCGCAAACTGCAGCATTGGCGCTGATCAGCGCCATCTGATCGCCGCTCCCAGATTGCTGAGGTGGCACGCAAGGTTGCAGCTTGGACCGTCGATGGCGCACGCGATGATCAGCATCACCTCCAATCGATGGCGCGCACATGGCTGCTCCTGGTTCGGCAATGGCATGCGCACTAGATGCCCACTCTCGGCCCTTGTTGTTTCTCCAAATCTAAGGGTTATTACCCCAATCCACCTAGATTGCCTATTTAAGCATAGTATTGGTGTTTGTAAAACACTTTTTGCCCAATTTATAAAATATCTATTTAGTCCTGTACACTTAATCATATGCATTAGATAACTAAAATACACTTTTCAAGGGCATTTCCAATTGATTAAAATCCTTGCATAAATCAATGTAAACATAATCAAATTATATATTTATCATTCAAGTACATCATCAAAAACTTAGTTAGACTTAAACACTAATTAAGTCAACAATCTCCCCCTTTTTGATGATGACAACCTATAAGTTTGATTAAGTATAACCCTCCCTCATAATCCTAGCTCCCCCATAGCAAAAACATATAATCCAGAAACAGACACAGAGCATACCACAGTTTCACAGACATGCAGATATCCAGAATTTCAGTTTTCCAAAATATGCATACTCAAATCATAGTAACAATAACTAAGTACACATGCATATCCATCATCATATTCTCCCCCATTGACATTATAAAAAACAATCAGAGAGAGAGACAGCAGAAGCGATGCATTCAACAAAAGAATATCAATAAGTAAAGAGCAAATGAGTCAAAAACAGATGGAAATCAGAAAAACATTGTAATTTAAAAATATATCTCCTATTTACAGAAATCTAAAAATTCCTTCCAAAAAGCATGAATGATCCACGAGTCCACTTCAAGGTGCGGGGAGAAGTAATCATCCACGAGGGCTTGAAGGGATTCAAGATCATGAGGGAGTGGTGCTTGATAGACTACCAAGTCCATATATGGAGGAGGAGGTGGTGATGCGACTGGAGAGATTGCCAAGTCCACACTAGTAGGCTGATCCAAAAGAGGGTCAGAGGATGACGGCTCGACAGGAGGTCCAGCAGAAGATACTTCCATTGGACTGGCTGGCTCAGGGGAAGACACACGAGTAGGAGGAGCAACAGGAGTAGAAAATTGGAGTTCTGCCTCCTGAAGAGCTAAAGGCGTTAAACGAATAGAGTCTTCAAAAACCCCATATCTGCAAAGGGGAAGGATGAGGTCTTCTGAGCAAGCCTCCGGGAAAGAAGGAGGACTAGATGGTCCCAGTAGAAAAGCCTCAAATTGAGACTTGAGCGATTGATGATTCAGGGCTGCAATTTCCTTATCTCTGTCAATTTTCTTAGATAGCAGAGAAAGTCCTGTATCCAACGCGATGCCCATGTCCAATTTGATCTGCCTCAGTTGTTTATCCATTTGCTCCTGAACAGAAGTGATGGCAGTACCTAGGCTGACTATGCTGGACTGCAAGGTATTAAACTGATCCTCACTGATGAAAAATCTCCGCTGATAGGTCTGAGGAGATGCAAGAGTAACTGATGGGATTGGTGAAGAAATAGGGACTGGTGGAGCTGGTAGAGCTAGTGGAGCAGGTTGGAAAGGAGAGGGAATGTGTAGGGTATGTAGGTGGTTCAACTGATGGAGAAAGATGGACTGGTGAAAAAGGTTGGACAAGTGAAGGCAGAGAGGGCAACAACTGTGTTGGTGGAGGGGAAGAGGGTTCCTCTGGAATTAGAGGGGACATAGAAGGTAAAGTGGAATAAGCCACTGATGTAGGAGGTGAACGAGGTGGAGGAGGAGAGGAGAGATGAGGAAGGCTAGGAAAATGAGGGGCAGACATTGCTTCAAAGGGATGAGCTAGATAGGAGGAAGCAGGGGGTCTTGGCATTGGTGGAGGAAGGTGGGAGCGTGAGACTAGAGAATGAGGAGGGAAAATATCAAAGGCAGGGATCTCTGAGTCACCACTTCCTTCTTGCATAGAGGACTCTGCATCTAAAGGCAATTGCCTTTTGCCTTTTCTGACAATTGCAACCGTTGCAGCCCTCTGCTTGGACTGATCCAATACAAACTTCCCTTGACGTGTTCTCTTAATTCCCATCCTGGACAAGGTGGATTTAGAATAATAACTGGATGGTTTGAGACAGGAAGGATCCTCATCCTCTAGAAATTCAACCTCAAATTTCTGAAAGATCTTCATAAGAAGGAGGTTATAGGGAAAAGATGTAGGACCTGAAGAAACACTCTGAATCATCCTTCTCAGAATAATATATCCTATATCAACCGGGGTCTTTTGATAGAGGGCAAAAAAAATAACAAATTCCATGCAGCTAATATCATAATAATGACCACCTTTAGGAATGACATTATAGCATATCATCTGATGGAGAAGACGAGCTCTAATAGATAAATGTCTGCTCTTTAAGGAATTGGGAATATTGTGTGGGTCTAGAGAAATCTCTTTCAAAAATTGTTCACCATCAGGAGTTCTAAGAAAAGGGGGTTCTTATCCAGTTGAAAAAATTTTGGGATGTTGATCGAGATGAAGACTCCCCAGTAGCTCATTGATGGATTGGGAAGTTAGAACTATGCGTTTTCCATACACATAGCTCGAAATGGTTGACTGGTCAAAATGATAACTAAGATTGGCATAGAACATCCTAATGGCAGTAGGGTAAAAGAAGGATTCAACGTCAAACAACCCTATTAATCCAATGTCAGTCAAGGGTGCTACGATGTTTAAGGCAACTAACTCGTCTGGTACAATACCACGACTGGGAATCAATTTCTTATCCTTAAAGTCGTCGTGATACCTGATTTCAGCGGCCTCATTGAAGAAATAGAGTGACGGCCAACTATTCGCTCGAGGAATCACTCGTGGTGGACGAGCAGTGGTTTTGGCTTTCTTTTTCGCTGGTTCAGCAACAGCTCGAGATGAAGAACCCAGATGATCCATTGGAAAGGTTCTGTGAAGAAGACCTAGAGAGAAAGGGTTGAAGGCAGAGATTTTTCTTTAAGGGCACGAAAGATGAAGCGTTTTTGAGCAGTAGCTAAGTTTAAAAGAATAGAACCATGCCTGACGTGATGAAGACGCACGTGTAACAACGATATCACCCGATGGGTGACACGTGTCAGCAGAAAAGAAAATGCATCATCCGGTGCATAGACATCATCCGGTTAGTGAAGAAAAACATCATCCGGTTATCTACAAATCTGACCACTCTCTCATAGGAAAGATTTCCAACAGAAGAAACTTAGCTTTTCTCAAACCGAATGAGACCTAGCCTTATTCTTATATTATTGAAGGTCTTTTCATCCAAAGGCTTGGTAAAGATATCAGCTAATTGATCAACAGAATTAACAAATTCTAAGGTAATATCACCTTTTTGTACATGATCTCTTATAAAGTGATATCTGACCTCTATATGCTTAGTTCTAGAATGCTGAATTGGATTCTTAGAAATATTAATTGCACTGGTGTTGTCACACCAAATAGGAATCCTATCATAGAACAGATTATAGTCTTCTAGAGTTTGTTTCATCTAAAGCATTTGAGCACAACAACTGCCTGCAGTAATATATTCACTCTCAGCAGTTGACAATGCAACAGAATTCTGTTTCTTAGAATACCAGGAGACTAAAGATTCACCTAAGAACTGACAGGTGCCACTAGTACTTTTTTTATCAACAAGACTACCTGTATAATCAGAATCTGAATATCCAATCAGATTAAAAGAAGTGCCCTTTGGATACCATAATCCTAAATCATAAGTCCCACTCAAATATTTGAAAATCCTTTTTACAACAGATAAATGAGACTCCTTAGGGGCAGCTTGGAATCTAGCACATAAACAAAGACTAAATAGAATATCTGGCCTACTGGCAGTCAGATATAACAAAGAACCAATCATACCACGATATTTCTTAATGTCCACACTTATACCGTTTTCATCTTTGTCCAATTTTGTTGTGGTACTCATGGGAGTTCTAGAAGATTTGACAGATTCTAAACCAAATTTCTTAAGAAGTTCCTTAATGTACTTTTCTTGACAGAAGAAAATTCCATCAAGAGATTGGCTAATCTGAAATCCTAAGAAGAATTTTAACTCCCCCATCATACTCATCTCAAATTCACTTTGCATGAGGGAGGAAAACTCATTACACATGTTGACATTAGTTGATCCAAAAATAATGTCATCGACATAAATTTGAACTAACAGAATATCCTTATCCTTTTGCATGGTAAATAGAGTTGAGTCGGTGTTACCCTTTTTGAAATTCCTTTCCTTAAGGAAGTTCCTCAACCTATCATACCAAGTTCTAGGAGCCTGTTTAAGACCATAGAGAGCTTTCCTTAATTTATAGACATGGTCGGGTTTGTCAAAAGCTTCAAAACCTAAGGGTTGCTCAACATAAACTTCTTCTGTAATATAACCATTTAAGAATGCACTCTTTACATCAATTTGAAAGAGTGTGAAGTTTTTGTAGCAAGCAAAAGCAAGGAGAATCCTAATTGACTCTAATCTAGCTACAGTGGCAAAAGATTCCTCAAAATCAATACCCTCTTCTTGAGAGTATCCCTTAGCAACTAGTCTAGCCTTGTTTTTCACAACAATTCCATTTTCATCCAATTTATTCTTATAAACCCATTTAGTTCCAATAATGGGATGATTCTTAGGTCGTGGAACAAGTTCCCATACCTTGCTCCTTTCAAATTGATTTAGCTTTTCTTGCATAGCTAAAATCCAATACTCATCATTCTCGGCCTCTTCAAACTTCTTAGGCTCTACTTGAGAGATAAATGCCACATTGGCACAGAGATTCCTAAGAGAGGATCTAGTCTTAACTCCTAGAGAAGGATCACCTAAGATTTCATCTATTGGATGGTTTCTGACATATTTCCAATCTCTAGGGAGAGTAGGATTTTCATCCTTGACAGGAACAATATCAAGAGAAGTAGAGGAGGGTTCTAATGATTTTTCTACTTGTAGTGAATCTGAGGGTTTTTCTAAGGAAAGAGAGTCCAAATGATTTTCCAAAGTGACATCCTCATCCACATTGATTGTGGGTTGAGGGGACTCATCAAAGTTAACATGAACTGATTCCTCTACAACTAGAGTTCTCCTATTGAATACTCTATATGCTTTACTAGTAAGAGAATAACCAAGAAAAATTCCAATATCAGATTTGGAATCGAATTTTCCTAAGTTATCCTTAGTGTTGAGAATAAAGCATTTACTACCAAAGGCTCTAAAGTATTTAACAGAAGGTGTTTTTCTACTCTAGAGATCATATGGAGTTTTCTCAAGAATAGGTCTTATGGAGACCCGATTGAGCACATAACAAGCTGTTGCAACAGCTTCAGCCCAGAAATACTTAGGAAGGAAATTTTCATTTAGCATGGTTCGGGCTAGTTCTTGGAGAGACCTATTTTTCCTCTCAACAACACCATTTTGCTGAGGGGTTCTAGGAGAGGAGAAATTGTGCTCAATTCCATACTTGAGACACAAGAGTTCAAATCTCTCATTTTCAAATTCTCCACCATGATCACTACGAATAGCAACAATGGTGAGCTCCTTTTCATTTTGAACTCTTTTCCTAAAGCTAGAAAAGGTATCAAAAGTCTCATCCTTAGACTTCAGAAAGAATACCCAGGTGAATCTAGAGAAGTCGTCAACAATGACATAAGCATAGAATTTTCCACCTAGACTAGCTATATTGGAAGGAACGAAGAGGTCCATGTGGAGAAGTTGGAGAGGCTTGGAAGTTGAAATTACATTCTTCAGTGCAAAGGAACTTTTGATCTGCTTACCCATTTGGCAGGCTTCACAGACCTTATCCTTTTCAAAGGATATCTTAGGAATCCCTCTAACTAAATTATCCTTAGTAATCTTAGCTAAGGTATCCATTTCTACATGTCCTAATCTTCTATGCCAAATCCAACTATCATTAGAGGAATTAACAGCAAAACATTTCTCATTATCACAAACAATATTATCTAAGTCAATGATATAGATATTTTCTTTCCTAAAGCCAGTAAACAGAATTTTGCCATTTGCAGCATCTTTAATTATGCAGGAATTTGACTTAAAAGACACCTTATATCCTTTATCACATAACTGGCTAATACTAAGTAAATTATGCTTCAACCCATCAACTAATAACACATTCTCAATAACAGAATTAATATTGTTGCCTATATTGCCTATGCCAACAATCTTACCCTTTTGGTTTCCCCCAAAAGTAACACTGCCTTTCTTCTTGTTGACAATAGCAAACTTGGTTGAGTCTCCCGTCATATGTCTTAAACAACCACTGTCAAGGTACCACTGATTCTTTCCGGGAGAGCAGTCAACCTGCAAAACAGTGATCAAATAGTCTTCTTAGGTACCCAAATCTTTTAGGTCCTAGTGTTAGTTTTGGTTCCTTTGGGAACCCATTGCAACTTACTGCCAGTTTTCATATTATTTGTTTTTAAAGGACATACAAAGGACTTATGTCCTACTTCATTACAGGTATGGCAAGTGATGTGCCCTATAGGCCCATTACACGGTCTCAAACCCAAGGTCATAATTTATCTAATTTATGCACTTACACTCTTGTCTCTTTTGCAGGTAATGGATTGTGTGGAGGCTTGGAGAACACCTTGGGAGACTTGAAGTGGGAATCCAAAGCTACGGATGTGGACCAACCAACACACTTAATCACTTGGAAATTCAAGCAAGGAGACCAATTTGCTCACATGGGAATTTGTCTTCCCGAGCCTTAATTGTAACCTTTTATTTCAAACTTATTTTGAGGCAAACATTGGCCTTCTTGTTAAACTTTATTATAAGCATGCATATTAGGCATTTAGGGTTAGATGAATGATAAGTTAGATGATGGAATGGAAGTGGTTCAAAGCAAGTGCATGGAGTGCATGGAAGAGGAGGAATGGGCCTTAAGGAAAAGATATCCATTTTGGCCCAACCTTGAGTAGAGAGGACCACTACCCTTTATCTAAACCATGGGCTGCGACTTGAGGGATTCTTAGAGGTTCTCCAATCAACACAAGGCCAAGGATTGATGACATGGTTATCACACAACCATTGGATCAAGAAAACCAAACTCATCTCGGCCATCCAAGCTATCTTCAAGATCCAACGGTTACACCATTTTGAAGACCACTTTTTGAATCACATCCAAGCCATCCATAGGTCTATAAAAGCATGGTAATTGGTGATTGTAAGTTTTTTGGACTGATTGTAAGGAGCATGCACGGATTTCCCTTCCATGGTTGAAGGAGTTTGAAGAAACCAACAAGGTTTGCTCGGTTTGCACAAAACCGAGGGGTTGCGCCCCCACCACTCCCTTCTTGCTTGGTAGCTTGCAAGGGTTATATAGCCATCTTCTTCTCCATCTCCTTGGGAGTGGAAAACAGCAAGAAGTGGCCCCAAACCGTGTTCAAGAGTCGAGTTGTCTTCCTTGGAAGCAACTATTGCCAAAGGCTTCAAAATATTACCTATTGGCCGATTTCTTGAAGTTTTGCATATCTTTTCCATCTCAATGAATCAAGACCACGCCTTCCACTATCACACACCTCACTCACTCCACTAACATCATATAAAGTTTCGTTTTCATCTAAGCACATTTGGTCATTCAAGTTCATCTTGCAATTTGTGTTCTTCTCGGCCATTTCTTGCCAATCCGAGGAGCTAACGATCCCCTCTAAGCTCTAAACGTTTTCTTGCAGGTTAGGGCTATATCAAGTGGTATCAGAGCGTGGCTAGCTCCTTTAGGGTGCTGGAAACCAAGTTGGTTTGGTTCCCCAAACCCATTTTGTTGTCCAAAACTGATTGCACAAAACCGGGTTACTTGATTCATCTTTTGCGGTTTTGTATGTGTGTTTAGTTTTCTTGTTTTTTTTTGCTTTGTAAATACCACCCCTATCTTCTTTTAATCGAAGTTAACAGACTTGAGCATGGGTTTCTAGCTTATTTTCTTCACCATTTTCGTGCTGCAAATAGCTTCCACTTTTGGTTAAACAATTGCTAACTACTTCTAGTACTTGCTGTTTTTATTTCCCTTTTTGTATTGCCACTTGTTCTGCTGTTTTATCCATTTTCCAGCCATCAAAAGAGCATGTTCCTTTCATAAGTTTTAAAGTATAAACTCTGAATATTGTGATTGGTTTGCTGTTTGAGTTGGTTGCTCATGATTGGTGCTTATTTTGTAGCTAATGGACATGACCGATTGATGAACTAGTTGAACACCCGATTTGTCCAAAATTTGGCCTCTATTTGTATTGCTTTTGAGTATGCTTTATTTACGTGTATTTACGTTCTCTTGCTAATGAATGTTAAGTTATTGATATTTGATCTGTTTAAGATGGCATGAAAATTTGGGGAATTAAGCTTGCTAAAATCGAGAGTAAAAGTAAAGAGCACAAAAGTGGTTTGTTGTAGTATTGTTAGCCGATTAGCATGACACTTAAATTCAACTTTGCATTCAGCTAAATCAAACTTTCTTTTATTAAATGCTGCTGTTATTCCTTGCTAAGTATGAGTAAAAATTTTGGTAAAAGATGTATGCAAATTGGTTATGGACTTGTCACAAAACCGAGGCCTAAAATGCATCAAAATTTATTCTAGTGACTACCGATTATTGTTTTATTTTCGTGTTTTGCAACCTGTTTTTCTGTATAAGTCCGAGCATATAAATCATCTAGGCTTGAGTTAACTTACCCTTCAGCTAAAGCATGTGCTCATTGTGGAGTGTTTGGCATTAAAATTCAAATTATATGCTGTTTTTGGCAAAAAAAAGACACACTTTTGAAAAAAACAGTTTTGTGTGTGCACAAATTTGGTAAGGTTGATGTTGATTGTTGGGACCACAATGCACTTTGCTGAAAATGAATGTTGACCACGAATTTATGCTGAATATTACCTTTCAAATTAGTGGTTTGTTGCTAAAATATTGTTTAATACTTGAATGAAAACCAAAGCATGAAATTTGGCTTAAGTCTCAAAATCTTGCATGAAAATTACCTAAACCGAGAACCAAATTGAGTTGTGATTTTTACTTTTCTTAGTTAACTTAATTTGCATGTCCCCTAGAGTGTAAAGGAATAAATCCCTTTCCTTTTACTCTTTAGTAGTTATTTTATTTTGGCCCTATTATTCAAAAAAAAAAAAAAAAAAAGAGAAGTGAACTTAATTGAAAGCTTAGGTGAATACTTTAGTGAGGACAATTTTTCCTAATCTCCTAGGAACTATGGTTCAACAAAACTAAAATTTTCCTAATACTTAGTAATGAAGACTAGAAGTGGAATTCACATAGGCCCAACCCAAGATATGGCCCAAGATCCAAACATACCCACTAGTGGCAAAGACATTCCCCAAGAAGAGACTCATACCCAACAAGAGGGAGAGTCTAGCATGCAAGGACAACTTAATGGACTAAGTGGAATTGTTGGAGCCTTAAGTAAACAACTCTATGAAATGAACTTAAAATTTGAACAAGTGATGAATGGTCGTAGACCAAGCTATCATGGAGAATCCTCCCATGACACCACACCTAGGAGAAGAAATGACAACCTTAGGACTCGATTTAGAGACCAAGAACCTTTAGGTGGTGATGACGAGGTAGATTACCGAAGTGGTAGACGCCCTAATTTTGACCATGATGAGGACGATGAGTGGACCTTAGACGAGGAGGAAAATTTCCGACCCCCTAACCCTAGACGCCATGATGAGTTTAGGAGAGACCGACGACGAGACCAAGATGACCTTTGAAACGTAAAATTACAAATCCCATCCTTTAATGGAACTTGTGATGGAACAACCTTTATCGAATGGTTAGAAAAGGTGGAAAGGATATTTGATTGTTATGATTACTCCGACAAGGTCAAGATCCAACTAGTTTCCGTAGAACTTACCGGCTATGCCTTACTTTGGTGGTCTAACATTAGATCACAAAGTGCACGGACTGGATTTGATCCTATTAATACTTGGAGGAAGATGAAATCTATTATGTCTAAGAGGTTCATACCTAGTCATTATAAGCAAGAGTTGATCATGAAGATACATAGCCTCAAGCAAGGAAGTCTATCCGTTGAAGAGTACCTCACGGAGTTCGAAACTCTAAAAATTCGAGGAGAACTAGAAGAGCCTGATGACCAAGCCATAGCTAGGTTTATCCATGGACTAAATTATGATATTGCTGATGCTGTAGAGTTACACCCATTGGAGAGCATGGATTCGGTGATCCAATTGGCCTTAAAAATTGAGCGACAACTTAAAAGAAAGAGAAAAGCCACCCAATCCTACAAGCCTAGTCAATTTCCCAAGTACACTCCCAAACCCCTTGAAGTTAACAAGCCCTCACCCAAGGCTGACTGGAAAAAGCCTTTCCAAAGACAATGGCCACCCAAGGATTCAAGTAATAAACCTATAATTCCAAAAGGCCCTGAAGCCAAGACCACGAGAGATAACCCCATTGGACAAAGAGCACGTGACCTCAAGTGCTACAAGTGTCAAGGCCTAGGGCATTTCATGGCCCAATGCCCGAACTGACGTGTTATGATTATTGAGGAGGACACTGGTGAACTTGTAAGTGAGGATGAGCTCCAAGAGGAAGTGGTAGAAGTTGAAGGAGATTAGGACGAGAATGAATCTGAGGAAGAAGTTATTCACGCACAAGACGGACCTTTACTTATGGTGAGAAGACGAGTTCTCATAACAAAGAATTCTGGAGAGGATTGTCAGCGTGAGAACATTTTTCATAGTAAATGTCTCATCAAGGATAAGCTTTGTTCGTTAATCATTGATGGAGGAAGTTGTGCAAACGTAGCCTCCAAGGATTTGGTGACCAAGTTAGAACTCAATACTAGCAGCCACCCCCACCCGTACAAGCTTAAGTGGTTGGATGATAGAGACGACGTCAAAGTTACGAAGCAAGTGAGGATTGAGTTTTCTTTAGGTAAATATAAAGATTCGGTCCTTTGCGATGTAGTGCCTATGAGCGCAAGCCATTTACTCTTAGGCCGCCCCTGGCAATTTGATTGAAGAGTGAACCATGATGGGTATTCCAACTGTTATTCACTAAAGTTTGAAGGCAAAAATCTTAAGTTGGCACCCATGACCCCTGAGCAGATAGCTAAGGATGATGCTATCAAAAGAGAAGAGAAGAATAAAGCTAGTCTCTTCATGACTAAAACTGAATTAGAAGCATCGGTACTTAGGGGAGACCCTTTGATCATGATACTTTTCCGTGACCGAGTGATGGAGTTAGGAGTTATTCCCCCTCAAGTTATGGACCTTTTGCATAAGTTTCAAGACGTAATCCCTGAAGATCTCCCAAAAGGATTGCCACCTCTTCGTGGCATTGAACATCAAATCGATCTCCAACCCGGGGCTGTTTTACCAAATCGACCAGCTTACTGAATGAACCCCGAGGAGACGAAGAAACTGCAAGACCAAGTACAAGAACTATTGGACAAGGGATATATAAGAGAATCCATGAGCCCTTGTGCAGTTCCTTCCCTTTTAGTCCTTAAGAAAGATGGCACCATGAGGATTTGTGTCGATAGCCGAGCCGTGAACCAAATCACTGTCAAATACCGATTCCCTATTCCTAGGCTCGAGGACATGTTAGATGAGCTCAGTGGAGCTTCGATCTTTTCTAAAGTGGACCTCAAGAGTGGTTATCACCAGATACGTATGAAGGAAGGTGATGAGTGGAAGACAGCCTTCAAGACGAAGTATGGGCTGTTTGAATGGATGGTGATGCCCTTTGGTCTTTCTAATGCCCCGAGCACATTTATGAGACTCATGCACCATGTGCTTAAGGAATATCTTGGTAAATTCATTGTGGTTTACTTCGATGATATTTTGGTGTACAATATTGACCTTCCTCAACATCTTAACCACTTGAGTACCCTCTTCCAAACCCTAAGGAAAGCCAAGTTGTTTGGAAACTTGAGCAAGTGTTCCTTTGCGCAAGAAAAGGTCTATTTTCTGGGATTTGTGATTTCCAAAGATGGAATGGAAGCTGACGTGGATAAGATCAAGGCCATTAAGGATTGGCCCATACCAAACTCCATAACTGAAGTACGTAGCTTCCATGGATTAGCCTCATTTTATCGGAGGTTTATCAAAGATTTTAGTTCAATAGCTGCCCCACTTACGAATTGCACCAAGAAAGGGAAAGAGTTTACTTGGACCCCTTCTTGCCAAAAGAGCTTTGAACTTATCAAGCAAAGTTTATGTCATTCTCCCGTACTTGCTCTTCCTGATTTCAACAAAGTTTTTGAAGTTAAAAGTGATGCATCAGGAGCTGGCATTGGAGCAGTACTCATGCAAGACCACCGACCCATCGCATTCTTTAGCGAAAAGATGAAAGGAGCTGTGCTGAATTATTCCACCTATGATAAGGAATTCTACGCCGTTATACGAGCATTAGAGCACTGGCAGCATTACCTCTTGTTGAAAGAATTTGTAATAAATACTGACCATCAAGCTTTACGACACATTAAGAGTCAGCATAAGTTGAACAAGCGGCATGCGAAATGGGTAGAATTTTTGGAAAGATTCCCATACACATTGAAATATCTTAAGGGCGAGAACAATGTAGTCGCCGATGCCCTTTCGAGGAAGCGCATTCTTCTTACCAAATTGGGGACTAGATTTTTTGGATTTGAATGGATTAAGCATAACTATGAATCTGACCCCGACTTTGGTTTTATTTATGCCAAGTGCAAGGAAAAGGCCGAAGGAGATTACTGGCTTATGGATGACTATTTATTGAAAGCAGGAAAATTGTGCATTCTCCACGGAAGTTTAAGACGATGTATTGTTAAAGAAGCCCATTGTGGAGGATTAGCAAGTCATTTTGGGGAAAAAAGGACCCTTGAAATGCTTAAGGAACATTTCTATTGGCCACATATGAAGAGAGATGTGCATCGCTTAGTGGAAGCATGCATCATTTGCAAAAAAGCCAAAAGTAAGGTTCTACCACATGGCTTGTATATGCCTTTACCCATTCCCTCGCACCCTTGGATTGACGTTAGTATGGATTTTGTGTTGGGATTGCCACGAACTGCTCGTAATAAGGATTCGATCATGGTAGTTGTAGATTGTTTCTCAAAGATGGCACATTTCATTCCTTGTGCAAAAACCGATGACGCCTTTGCAATAGCAGAATTATTTTTTGGAGAGATTGTTCGCCTACACGGGATACCACATTCCATAGTGTCGGACCGGGACACTAAGTTTTTGAGCTCCTTCTGGAAGACGTTGTGGAAGAAGTTAAGGACTAAATTGTGTTTTAGCACATCTTTCCATCCCCAAACTGATGGACAAACGGAAGTTGTTAATAGGACCTTAGGCACCCTCTTACGATCTATTGTAGGTAAGAAATTATCCAGTTGGGACGTAGTCCTCCCTGGATTAGAATTTGCTTACAATCGCACCCTTCATTCCACTACTGAGCAAACGCCCTTTGAGGTTGCCTATGGGTTTAATCCATGTACACCGTTGGACCTTGTTCCCTTACCATTTAATGAACTGGCCAATCCATCAGGAGTGAGCAAGGCTGAACAGATCAAGAAATTACACGAAAGTGTGCGTCGAGCCATCGAAAAGAGAAATGCGAGCGTGGCTAAGCGAGTAAACAAAGGTCAAAAAGAAGTTGTCTTTAAAGAAGGAGATTTGGTTTGGTTGCACTTACGCAAAGAGAGATTCCCCAACAAAAGGAAATCTAAGCTACTCCCGAGAGCGGATGGACCATTCAAGGTGTTAGAGCGAATAAATAACAACGCTTATAAAATTGAGTTGCCGGGTGACTATGGAGTATCAGCCACTTTCAACGTCATGGACCTATCACCCTATAAAAGTGATGTAGAAAACTCCGAGGGGCCCGAACTAAAGGATTTGAGGTCAAATCCTCAACAACTTGGGGAGGATGATGTGCCCCATAGGCCCATTACACGGTCTCAAACCCAAGGTCATAATTTATCTAATTTATGCACTTACACTCTTGTCTCTTTTGCAGGTAATGGATTGTGTGGAGGCTTGGAGAACACCTTGGGAGACTTGAAGTGGGAATCCAAAGCTACGGATGTGGACCAACCAACACACTTAATCACTTGGAAATTCAAGCAAGGAGACCAATTTGCTCACATGGGAATTTGTCTTCCCGAGCCTTAATTGTAACCTTTTATTTCAAACTTATTTTGAGGCAAACATTGGCCTTCTTGTTAAACTTTATTATAAGCATGCATATTAGGCATTTAGGGTTAGATGAATGATAAGTTAGATGATGGAATGGAAGTGGTTCAAAGCAAGTGCATGGAGTGCATGGAATAGGAGGAATGGGCCTTATGGAAAAGATATCCATTTTGGCCCAACCTTGAGTGGAGGGGACCACTACCCTTTATCCAAACCATGGGCTGCCACTTGAGGGATTCTTAGAGGTTCTCCAATCAACACAAGGCCAAGAATTGATGACATGGTTATCACACAACCATTGGATCAAGAAAACCAAACTCATCTCGGCCATCCAAGCTATCTTCAAGATCCAACGGTTACACCATTTTGAAGACCGCTTTTTGAATCACATCCAAGCCATCCATAGGTCTATAAAAGCATGGTAATTGGTGATTGTAAGTTTTTTGGACTGATTGTAAGGAGCATGCACGGATTTCCCTTCCATGGTTGAAGGAGTTTGAAGAAACCAACAAGGTTTGCTCAGTTTGCACAAAACCGAGGAGTTGCGCCCCCACCACTCCCTTCTTGCTTGGTAGCTTGCAAGGGTTATATAGCCATCTTCTTCTCCATCTCCTTGGGAGTGGAAAACAGCAAGAAGTGGCCCCAAATCGTGTTCAAGAGTCGAGTTGTCTTCCTTGGAAGCAACTATTGCCAAAGGCTTCAAAATATTACCTATTGGCCGATTTCTTGAAGTTTTGTATATCTTTTCCATCTCAATGAATCAGGACCACGCCTTCCACTATCACACACCTCACTCACTCCACTAACATCATATAAAGTTTTGTTTTCATCTAAGCACATTTGGTCATTCAAGTTCATCTTGCAATTTGTGTTCTCTCGGCCATTTCTTGCCAATCCGAGGAGCTAACGATCCCCTCTAAGCTCTAAACGTTTTCTTGCAGGTTAGGGCTATATCAAGTGGTATCAGAGCGTGGCTAGCTCCTTTAGGGTGCTGGAAACCAAGTTGGTTTGGTTCCCCAAACCCATTTGGTTGTCCAAAACCGATTGCACAAAACCGAGGGGTTGCGCCCCCACCACTCCCTTCTTGCTTGGTAGCTTGCAAGGGTTATATAGCCATCTTCTTCTCCATCTCCTTGGGAGTGGAAAACAGCAAGAAGTGGCCCCAAACCGTGTTCAAGAGTCGAGTTGTCTTCCTTGGAAGCAACTATTGCCAAAGGCTTCAAAATATTACCTATTGGCCGATTTCTTGAAGTTTTGCATATCTTTTCCATCTCAATGAATCAGGACCACGCCTTCCACTATCACACACCTCACTCACTCCACTAACATCATATAAAGTTTCGTTTTCATCTAAGCACATTTGGTCATTCAAGTTCATCTTGCAATTTGTGTTCTTCTCGGCCATTTCTTGCCAATCCGAGGAGCTAACGATCCCCTCTAAGCTCTAAACGTTTTCTTGCAGGTTAGGGCTATATCAAGTGGTATCAGAGCGTGGCTAGCTCCTTTAGGGTGCTGGAAACCAAGTTGGTTTGGTTCCCCAAACCCATTTGGTTGTCCAAAACCGATTGCACAAAACCGAGGGGTTGCGCCCCCACCACTCCCTTCTTGCTTGGTAGCTTGCAAGGGTTATATAGCCATCTTCTTCTCCATCTCCTTGGGAGTGGAAAACAGCAAGAAGTGGCCCCAAACCGTGTTCAAGAGTCGAGTTGTCTTCCTTGGAAGCAACTATTGCCAAAGGCTTCAAAATATTACCTATTGGCCGATTTCTTGAAGTTTTGCATATCTTTTCCATCTCAATGAATCAAGACCACGCCTTCCACTATCACACACCTCACTCACTCCACTAACATCATATAAAGTTTCGTTTTCATCTAAGCACATTTGGTCATTCAAGTTCATCTTGCAATTTGTGTTCTTCTCGGCCATTTCTTGCCAATCCGAGGAGCTAACGATCCCCTCTAAGCTCTAAACGTTTTCTTGCAGGTTAGGGCTATATCAAGTGGTATCAGAGCGTGGCTAGCTCCTTTAGGTGCTGGAAACCAAGTTGGTTTGGTCCCCAAACCCATTTTGTTGTCCAAACTGATTGCACAAACCGGGTACTGATTCATCTTTTGCGGTTTTGTATGTGGTTAGTTTTCTTGTTTTTTTTTTTTGCTTTGTTTTCACTAAATACCACCCCTATCTTCTTTAATCGAAGTTAACAGACTTGAGCATGGGTTTCTAGCTTATTTTCTTCACCATTTCGTGCTGCAAATAGCTTCCACTTTTGGTTAAACAATTGCTAACTACTTCTAGTACTTGCTGTTTTTATTTCCCTTTTTGTATTGCCACTTGTTCTGCTGTTTTATCCATTTTCCAGCCATCAAAAGAGCATGTTCCTTTCATAAGTTTTAAAGTATAAACTCTGAATATGTGATTGGTTTGCTGTTTGAGTTGGTTGCTCATGATTGGTGCTTATTTTGTAGCTAATGGACATGACCGATTGATGAACTAGTTGAACACCCGATTTGTCCAAAATTTGGCCTCTATTTGTATTGCTTTTTGAGTATGCTTTATTTACGTTATTCTCTTGCTAATGAATGTTAAGTTATTGATATTTGATCTGTTTAAGATGGCATGAAAATTTGGGGAATTAAGCTTGCTAAAATCGAGAGTAAAAGTAAGCACAAAAGTGGTTTGTTGTAGTATTGTTAGCCGATTAGCATGACACTTAAATTCAACTTTGCATTCAGCTAAATCAAACTTTCTTTTATTAAATGCTGCTGTTATTCCTTGCTAAGTATGAGTAAAAATTTTGGTAAAAGATGTATGCAAATTGGTTATGGACTTGTCACAAAACCGAGGCCTAAAATGCATCAAAATTTATTCTAGTGACTACCGATTATTGTTTTATTTTCGTGTTTTGTAACCTGTTTTTCTGTATAAGTCCGAGCATATAAATCATCTAGGCTTGAGTTAACTTACCCTTCAGCTAAAGCATGTGCTCATTGTGGAGTGTTTGGCATTAAAATTCAAATTATATGCTGTTTTTGGCAAAAACAAGACACACTTTTGAAAAAACAGTTTTGTGTGTGCACAAATTTGGTAAGGTTGATGTTGATTGTTGGGACCACAATGCACTTTGCTGAAAATGAATGTTGACCACGAATTTATGCTGAATATTACCTTTCAAATTAGTGGTTTGTTGCTAAAATATTGTTTAATACTTGAATGAAAACCAAAGCATGAAATTTGGCTTAAGTCTCAAAATCTTGCATGAAAATTACCTAAACCGAGAACCAAATTGAGTTGTGATTTTTACTTTTCTTAGTTAACTTAATTTGCATGTCCCCTAGAGTGTAAAGGAATAAATCCCTTTCCTTTTACTCCTTAGTAGTTATTTTATTTTTGGCCCTATTATTCAAAAAAAAAAAAAAAAAAGAGAAGTGAACTTAATTGAAAGCTTAGGTGAATACTTTAGTGAGGACAATTTTTCCTAATCTCCTAGGAACTATGGTTCAACAAAACTAAAATTTTCCTAATACTTAGTAATGAAGACTAGAAGTGGAATTCACATAGGCCCAACCCAAGATATGGCCCAAGATCCAAACATACCCACTAGTGGCAAAGACATTCCCCAAGAAGAGACTCATACCCAACAAGAGGGAGAGTCTAGCATGCAAGGACAACTTAATGGACTAAGTGGAATTGTTGGAGCCTTAAGTAAACAACTCTATGAAATGAACTTAAAATTTGAACAAGTGATGAATGGTCGTAGACCAAGCTATCATGGAGAATCCTCCCATGACACCACACCTAGGAGAAGAAATGACAACCTTAGGACTCGATTTAGAGACCAAGAACCTTTAGGTGGTGATGACGAGGTAGATTACCGAAGTGGTAGACGCCCTAATTTTGACCATGATGAGGACGATGAGTGGACCTTAGACGAGGAGGAAAATTTCCGACCCCCTAACCCTAGACGCCATGATGAGTTTAGGAGAGACCGACGACGAGACCAAGATGACCTTCGAAACGTAAAATTACAAATCCCATCCTTTAATGGAACTTGTGATGGAACAACCTTTATCGAATGGTTAGAAAAGGTGGAAAGGATATTTGATTGTTATGATTACTCCGACAAGGTCAAGATCCAACTAGTTTCCGTAGAACTTACCGGCTATGCCTTACTTTGGTGGTCTAACATTAGATCACAAAGAGCACGGACTGGATTTGATCCTATTAATACTTGGAGGAAGATGAAATCTATTATGTCTAAGAGGTTCATACCTAGTCATTATAAGCAAGAGTTGATCATGAAGATACATAGCCTCAAGCAAGGAAGTCTATCCGTTGAAGAGTACCTCACGGAGTTCGAAACTCTAAAAATTCGAGGAGAACTAGAAGAGCCTGATGACCAAGCCATAGCTAGGTTTATCCATGGACTAAATTATGATATTGCTGATGCTGTAGAGTTACACCCATTGGAGAGCATGGATTCGGTGATCCAATTGGCCTTAAAAATTGAGCGACAACTTAAAAGAAAGAGAAAAGCCACCCAATCCTACAAGCCTAGTCAATTTCCCAAGTACACTCCCAAACCCCTTGAAGTTAACAAGCCCTCACCCAAGGCTGACTGGAAAAAGCCTTTCCAAAGACAATGGCCACCCAAGGATTCAAGTAATAAACCTATAATTCCCAAAGGCCCTGAAGCCAAGACCACGAGAGATAACCCCATTGGACAAAGAGCACGTGACCTCAAGTGCTACAAGTGTCAAGGCCTAGGGCATTTCATGGCCCAATGCCCGAACCGACGTGTTATGATTATTGAGGAGGACACTGGTGAACTTGTAAGTGAGGATGAGCTCCAAGAGGAAGTGGTAGAAGTTGAAGGAGATGAGGACGAGAATGAATCTGAGGAAGAAGTTATTCACGCACAAGACGGACCTTTACTTATGGTGAGAAGACGAGTTCTCATAACAAAGAATTCTGGAGAGGATTGTCAGCGTGAGAACATTTTTCATAGTAAATGTCTCATCAAGGATAAGCTTTGTTCGTTAATCATTGATGGAGGAAGTTGTGCGAACGTAGCCTCCAAGGATTTGGTGACCAAGTTAGAACTCAATACTAGCAGCCACCCCCACCCGTACAAGCTTAAGTGGTTGGATGATAGAGACGACGTCAAAGTTACGAAGCAAGTGAGGATTGAGTTTGCTTTAGGTAAATATAAAGATTCGGTCCTTTGCGATGTAGTGCCTATGAGCGCAAGCCATTTACTCTTAGGCCGCCCCTGGCAATTTGATCGAAGAGTGAACCATGATGGGTATTCCAACTGTTATTCACTAAAGTTTGAAGGCAAAAATCTTAAGTTGGCACCCATGACCCCTGAGCAGATAGCTAAGGATGATGCTATCAAGAGAGAAGAGAAGAATAAAGCTAGTCTCTTCATGACTAAAACTGAATTAGAAGCATCGGTACTTAGGGGAGACCCTTTGATCATGATACTTTTCCGTGACCGAGTGATGGAGTTAGGAGTTATTCCCCCTCAAGTTATGGACCTTTTGCATAAGTTTCAAGACGTATTCCCTGAAGATCTCCCAAAAGGATTGCCACCTCTTCGTGGCATTGAACATCAAATCGATCTCCAACCCGGGGCTGTTTTACCAAATCGACCAGCTTACCGAATGAACCCCGAGGAGACGAAGAAACTGCAAGACCAAGTACAAGAACTATTGGACAAGGGATATATAAGAGAATCCATGAGCCCTTGTGCAGTTCCTTCCCTTTTAGTCCCTAAGAAAGACGGCACCATGAGGATGTGTGTCGATAGCCGAGCCGTGAACCAAATCACTGTCAAATACCGATTCCCTATTCCTAGGCTCGAGGACATGTTAGATGAGCTCAGTGGAGCTTCGATCTTTTCTAAAGTGGACCTCAAGAGTGGTTATCACCAGATACGTATGAAGGAAGGTGATGAGTGGAAGACAGCCTTCAAGACGAAGTATGGGCTGTTTGAATGGATGGTGATGCCCTTTGGTCTTTCTAATGCCCCGAGCACATTTATGAGACTCATGCACCATGTGCTTAAGGAATATCTTGGTAAATTCATTGTGGTTTACTTCGATGATATTTTGGTGTACAGTATTGACCTTCCTCAACATCTTAACCACTTGAGTACCCTCTTCCAAACCCTAAGGAAAGCCAAGTTGTTTGGAAACTTGAGCAAGTGTTCCTTTGCGCAAGAAAAGGTCTATTTTCTGGGATTTGTGATTTCCAAAGATGGAATGGAAGCTGACGTGGATAAGATCAAGGCCATTAAGGATTGGCCCATACCAAACTCCATAACTGAAGTACGTAGCTTCCATGGATTAGCCTCATTTTATCGGAGGTTTATCAAAGATTTTAGTTCAATAGCTGCCCCACTTACGGATTGCACCAAGAAAGGGAAAGAGTTTACTTGGACCCCTTCTTGCCAAAAGAGCTTTGAACTTATCAAGCAAAGTTTATGTCATTCTCCCGTACTTGCTCTTCCTGACTTCAACAAAGTTTTTGAAGTTAAAAGTGATGCATCAGGAGCTGGCATTGGAGCAGTACTCATGCAAGACCACCGACCCATCGCATTCTTTAGCGAAAAGATGAAAGGAGCTGTGCTGAATTATTCCACCTATGATAAGGAATTCTACGCCGTTATACGAGCATTAGAGCACTGGCAGCATTACCTCTTGTCGAAAGAATTTGTAATAAATACTGACCATCAAGCTTTACGACACATTAAGAGTCAGCATAAGTTGAACAAGCGGCATGCGAAATGGGTAGAATTTTTGGAAAGATTCCCATACACATTGAAATATCTTAAGGGCGAGAACAATGTAGTCGCCGATGCCCTTTCGAGGAAGCGCATTCTTCTTACCGAATTGGGGACTAGATTTTTTGGATTTGAATGGATTAAGCATAACTATGAATCTGACCCCGACTTTGGTTTTATTTACGCCAAGTGCAAGGAAAAGGCCGAAGGAGATTACCGGCTTATGGATGACTATTTATTGAAAGCAGGAAAATTGTGCGTTCCCCACGGAAGTTTAAGACGATGTATTGTTAAAGAAGCCCATTGTGGAGGATTAGCAAGTCATTTTGGGGAAAAAAGGACCCTTGAAATGCTTAAGGAACATTTCTATTGGCCACATATGAAGAGAGATGTGCATCGCTTAGTGGAAGCATGCATCATTTGCAAAAAAGCCAAAAGTAAGGTTCTACCACATGGCTTGTATATGCCTTTACCCATTCCCTCGCACCCTTGGATTGACGTTAGTATGGATTTTGTGTTGGGATTGCCACGAACTGCTCGTAATAAGGATTCGATCATGGTAGTTGTAGATCGTTTCTCAAAGATGGCACATTTCATTCCTTGTGCAAAAACCGATGACGCCTTTGCAATAGCAGAATTATTTTTTGGAGAGATTGTTCGCCTACACGGGATACCACATTCCATAGTGTCGGACCGGGACACTAAGTTTTTGAGCTCCTTCTGGAAGACGTTGTGGAAGAAGTTGGGGACTAAGTTGTGTTTTAGCACATCTTTCCATCCCCAAACTGATGGACAAACGGAAGTTGTTAATAGGACCTTAGGCACCCTCTTACGATCTATTGTAGGTAAGAAACTATCCAGTTGGGACGTAGTCCTCCCCGGATTAGAATTTGCTTACAATCGCACCCTTCATTCCACTACTGAGCAAACGCCCTTTGAGGTTGCCTATGGGTTTAATCCATGTACACCGTTGGACCTTGTTCCCTTACCATTTAATGAACTGGCCAATCCATCAGGAGTGAGCAAGGCTGAACAGATCAAGAAATTACACGAAAGTGTGCGTCGAGCCATCGAAAAGAGAAATGCGAGCGTGGCTAAGCGAGTAAACAAAGGTCGAAAAGAAGTTGTCTTTAAAGAAGGAGATTTGGTTTGGTTGCACTTACGCAAAGAGAGATTCCCCGACAAAAGGAAATCTAAGCTACTCCCGAGAGCGGATGGACCATTCAAGGTGTTGGAGCGAATAAATAACAACGCTTATAAGATTGAGTTGCCGGGTGACTATGGAGTATCAGCCACTTTCAACGTCATGGACCTATCACCCTATAAAAGTGATGTAGAAAACTCCGAGGGGCCCGAACTAAAGGATTTGAGGTCAAATCCTCAACAACTTGGGGAGGATGATGTGCCCCATAGGCCCATTACACGGTCTCAAACCCAAGGTCATAATTTATCTAATTTATGCACTTACACTCTTGTCTCTTTTGCAGGTAATGGATTGTGTGGAGGCTTGGAGAACACCTTGGGAGACTTGAAGTGGGAATCCAAAGCTACGGATGTGGACCAACCAACACACTTAATCACTTGGAAATTCAAGCAAGGAGACCAATTTGCTCACATGGGAATTTGTCTTCCCGAGCCTTAATTGTAACCTTTTATTTCAAACTTATTTTGAGGCAAACATTGGCCTTCTTGTTAAACTTTATTATAAGCATGCATATTAGGCATTTAGGGTTAGATGAATGATAAGTTAGATGATGGAATGGAAGTGGTTCAAAGCAAGTGCATGGAGTGCATGGAAGAGGAGGAATGGGCCTTAAGGAAAAGATATCCATTTTGGCCCAACCTTGAGTGGAGGGGACCACTACCCTTTATCCAAACCATGGGCTGCCACTTGAGGGATTCTTAGAGGTTCTCCAATCAACACAAGGCCAAGGATTGATGACATGGTTATCACACAACCATTGGATCAAGAAAACCAAACTCATCTCGGCCATCCAAGCTATCTTCAAGATCCAACGGTTACACCATTTTGAAGACCACTTTTTGAATCACATCCAAGCCATCCATAGGTCTATAAAAGCATGGTAATTGGTGATTGTAAGTTTTTTGGACTGATTGTAAGGAGCATGCACGGATTTCCCTTCCATGGTTGAAGGAGTTTGAAGAAACCAACAAGGTTTGCTCAGTTTGCACAAAACCGAGGAGTTGCGCCCCCACCACTCCCTTCTTGCTTGGTAGCTTGCAAGGGTTATATAGCCATCTTCTTCTCCATCTCCTTGGGAGTGGAAAACAGCAAGAAGTGGCCCCAAACCGTGTTCAAGAGTCGAGTTGTCTTCCTTGGAAGCAACTATTGCCAAAGGCTTCAAAATATTACCTATTGGCCGATTTCTTGAAGTTTTGTATATCTTTTCCATCTCAATGAATCAGGACCACGCCTTCCACTATCACACACCTCACTCACTCCACTAACATCATATAAAGTTTCGTTTTCATCTAAGCACATTTGGTCATTCAAGTTCATCTTGCAATTTGTGTTCTTCTCGGCCATTTCTTGCCAATCCGAGGAGCTAACGATCCCCTCTAAGCTCTAAACGTTTTCTTGCAGGTTAGGGCTATATCAGCAAGTAGTCAGTTTGACAAAGAAATTCTTAAAAACTTTCCTCTTATTGAACTTATCATAGCCTAAACCTGCTTTATCATGAGTAGCTCTATGATTCCCTATTAGCAATGTTAAGTTCTTGCTACCATTTGAGAACCAAAGAACAAGTTTATTCAAAGATTCATTTGTCTTCTTAAGTTCAGTGATTTCTTTTTCATGCAAGTTCACTTCTTTAGCATGCTTCTCAATTAGACTTGCATTTTCCATTTTCAGTGTATTGTATTTAGCCTTTAACATGCCAAACTGTTTAACTAAATCGTTAAAGGCATCAACCATATCCCCATCATCATCAGACTCACTCTCACAGGAAGAAATGCTAAACTCATTATCGTGAGCCATGAAGCAGAGGTTGGCTACTTTCTCATCTTCTGAAGAGGATGTGTCACCTTCACTGTCATTCCAAGTGGCATTCATAGCCTTCTTCTTAAATTTATTGGGATTCTTCTAGGTCTGTGGACAATCTGCCTTCATATGGCCAGGCTTTCCACATCCAAAGCAAGTAATCTCCTTGTCTTTGGGTTGCCTTTCATTCTTGGGAAAGCTTCTCCCTTGCAGCTTCTTCCTTCGAAGAAACTTTTTAAATCTCCTAGTGATGAGTGCAATGTCTTCATCATCTTCTTCTTCTTCATCCTCAGAGACTTCATGTTTACTTAAAGAGGCTTTCATAGCAATATCTTTTCTTTTTGTTGTCTCTTTTTCCTTAAGATCTTCCTTCTCATTCGATCTCATTGTGATCTCATGTGTCATGAGAGATCCAATGAGTTCCTCTAGCTTTAGAGCTTTGAGATCCTTTGCTTCCTGAATTGCAGTCACCTTTGGCTGCCAGCTTCTTGGAAGACATCTGAGGATCTTCCTGACCTGTTCTTCATTAGAATAAGATTTACCAAGAGCTTTCAACCCATTAGTAATGTTAGTAAATCTTATAAACATGGAAGAAATAGACTCATCCTTAGGCATAGAGAATAGTTCATACTCGTGTATGAGTATATTTAATTTACTCTCTTTCACTTGATTTGTGCCCTCGTGTGTGACCTCTAATAGGTGCCAAATCTCTTGGGCACTCTCACACCCTTGTACTCTATTAAATTCTTCTCTATTCAGAGCACAGTACAGGGTGTTTACCGCCTTGGCATTAAGGCTCAGATTTCTCTTATCGGACTCAGATAATTCAGTAGAGTACTTAGGGATACTTTTCCCATCTATAGTTTTCATGGCCTTAAAATGACCATTCTCTATAATACACCAAGTCTCATAGTCCATGGCTTGAACGAATATTTTCATTCTAGTCTTCCAATAAACATAATCACTCCCATCAAAGAAAGGAGGTCTATTTGTAGCTTGACCTTCTATGTGTGTGGTGTTAGTGTTGAATGCCATTGTAAAAATGTATGACACGGAGTATTTAACTACAGCTTAGACAAAGATAACCTCTCTCTGATACCAATTGTAGGATCGATATTGTCTAAGGGGGGGGGGGGGGGGGGGGGGGGGGGGGGGGGGGGGGGGGGGGGGGGGGGGGGGGGGGGGGGGGGGGGGGGGGGGGGGGGGGGGGGGGGGGGGGGGGGGGGGGGGGGGGGGGGGGGGGGGGGGGGGGGGGGGGGGGGGGGGGGGGGGGGGGGGGGGGGGGGGGGGGGGGGGGGGGGGGGGGGGGGGGGGGGGGGGGGGGGGGGGGGGGGGGGGGGGGGGGGGGGGGGGGGGGGGGGGGGGGGGGGGGGGGGGGGGGGGGGGGGGGGGGGGGGGGGGGGGGGGGGGGGGGGGGGGGGGGGGGGGGGGGGGGGGGGGGGGGGGGGGGGGGGGGGGGGGGGGGGGGGGGGGGGGGGGGGGGGGGGGGGGGGGGGGGGGGGGGGGGGGGGGGGGGGGGGGGGGGGGGGGGGGGGGGGGGGGGGGGGGGGGGGGGGGGGGGGGGGGGGGGGGGGGGGGGGGGGGGGGGGGGGGGGGGGGGGGGGGGGGGGGGGGGGGGGGGGGGGGGGGGGGGGGGGGGGGGGGGGGGGGGGGGGGGGGGGGGGGGGGGGGGGGGGGGGGGGGGGGGGGGGGGGGGGGGGGGGGGGGGGGGGGGGGGGGGGGGGGGGGGGGGGGGGGGGGGGGGGGGGGGGGGGGGGGGGGGGGGGGGGGGGGGGGGGGGGGGGGGGGGGGGGGGGGGGGGGGGGGGGGGGGGGGGGGGGGGGGGGGGGGGGGGGGGGGGGGGGGGGGGGGGGGGGGGGGGGGGGGGGGGGGGGGGGGGGGGGGGGGGGGGGGGGGGGGGGGGGGGGGGGGGGGGGGGGGGGGGGGGGGGGGGGGGGGGGGGGGGGGGGGGGGGGGGGGGGGGGGGGGGGGGGGGGGGGGGGGGGGGGGGGGGGGGGGGGGGGGGGGGGGGGGGGGGGGGGGGGGGGGGGGGGGGGGGGGGGGGGGGGGGGGGGGGGGGGGGGGGGGGGGGGGGGGGGGGGGGGGGGGGGGGGGGGGGGGGGGGGGGGGGGGGGGGGGGGGGGGGGGGGGGGGGGGGGGGGGGGGGGGGGGGGGGGGGGGGGGGGGGGGGGGGGGGGGGGGGGGGGGGGGGGGGGGGGGGGGGGGGGGGGGGGGGGGGGGGGGGGGGGGGGGGGGGGGGGGGGGGGGGGGGGGGGGGGGGGGGGGGGGGGGGGGGGGGGGGGGGGGGGGGGGGGGGGGGGGGGGGGGGGGGGGGGGGGGGGGGGGGGGGGGGGGGGGGGGGGGGGGGGGGGGGGGGGGGGGGGGGGGGGGGGGGGGGGGGGGGGGGGGGGGGGGGGGGGGGGGGGGGGGGGGGGGGGGGAATCAAGATTACAATAATCTACAAACTCTCAAAACAGAATCTCAAGTTTTGGAAAGGAGAGATGTAGATAGAATTACAGAGAATGAATAATTTCAAGTTAGGGCTCAGCAATGAATTTACGCAAAAAAAGTTGTTCCTTCGTGCTCTAACCTTGGCTTAAAATACTCTGTATGTTCGTCGGCTCTTGACTTCAATGCTCCTTATCCAATAGTGGAAACTTTGTTACCGTTGGAGCAGCTTTCGTACAATTTCAGGTAGCTGTTGCCGTCTGTAGTTGCAAATCGTCGTCGACATTAATGTTCTGTAGTTAAGACTGAAAACGACATCACTGTAGCTTCGCGCTAATTTTGAATTCTGGCGGAAGACAATGTTGTTTTAGTCTTGAACCGCCATCGGTGGATGCAACTTCAAAAATATTGAACCGGCATAGGATGATGAGTCTTTAAAACGCTGAACCGGTGTCGGATGATGAAGCTTTAACATGTTTGACACCGCATAGATGATAAGCTTTAGACGTCTTCCGGCTTTGTCGTTTAGTGAGCGGTGGAGTTCTTCTTCGAAGTCATCCGCCTTGTCGTTTAGCGAGCGGTGGAGTTCTTCTTCGAAGTCATCCGCCTTGTCGTTTAGTGAGCGGTGGAGTTCTTCTTCGAAGTCATCCGCCTTGTCGTTTAGCGAGCGGTGGACAGAGGCATTTTACTCATCCGCCTTTGTCTTTTAGTGACCGGTGGAGTTCTTCTTCGAAGTCATCCGCCTTGTCGTTTAGCGAGCGGTGGACAGAGGCATTTTACTCATCCGCCTTTGTCGTTTAGTGACCGGTGGAGTTCTTCTTCGAAGTCATCCGCCTTGTCGTTTAGCGAGCGGTGGACAGAGGCATTTTACTCATCCGCCTTTGTCGTTTAGCGAGCGGTGGACAGAGGCATTTTACTCATCCGCCTTTGTCGTTTAGTGAGCGGTGGAGTTCTTCTTCGAAGTCATCCGCCTTGTCGTTTAGCGAGCGGTGGACAGAGGCATTTTACTCATCCGCCTTTGTCGTTTAGTGAGCGGTGGAGTTCTTCTTCGAAGTCATCCGCCTTGTCGTTTAGCGAGCGGTGGACAGAGGCATTTTACTCATCCGCCTTTGTCGTTTAGTGAGCGGTGGAGTTCTTCTTCGAAGTCATCCGCCTTGTCGTTTAGCGAGCGGTGGACAGAGGCATTTTACTCATCCGCCTTTGTCGTTTAGCGAGCGGTGGACAGAGGCATTTTACTCATCCGCCTTTGTCGTTTAGTGACCGGTGGAGTTCTTCTTCGAAGTCATCCGCCTTGTCGTTTAGCGAGCGGTGGACAGAGGCATTTTACTCATCCGCCTTTGTCGTTTAGTGAGCGGTGGAGTTCTTCTTCGAAGTCATCCGCCTTGTCGTTTAGCGAGCGGTGGACAGAGGCATTTTACTCATCCGCCTTTGTCGTTTAGTGACCGGTGGAGTTCTTCTTCGAAGTCATCCGCCTTGTCGTTTAGCGAGCGGTGGACAGAGGCATTTTACTCATCCGCCTTTGTCGTTTAGTGAGCGGTGGAGTTCTTCTTCGAAGTCATCCGCCTTGTCGTTTAGCGAGCGGTGGACAGAGGCATTTTACTCATCCGCCTTTGTCGTTTAGTGAGCGGTGGAGTTCTTCTTCGAAGTCATCCGCCTTGTCGTTTAGCGAGCGGTGGACAGAGGCATTTTACTCATCCGCCTTTGTCGTTTAGCGAGCGGTGGAGTTCTTCTTCGAAGTCATCCGCCTTGTCGTTTAGCGAGCGGTGGACAGAGGCATTTTACTCATCCGCCTTTGTCGTTTAGCGAGCGGTGGAGTTCTTCTTCGAAGTCATCCGCCTTGTCGTTTAGCGAGCGGTGGACAGAGGCATTTTACTCATCCGCCTTTGTCGTTTAGTGAGCGGTGGAGTTCTTCTTCGAAGTCATCCGCCTTTTCAAGGGCATTTCCAATTGATTACAATCCTTGCATAAATCAATGTAAACTAATCAAATTATATATTATCATTCAAGTACATCATCAAAAATTTATTTAGACTTAAACACTAATTAAGTCACAACACACACACCAACACAAATGTAGAGGAATTATAGAGTTTCCACTCTCTTCGCTTGCTGAGTATTCGAGAGCCTATCTCTCTCCCACTTTTTCTAATATTTTTTTTTTTTTTTTTTTTTTTTTTTTTTTTTTTTTTTTTTTTTTTTTTTTTTTTTTTTTTTTTTTTTTTTTTTTTTTTTTTTTTTTTTTTTTTTTTTTTTTTTTTTTTTTTTTTTTTTTTTTTTTTTTTTTTTTTTTTTTTTTTTTTTTTTTTTTTTTTTTTTTTTTTTTTTTTTTTTTTTTTTTTTTTTTTTTTTTTTTTTTTTTTTTTTTTTTTTTTTTTTTTTTTTTTTTTTTTTTTTTTTTTTTTTTTTTTTTTTTTTTTTTTTTTTTTTTTTTTTTTTTTTTTTTTTTTTTTTTTTTTTTTTTTTTTTTTTTTTTTTTTTTTTTTTTTTTTTTTTTTTTTTTTTTTTTTTTTTTTTTTTTTTTTTTTTTTTTTTTTTTTTTTTTTTTTTTTTTTTTTTTTTTTTTTTTTTTTTTTTTTTTTTTTTTTTTTTTTTTTTTTTTTTTTTTTTTTTTTTTTTTTTTTTTTTTTTTTTTTTTTTTTTTTTTTTTTTTTTTTTTTTTTTTTTTTTTTTTTTTTTTTTTTTTTTTTTTTTTTTTTTTTTTTTTTTTTTTTTTTTTTTTTTTTTTTTTTTTTTTTTTTTTTTTTTTTTTTTTTTTTTTTTTTTTTTTTTTTTTTTTTTTTTTTTTTTTTTTTTTTTTTTTTTTTTTTTTTTTTTTTTTTTTTTTTTTTTTTTTTTTTTTTTTTTTTTTTTTTTTTTTTTTTTTTTTTTTTTTTTTTTTTTTTTTTTTTTTTTTTTTTTTTTTTTTTTTTTTTTTTTTTTTTTTTTTTTTTTTTTTTTTTTTTTTTTTTTTTTTTTTTTTTTTTTTTTTTTTTTTTTTTTTTTTTTTTTTTTTTTTTTTTTTTTTTTTTTTTTTTTTTTTTTTTTTTTTTTTTTTTTTTTTTTTTTTTTTTTTTTTTTTTTTTTTTTTTTTTTTTTTTTTTTTTTTTTTTTTTTTTTTTTTTTTTTTTTTTTTTTTTTTTTTTTTTTTTTTTTTTTTTTTTTTTTTTTTTTTTTTTTTTTTTTTTTTTTTTTTTTTTTTTTTTTTTTTTTTTTTTTTTTTTTTTTTTTTTTTTTTTTTTTTTTTTTTTTTTTTTTTTTTTTTTTTTTTTTTTTTTTTTTTTTTTTTTTTTTTTTTTTTTTTTTTTTTTTTTTTTTTTTTTTTTTTTTTTTTTTTTTTTTTTTTTTTTTTTTTTTTTTTTTTTTTTTTTTTTTTTTTTTTTTTTTTTTTTTTTTTTTTTTTTTTTTTTTTTTTTTTTTTTTTTTTTTTTTTTTTTTTTTTTTTTTTTTTTTTTTTTTTTTTTTTTTTTTTTTTTTTTTTTTTTTTTTTTTTTTTTTTTTTTTTTTTTTTTTTTTTTTTTTTTTTTTTTTTTTTTTTTTTTTTTTTTTTTTTTTTTTTTTTTTTTTTTTTTTTTTTTTTTTTTTTTTTTTTTTTTTTTTTTTTTTTTTTTTTTTTTTTTTTTTTTTTTTTTTTTTTTTTTTTTTTTTTTTTTTTTTTTTTTTTTTTTTTTTTTTTTTTTTTTTTTTTTTTTTTTTTTTTTTTTTTTTTTTTTTTTTTTTTTTTTTTTTTTTTTTTTTTTTTTTTTTTTTTTTTTTTTTTTTTTTTTTTTTTTTTTTTTTTTTTTTTTTTTTTTTTTTTTTTTTTTTTTTTTTTTTTTTTTTTTTTTTTTTTTTTTTTTTTTTTTTTTTTTTTTTTTTTTTTTTTTTTTTTTTTTTTTTTTTTTTTTTTTTTTTTTTTTTTTTTTTTTTTTTTTTTTTTTTTTTTTTTTTTTTTTTTTTTTGAAAACCTGTAAAATCGTTTGATACCTTCGATGAATCAAAATCTGATTTTCAGAAACTTTCAACGTTGCTCTGATACCAATTCTTGAAAAAATCAATGAAACCGAAAAAGAATATGACGAAGAACACCATATTTACGTGAAAAATCCTTTCGAGAAAAAACCAAAGGGCAAATGAACAAATTAACTATGAAGATCGAAATACAACCGTGAGTTTTGCAACTCTAACTTACATGAATTTATAGAGAAAACAAAACCCTAATGAGATTTCCAACATGTGACTAATTGGTGTGACCCGTATAGAATTCGAGTCACACTAAATTCTAACAATATTGCCAACAATAATAGCTTAAAAGTCAATTTGTTAGAATTTTTATAAATTAGTAGTTATTTTGGACTTTACCTTTGAAGTAAAATAAAATTATTCATCATTTTATACGAAGTTAAGAGATAATGTGTAGCATTGTTTACAGATTGAGGTTTTTGACTGACTTGAATTTATTTAATTCATATGATATCTCCAATATAAATGTGTACATACGTGAGATTGTAGTCATTTTGTGACTTTAATTCCCTCCAATATTTTGATAGTGTCTATTTAGAACATGGATCCTTATTAATAATGTCCCCTTGCATGTACTTTGAAATATATTGTAAACTTTGTTACAGATTTATCTTTAAAATGTGATTATTGTAGTGGTTTTAGAATTATGCATTTTCTACATAATATCAATAACTACAACAAGCCTCATATGCATATAATAATTATTACGTATTTCTCCTTCCCAGAGTTTGAGGAAAGACTGATTAAAAGATTATAAGAACAGAGGCCATGCAGAATATTCAAAGACCATAAATTCAACCAAGGCCCGGAGATCGTTCTCCGGCGCCCCTAGCCGAGTACTTCCGACTCGCTTCTTCCTCAATGCGGACCGAAGGCTTTTTTTGGGATATGCGTTCACAGCTTGAAGGGTTTTCGTTTTGTGCTTAGACAAGTTCGTAGTTCGATTCATAGAACGTTCGTGCTGATCTTTTGGAAATCTGCTGTTTTACTCGTACGAGAAATCCTTTCCTTCTAGTTTCTCATAATTTCCTTGATTTTGGAAGAATGAATGAGCGCGGCGAAGAGGGAGCCACTACTAAGCACTCCGCCTCAACTGTGTTTGTTTCCAACTTACCTTACTCTTTTACCAACAAATTGGTATTTTTCTTTGTTCTTTCATCTCTTTTGTTTCCTTGGAAAGATTACAATGGCAAACCTCCGTTTATCATTTAGTGTCAAGGTTTAAGCGTTTGGTGTTTGTATCTTTTTCATGTCCTTAACGATTCAGTTTGAAGAAACATTTGAAGATGTCGGACCTGTTAGACGGGCTTTCATGGTTACAAAAAAGGGTATGTACAGAATCATGCTGTAGCTTAACTCCATATTTTTATGTTAACACTGGCTGAGCCAGTCTTGCACGTTCTATTTTTAAGAGTGAGATAGCAAATGTTCTTCTTTTGCTCTTTCTTAATTCAAGTTGAAAAGGATACGATATGTTTTCTTTTCTTATGTTCATGCTGACAGGATCAACTAAGCATCGTGGTTTTGGTTTCGTCCAATTGTAAGTTCTCTACTGTTCTTGCCCCTTCTGTTTCTTTTACAGTTGGATTTTTTCTTATGTAATTACCTTTGAGATTGAAGACTCTGAAGTTTCTGGTTTGGTTTTCAAATGTTTGACTGGATAGAATTTAATCCTATGCAATATGCTTCCAAATGATATTTTCTTGTGAGTTTCTCTGTACTTTTTTGTTTTTTTTTTTTTTTTTTTTTTTTTTTTTTTTTTTTTTTTTTTTTTTTTTTTTTTTTTTTTTTTTTTTTTTTTTTTTTTTTTTTTTTTTTTTTTTTTTTTTTTTTTTTTTTTTTTTTTTTTTTTTTTTTTTTTTTTTTTTTTTTTTTTTTTTTTTTTTTTTTTTTTTTTTTTTTTTTTTTTTTTTTTTTTTTTTTTTTTTTTTTTTTTTTTTTTTTTTTTTTTTTTTTTTTTTTTTTTTTTTTTTTTTTTTTTTTTTTTTTTTTTTTTTTTTTTTTTTTTTTTTTTTTTTTTTTTTTTTTTTTTTTTTTTTTTTTTTTTTTTTTTTTTTTTTTTTTTTTTTTTTTTTTTTTTTTTTTTTTTTTTTTTTTTTTTTTTTTTTTTTTTTTTTTTTTTTTTTTTTTTTTTTTTTTTTTTTTTTTTTTTTTTTTTTTTTTTTTTTTTTTTTTTTTTTTTTTTTTTTTTTTTTTTTTTTTTTTTTTTTTTTTTTTTTTTTTTTTTTTTTTTTTTTTTTTTTTTTTTTTTTTTTTTTTTTTTTTTTTTTTTTTTTTTTTTTTTTTTTTTTTTTTTTTTTTTTTTTTTTTTTTTTTTTTTTTTTTTTTTTTTTTTTTTTTTTTTTTTTTTTTTTTTTTTTTTTTTTTTTTTTTTTTTTTTTTTTTTTTTTTTTTTTTTTTTTTTTTTTTTTTTTTTTTTTTTTTTTTTTTTTTTTTTTTTTTTTTTTTTTTTTTTTTTTTTTTTTTTTTTTTTTTTTTTTTTTTTTTTTTTTTTTTTTTTTTTTTTTTTTTTTTTTTTTTTTTTTTTTTTTTTTTTTTTTTTTTTTTTTTTTTTTTTTTTTTTTTTTTTTTTTTTTTTTTTTTTTTTTTTTTTTTTTTTTTTTTTTTTTTTTTTTTTTTTTTTTTTTTTTTTTTTTTTTTTTTTTTTTTTTTTTTTTTTTTTTTTTTTTTTTTTTTTTTTTTTTTTTTTTTTTTTTTTTTTTTTTTTTTTTTTTTTTTTTTTTTTTTTTTTTTTTTTTTTTTTTTTTTTTTTTTTTTTTTTTTTTTTTTTTTTTTTTTTTTTTTTTTTTTTTTTTTTTTTTTTTTTTTTTTTTTTTTTTTTTTTTTTTTTTTTTTTTTTTTTTTTTTTTTTTTTTTTTTTTTTTTTTTTTTTTTTTTTTTTTTTTTTTTTTTTTTTTTTTTTTTTTTTTTTTTTTTTTTTTTTTTTTTTTTTTTTTTTTTTTTTTTTTTTTTTTTTTTTTTTTTTTTTTTTTTTTTTTTTTTTTTTTTTTTTTTTTTTTTTTTTTTTTTTTTTTTTTTTTTTTTTTTTTTTTTTTTTTTTTTTTTTTTTTTTTTTTTTTTTTTTTTTTTTTTTTTTTTTTTTTTTTTTTTTTTTTTTTTTTTTTTTTTTTTTTTTTTTTTTTTTTTTTTTTTTTTTTTTTTTTTTTTTTTTTTTTTTTTTTTTTTTTTTTTTTTTTTTTTTTTTTTTTTTTTTTTTTTTTTTTTTTTTTTTTTTTTTTTTTTTTTTTTTTTTTTTTTTTTTTTTTTTTTTTTTTTTTTTTTTTTTTTTTTTTTTTTTTTTTTTTTTTTTTTTTTTTTTTTTTTTTTTTTTTTTTTTTTTTTTTTTTTTTTTTTTTTTTTTTTTTTTTTTTTTTTTTTTTTTTTTTTTTTTTTTTTTTTTTTTTTTTTTTTTTTTTTTTTTTTTTTTTTTTTTTTTTTTTTTTTTTTTTTTTTTTTTTTTTTTTTTTTTTTTTTTTTTTTTTTTTTTTTTTTTTTTTTTTTTTTTTTTTTTTTTTTTTTTTTTTTTTTTTTTTTTTTTTTTTTTTTTTTTTTTTTTTTTTTTTTTTTTTTTTTTTTTTTTTTTTTTTTTTTTTTTTTTTTTTTTTTTTTTTTTTTTTTTTTTTTTTTTTTTTTTTTTTTTTTTTTTTTTTTTTTTTTTTTTTTTTTTTTTTTTTTTTTTTTTTTTTTTTTTTTTTTTTTTTTTTTTTTTTTTTTTTTTTTTTTTTTTTTTTTTTTTTTTTTTTTTTTTTTTTTTTTTTTTTTTTTTTTTTTTTTTTTTTTTTTTTTTTTTTTTTTTTTTTTTTTTTTTTTTTTTTTTTTTTTTTTTTTTTTTTTTTTTTTTTTTTTTTTTTTTTTTTTTTTTTTTTTTTTTTTTTTTTTTTTTTTTTTTTTTTTTTTTTTTTTTTTTTTTTTTTTTTTTTTTTTTTTTTTTTTTTTTTTTTTTTTTTTTTTTTTTTTTTTTTTTTTTTTTTTTTTTTTTTTTTTTTTTTTTTTTTTTTTTTTTTTTTTTTTTTTTTTTTTTTTTTTTTTTTTTTTTTTTTTTTTTTTTTTTTTTTTTTTTTTTTTTTTTTTTTTTTTTTTTTTTTTTTTTTTTTTTTTTTTTTTTTTTTTTTTTTTTTTTTTTTTTTTTTTTTTTTTTTTTTTTTTTTTTTTTTTTTTTTTTTTTTTTTTTTTTTTTTTTTTTTTTTTTTTTTTTTTTTTTTTTTTTTTTTTTTTTTTTTTTTTTTTTTTTTTTTTTTTTTTTTTTTTTTTTTTTTTTTTTTTTTTTTTTTTTTTTTTTTTTTTTTTTTTTTTTTTTTTTTTTTTTTTTTTTTTTTTTTTTTTTTTTTTTTTTTTTTTTTTTTTTTTTTTTTTTTTTTTTTTTTTTTTTTTTTTTTTTTTTTTTTTTTTTTTTTTTTTTTTTTTTTTTTTTTTTTTTTTTTTTTTTTTTTTTTTTTTTTTTTTTTTTTTTTTTTTTTTTTTTTTTTTTTTTTTTTTTTTTTTTTTTTTTTTTTTTTTTTTTTTTTTTTTTTTTTTTTTTTTTTTTTTTTTTTTTTTTTTTTTTTTTTTTTTTTTTTTTTTTTTTTTTTTTTTTTTTTTTTTTTTTTTTTTTTTTTTTTTTTTTTTTTTTTTTTTTTTTTTTTTTTTTTTTTTTTTTTTTTTTTTTTTTTTTTTTTTTTTTTTTTTTTTTTTTTTTTTTTTTTTTTTTTTTTTTTTTTTTTTTTTTTTTTTTTTTTTTTTTTTTTTTTTTTTTTTTTTTTTTTTTTTTTTTTTTTTTTTTTTTTTTTTTTTTTTTTTTTTTTTTTTTTTTTTTTTTTTTTTTTTTTTTTTTTTTTTTTTTTTTTTTTTTTTTTTTTTTTTTTTTTTTTTTTTTTTTTTTTTTTTTTTTTTTTTTTTTTTTTTTTTTTTTTTTTTTTTTTTTTTTTTTTTTTTTTTTTTTTTTTTTTTTTTTTTTTTTTTTTTTTTTTTTTTTTTTTTTTTTTTTTTTTTGGGGCATTGAGCTCTAACCTCGGCTTAAATACTCTGTCACTATTTCTGCGTGTCTTCAAAGCTTCTTCTCCAATAATAGAACTTTGTTACCGTTGGGAAGCATCCGTACAAAATCAGATATCCGTTGCACCGGAAAGAGCTGTTCGTCGTCGCCATTAAAGTTCTGGAGTTAATGCTGAAAACGACGTCACTGTAGCTTCGCGGCTATTTTGAATTCTAGCGGAAGATCACCAGAAGATACAGCTTTAAACAATTGGCACGTCGTCGGTATGAGTAAGCTTCAAAACGCCATCGGCATATGCAGCTCAAAAGCTATCGGCAGGTGAAAGCGTTGAATTCCATCGGCAGATGCTACATGATAAGCTATCGGCAGGTGAAAGCGTTGAATTCCATCGGCAGATGCTACATGATAAGCTATCGGCAGGTGAAAGCGTTGAATTCCATCGGCAGATGCTACATGATAAGCTATCGGCAGGTGAAAGCGTTGAATTCCATCGGCAGATGCTACATGATAAGCTATCGGCAGGTGAAAGCGTTGAATTCCATCGGCAGATGCTACATGATAAGCTATCGGCAGGTGAAAGCGTTGAATTCCATCGGCAGATGCTACATGATAAGCTATCGGCAGGTGAAAGCGTTGAATTCCATCGGCAGATGCTACATGATAAGCTATCGGCAGGTGAAAGCGTTGAATTCCATCGGCAGATGCTACATGATAAGCTATCGGCAGGTGAAAGCGTTGAATTCCATCGGCAGATGCTACATGATAAGCTATCGGCAGGTGAAAGCGTTGAATTCCATCGGCAGATGCTACATGATAAGCTATCGGCAGGTGAAAGCGTTGAATTCCATCGGCAGATGCTACATGATAAGCTATCGGCAGGTGAAAGCGTTGAATTCCATCGGCAGATGCTACATGATAAGCTATCGGCAGGTGAAAGCGTTGAATTCCATCGGCAGATGCTACATGATAAGCTATCGGCAGGTGAAAGCGTTGAATTCCATCGGCAGATGCTACATGATAAGCTATCGGCAGGTGAAAGCGTTGAATTCCATCGGCAGATGCTACATGATAAGCTATCGGCAGGTGAAAGCGTTGAATTCCATCGGCAGATGCTACATGATAAGCTATCGGCAGGTGAAAGCGTTGAATTCCATCGGCAGATGCTACATGATAAGCTATCGGCAGGTGAAAGCGTTGAATTCCATCGGCAGATGCTACATGATAAGCTATCGGCAGGTGAAAGCGTTGAATTCCATCGGCAGATGCTACATGATAAGCTATCGGCAGGTGAAAGCGTTGAATTCCATCGGCAGATGCTACATGATAAGCTATCGGCAGGTGAAAGCGTTGAATTCCATCGGCAGATGCTACATGATAAGCTATCGGCAGGTGAAAGCGTTGAATTCCATCGGCAGATGCTACATGATAAGCTATCGGCAGGTGAAAGCGTTGAATTCCATCGGCAGATGCTACATGATAAGCTATCGGCAGGTGAAAGCGTTGAATTCCATCGGCAGATGCTACATGATAAGCTATCGGCAGGTGAAAGCGTTGAATTCCATCGGCAGATGCTACATGATAAGCTATCGGCAGGTGAAAGCGTTGAATTCCATCGGCAGATGCTACATGATAAGCTATCGGCAGGTGAAAGCGTTGAATTCCATCGGCAGATGCTACATGATAAGCTATCGGCAGGTGAAAGCGTTGAATTCCATCGGCAGATGCTACATGATAAGCTATCGGCAGGTGAAAGCGTTGAATTCCATCGGCAGATGCTACATGATAAGCTATCGGCAGGTGAAAGCGTTGAATTCCATCGGCAGATGCTACATGATAAGCTATCGGCAGGTGAAAGCGTTGAATTCCATCGGCAGATGCTACATGATAAGCTATCGGCAGATGTAGCTTGTACACGTCATCGGCATATGTATTTTGAAGACTCATCGGCAGATGCTCGCTTAGAGATTCACCGGCAGATGTAACTCGTAAACGTTATCTGCAGATGCATACTTGACACGTCATCGGTATGTGCAACTTGACCGGCAGATGCATATATTAAATGCCATCGGCAGATACTCTTCTTTGAAGGCCATCGGCAGATGCACGCCTTGTACTCCATCGGCAGATGCTTTCCTTGAACACTTAGCCAATATTATTAGAACACTAAAATACCATTTTTAAGGGTATTTCCAACAGATTAATCTCAAGTATATGTTCATTATTCTCATTCAATTACCTTAATCAAATTACAATATTTAGCATTCAAATACATCATCAAAAACATATTTAGACTTAAACTCTATTTAAGTCAACAGCATAGTCTTCATTGTAACGACCCCTTATCCCAGCAAGATATTGTCCGCTCTGGGGATTGGGCCGTAGCCCAATATCCTCCCCTCACGGCTTTGTTTGGCGAGAACTTCCCGGAAGGTCACCCAACCTGGAATTGCTCTCACCGAAGCACTTTTAACTTCGGAGTTCTTATGGGATCCGTTGCCAATCGTACTCCAAAACGCGTCTTGCTATGTTGGGAGGGTCTCTTTACATATGTTTCATTTCCACATACTTCCCCAAGCGATGTGGGATTGTGACGACCCCCTTTTTACGACCTGTCACCTTCCGGTTCACCCGCGCGGACGTACCGCCATCCGGGTTCCGGTTCATGCAGCCATCGTACACATACGTGCATATTCGGGTCATCATAATCACCCTCCCTCGGGGGCCCAATGTCCTCGTTGGCCACATTTCCGGTTGGGTACAGGCTCTGATACCATTTGTAACGACCCCTTATCCCAGCAAGATATTGTCCGCTCTGGGGATTGGGCCGTAGCCCAATATCCTCCTCTCACGGCTTTGTTTGGCGAGAACTTCCCAAAAGGTCACCCAACCTAGAATTGCTCTCGCCGAAGCACTTTTAACTTCGGAGTTCTTCTGGGATCCGTTGCCAATCGTGCTCCAAAACGCGTTTTGCTATGTTGGGAGGGTCTCTTTACATATGTTTCATTTCCACATACTTCCCCAAGCGATGTGGGATTGTGACGACCCCCTTTTTACGACCTGTCACCTTCCGGTTCACCCGCGCGGACGTACTGCCATCTGGGTTCCGGTTCGTGCAGCCATCGTACACATACGTGCATATTCGGGTCATCACAATTATCTATGGAAAATGGATCAATGCATATGTTGTTTTCAGGTTTGTTACCAGATGGATGCAAAATGGATGCTTCAGCTGTGCTTTATGATAAAGTCTGCCCGTGCTGCTGTAGCAATGTTACATCAGAAAGAAATTGAAGGACGTACCATATAGGCCCGCATACTGGGGGGAGGTATGTGATAAATTTTTCAATGACTAGAAAGGTTTAAATGCTGCAAACGCATCAGTAGTTATGTCCGCAAGCGGTCAACTCACCCATGTTTCCATCATGATTTTTTTCTTCCACCATTTCTTTTACTTTTTGGTTTTGTTAGATGATAATTTTTAAGGTAAAATATGTTTTTAGTTCTTCTAGTTTAAGAGTTGTTGTAATTTAATTTAGGTAGAAAAATATGATTTTTCTACGATAGATTTGTATTGGATGTGATCTAGATTGGAGCGGAACAGTTCTGGTTCCTATATTGTGTAAATCGCAAAAGATCTTAGGATACATACCTTCAAATTTATATTCGTAATTCTTGTATTGGTGCCCTGTTCTGTAAAAACATAAAATCTAATGTGTTTCTTATGTTACTTACCTGAACCCTTAATCCTTAAACCCTAAACCTTCTTTGGTGCTCCTAGCATATGTCAACCTCACATTTGAGTTTTCTGCTGAATAACTTCTTTGTTACTGAACAGCTCTTTGTTTTTTTCTTTCTTGGGTTCCAAAACTAAGAAATGGAAAATTATTGTCAGAAACCTTCCTTTCAAGGTTTTTACCTACTCATTTAGTCTTTCTGTATTCTGCTCTATTCTGACAAGCTTCGCTAAGCAATTTACGTTGACACAGGCCACAGAAAATGAAATAAAGAACACGTTTTCATTAGCTGGGTTTGTCTGGGACGTGTTCATTCCAAATAAATCTGACTCAGGGTATGTCTTTTCATTCTCATTCATTTACAATTAATAACCTACCATATTCCTAAGCCAAGTTTTAGTGGTTTCATTTTACAGATTGTCAAAGGGTTTTGCATTTGTAAAATTCACATGCAAACAAGATGTGGAGAATGTATGCTTGAAATCTAGATTTGCTCTACATTTACAATGCTAGGAATTTATTCTCATTAAGAATAGATCATATGTAACACCCGACTTTTTACGGGATTTTGTAAATTAAATGTATAATGGTATTTTTATAAATATGTCAAATTAAGTCTGTTTTGAGAACAGAAAGCGTTATTAGAACCCTAATAATTTATATGGATTTTAGGAAAATTATGGGAGTTTTCGGAGTTGTAACGCAATTTACGAGGATTTTACGTTTCTCGTAAAGTAAAGGATATTTTGATAAATATAGTAAACGAGGTCCGTTTTGTGAACGAATAGTTTTAATAAAGCCCAGATAATAAGTCGGAGTTATTGGTGAAGTATGGAGTGTAACACCCGACAACTTCAACCAGGTGACTTCCTAACTGTATTAACGGTCATGAATATTCAATCTTCACGGTTTAGAGTTTTATGTCAAGCTTAATTAATTACATGTGGATTTAAACTAGGTTGAGTGGAAAAGTTGTAATAATGGAGGATTGAGACCAGTATTTAAAGAAAAAGGAAAGGATTCAAACCTCATTTAAGCCACTGTAGTCGCCATCTCTTACTCTCGGCAACTTTCTCTCCCGAGCTCTCGCTCTCTGTCAGCTGGAAATCCCTCCTTCGACGATCGGTTTCCTTGCTACTTCTCGGCTACTTTGTGCTTGAGGTACGAGTTTGGCAATGTAGCTATCTTTTAGTCGTTAAGCTCTGTTTTCAGCTATGTGTTGAGGTTCTAGATTCTTCAATGGCCGAGTATTAGTAAGGATATTTTAAAATCTGATAGTGGTAATGTCATTCTGAATCGATTTTGGACATTAAACAACCAACCCTAAGTTATCGCTAATCGAATCTGTCTATTTTGGGTTTTGGATTTCAACTGCACAGAGAACTATACTAGGGATTCGGGAGTGACTTTAGCTATTAGATCCTAGGATGACTTGTGGTTAGAACTAATAAGGTTTTGTTTTAACTACTGCAATGCAAATGTTTTAGGTGAAGAAGTTTGAAGAGAAAGGAGCTCAAATTGCTAAGGAGACCAGGTAAGTGAATGTATAGGTTTCTCGGTCTTGAGGACCCTACATCAAAGGATGCTAGGTAGAAACTCATACGATGATTAGTAGTTCCTTATGTTACTGACTAGCATTTATGTTGATGATTAGTTCAATGGTAAGGTTTCATGTTGGATAGTGCTCTGTTCTGTAGCTTGATGATTTAAGAATTTCCATGTACATGCATCATGACTATTTTATGCATACGAAAATATTTTAAGAGCATGGTTTTCTCATGAATAAAGTAAGATAACGAAGTAAATCTTATGCAACATGAATTAAGTGAGGGTTGGGGGCGGTTTGACGTATGTCACTGTCCAAAAGGAAGGACCATGATTACGACCCGCAAGGGATTATGTACACTCTCACTGTCAACCCCATTTACCGGCACAAATCCTCTCTTAATTCACACAACATGAACGAGGAATATGATTGATGAATACGCAATGATGAATATGAATGATGAATATGAATGATGAATATGATTGATGAATATGAATAATGAATAAGAATGGAGATTTTGTGTATAATTACGAATAAGAAAGATCATGAGCATTTGTTTCTCAAATGAGCATTCATGCATACTTGTTAGTATTGCATTCCTTACTAAGCATTAGGCTATAGTTTAACCTTATGATGTAGGTGACGAGATTTCAGGTGAGGATCCCAAAGTTTATGAAGATGTCTGAGCTTGGTTGCTGGAAGGTGATCAGGGTGCAATTTTTGTGGTTGGATGGCAAATGAGATTCCTGGTTAATGTTTTTATGATTTTAATTACGATAATGAATATGATAGTTTGAGTAGGATGAGTCTATTTTATAATATTGAGTCTTCTTTCGAAGTTGTCTGTTGACCACTGAATCTGGAAATAATTTTAAGGATAGTGGATGGTCTGTTGTGCTTAAGTTCTTCCGCTATATGAATTCTGGATGAGTTACTGATTTTCATTAGTATGAATGTTATGCCATTGAAGGTTGAAGTCAGTGAAGGATGTGTCTATCAGAAGATGTAGGTATAGTTTTGTCGTCTAGCGACCGGCAGATGATGTGCATTTAAGTTACCGGATGATATAAACATTGTTTTGTCTTCTAGTGACCGGTAGATGTGGTTTATTCTTCTATCGATAGATGCAGTCTAGGGGTTTAAGTTTCTCTTCATCAGTTGATACACATTGCACTGCCCGCCGGCAGATGTGAATGTATTTTTTTGCTGAACGATGCCTAGTGAATCGCGCATGACATTTTGAGCTAAGTTATATTTAAAAAAAAATATATTACCAATAATGAATAAAGTGTGAGTAATAAGAATTAAATGATTAAGAAAGATACGGATTATGTGACGATCCCTCTGGGGTCGTTACATGGAGATTTGGAGAAACTGAATCGTTAGCTAATTAACGAAACAAAGGACGACAAATAGAAAACCAAAGGAAGGGCAAAAAGGTAAATTGCCAAACCATTTTAATAAATAACAAAAATCCTTTTTCTTCTCCTTCATTCTCCAGAATGCCCCTCTGCGACTTCCTCTCCCTCCCGCGGCGATTCTCTTCTCCGGCGACCAACGCTCCTCCGAACGACCTCCGTCTTTCACGTTTTCTCCTCCAATCAACGCTCTAGGTAAGGTTCTATGCTTTTGGACGGTTTATTTAAAGTTTTCGAGTTGTGTAGCGGATTAGGTTTTGTTTAGGGTTTTGTTAAAACGTGGGATTAGGAATTCGTAATCGATAGGTTTACCACATTAGAGAGTATAATGGACGTATTGGTGGTTAATGGACGAAGATAATCAGTTTATTGAGGAATACTAGTGTTTGTGAGGTTGAGGTATCAAGCGCGAATTTGCTCGATAAAATGCCTCAATGAGCTAAATTAGAGTTTTAGGAGATTTCTTTAGTTAAGGGTTTCGTAGTTTGGACGTTTAACGGTTTAAACTCATGTTAACGATTATTCTGTGATTTTTGCCTTAGGTGAACAACGCTCGTGGACGGGGCTTAAATTGCAACGGACGGGAGGTAAGTCTTTGTGACTCATTTGGCCGATTTTGCCTACACCATAATATTATGTTGATTAAGGAATTTGGAAATGCTTGATATGTTGGGTAAGTAGGTTGGGTAGTTAGTTATAGTTAGGTTGTTGAATGTTTAAGTTCGTTGTTTGTTTATGCTTTCTTTATGTTTAATGTATCGTACATGTCCATGCATCATGGTTTCCGAATAAGCATAGAAAATGAGTTTCCGCATTTCGTTTTCACGAAAAGGAAAATGAATAGCGAAAAGGTAGGAAATGAATAGCGAAAAGGTAGGCAATGAATAACGAAAAGGTAGGAAATGAATAGCGAAAAGGTAGGAAATGAATAGCAAAAAGGAAAATGAATAGCGAAAAGGTAGGAAATGAATAGCGAAGAGGTAGGAAATGAATAGCGAAGAGGTAGGCAATGAATAGCGAAGAGGTAGGAAATGAATAGCGAAGAGGTAGGAAATGAATAGCGAAAAGGTAGGAAATGAATAGCGAACAGGTAGGAAATGAATAGCGAAAAGGTAGACAATGAATAGCGAAAAGGTAGGAAATGAATAGCGAAAATGTAGGAAATGAACAGCGAAAAGGTAGAAAATGAACAGCGAAAAGGTAGGCAACGAATAGCGTAGGAAATGAATAGCGAAAAGGTAGGAAATGAATAGCGAAAAGGTAGGAAATGAATAGCGAAGAGGTAGGAAATGAATAGCGAAGAGGTAGGAAATGAATAGCGAAGAGGTAGGAAATGAATAGCGAAGAGGTAGGAAATGAATAGCGAAGAGGTAGGAAATGAATAGCGAAGAGGTAGGAAATGAATAGCGAAAAGGTAGGAAATGAATAGCGAAGAGGTAGGAAATGAATAGCGAAGAGGTAGGAAATGAATAGCGAAGAGGTAGGAAATGAATAGCGAAAAGGTAGGAAATGAATAGCGAAGAGGTAGGAAATGAATAGCGAAAAGGTAGGAAATGAATAGCGAAGAGGTAGGAAATGAATAGCGAAGAGGTAGGAAATGAATAGCGAAAAGGTAGGAAATGAATAGCGAAGAGGTAGGAAATGAATAGCGAAGAGGTAGGAAATGAATAGCGAAAAGGTAGGAAATGAATAGCGAAGAGGTAGGAAATGAATAGCGAAAAGGTAGGAAATGAATAGCGAAAAGGTAGGAAATGAATAGCGAAGAGGTAGGAAATGAATAGCGAAGAGGTAGGAAATGAATAGCGAAGAGGTAGGAAATGAATAGCGAAGAGGTAGGAAATGAATAGCGAAGAGGTAGGAAATGAATAGCGAAAAGGTAGGAAATGAATAGCGAAGAGGTAGGAAATGAATAGCGAAGAGGTAGGAAATGAATAGCGAAGAGGTAGGAAATGAATAGCGAAGAGGTAGGAAATGAATAGCGAAGAGGTAGGAAATGAATAGCGAAAAGGTAGGAAATGAATAGCGAAGAGGTAGGAAATGAATAGCGAAGAGGTAGGAAATGAATAGCGAAAAGGTAGGAAATGAATAGCGAAGAGGTAGGAAATGAATAGCGAAGAGGTAGGAAATGAATAGCGAAAAGGTAGGAAATGAATAGCGAAAAGGTAGGAAATGAATAGCGAAAAGGTAGGAAATGAATAGCGAAGAGGTAGGAAATGAATAGCGAAGAGGTAGGAAATGAATAGCGAAGAGGTAGGAAATGAATAGCGAAGAGGTAGGAAATGAATAGCGAAAAGGTAGGAAATGAATAGCGAAGAGGTAGGAAATGAATAGCGAAGAGGTAGGAAATGAATAGCGAAGAGGTAGGAAATGAATAGCGAAAAGGTAGGAAATGAATAGCGAAGAGGTAGGAAATGAATAGCGAAAAGGTAGGAAATGAATAGCGAAGAGGTAGGAAATGAATAGCGAAAAGGTAGGAAATGAATAGCGAAAAGGTAGGAAATGAATAGCGAAAAGGTAGGAAATGAATAGCGAAAAGGTAGGCAATGAATAGCGAAAAGGTAAGAAATGAATAGCGAAGAGGTAGGAAATGAATAGCGAAAAGGTAGGAAATGAATAGCGAAAAGGTAGGAAATGAATAGCGAAGAGGTAGGAAATGAATAGCGAAAAGGTAGAAAATGAACAGCGAAAAGGTAGGCAACGAATAGCGAAAAGGTAAGCAATGAATAACGAAAAGGTAGGATGCATGATTTATGACCTGTACATGCATAGCATTCATGTGCATTCACGTAGACTTACTGGGCCTCTAGCTCACATTTTAATTTCTATGGTGTAGGTGATTTTGAAACAAGTGAGGATGATGTTCCTCTACCCGACGCATGAGCATGTTGAAGCAGGATGGCCCGTGGGAGCGTGCTGGGCAGTCGACGCTATTTTGACCCATGGGCACGTAAGTAAGTGTTTTGGGGATTTTGATAGATAAAAGGGTAGGAGAATTGTATAGTTGAACATTTTAGGTTGTTTGGATCTGGAAAATGGATTGATGATTTATAAAACATTTTGTTAAACTTGTCGTTTTATGAACTGCTGGATTGCTGAATTTCTTAGGGGTTTACTTCAGTTTTCAAGCGGTTCCACGCAGTTCGTTTTCATGAAAATGTATTTCATTGAATTGCGTTTCGAGACGGTTTTGGGTGAGGTTACGGGGAACGTATGAACATTTGGCAAGTTTACGTGAAATGTGCAATTGTGATGTGGATAGAATAATAGAGATGAAATTGTGAAGTTGTGTTGAGGGTAGTGTATGTGCAGGGAAAGGAAGAAGCAAGGAGCCAGGCGTTCGATCGCAGGAGGAGGGGCGATCGAGTGCGGAACTTTCTGCTTTCTTAGTGGAGTTGGCGATCGTACGCAAGATGGGAGGCGTACGATCGGCCAGGAGGATTGCCACAATGAGGGGCGATCGATCGCCTACCAAAGGGGCGATCGATCGCCCCTTTATTTCTTCGGGCAATTCACGATTTTGCCCTCCTATTCTATTAATTGTTTTAATTTGTTTTATTTCAATTGTTTTAAGTTGTATTCAAGTGATTTTCAAATAGTTTTCGAACGATTTTATTAATTTAGTCCACGAATTAAAATCCGCTTAATTGTTAGAAAGTTTATGGATAAAAAAAAAATAAACATGGGAAAATTAGGAATAGTGACAAGGTCGTTACATCATATATGTTTGTTGTTCTTTTTCAGGCTATTAAACTGTTCAATGGTCAAACCTTGGTAAAAGACCTATAGCTGTTGATTGGGCTGTTCCAAAGAAAATTACAGTAATGGTGTCAATGCTACTCCGTTAGAAGATGGTAATTTGGTGGAGTTATAATTCAACTTATGTGTTTTAGATTGCTTCCTATATGCTGTACTCTTTTGGTTCTATGACATTTTGAGTCTCATCATCATTTGTAATTGCAATAACCAAATCACTTGTCTGTTCATAAAATTTGAAAAAACTTGTGCATTTTTGGAATTGTGATCAAGAATGGATCTCTTTTGGGGGAGTATGCGGTTGGTCTTTTCCATCTAGAAAGCCATAATATTAATTCCTTATAAAAGGTTATTTGTACAAGTCATAGACCACTACACCTTAAGGTAGACCTTCTAGCAATTCGAACATTAATTCCGATAACCTACCACCTCCTAAGACCATTTTCTTTTTCCTTTCAACTCTATTTGTTGTTTTAAGAAATTTTATGATTAATCGTGTTACATGCTAAAGGATCAAAGGTAATGAGGATAAAACTTTGCAGAGGAATTAAATGAAAGCAACAGAGATGGCGTCAGTAGTGATGAGGATTTGGAAGATGATCTGGAGGATTCTCAACAAAGCCCCCAGCATGCTGGAGTTAAATTGTCTTTGTGACGATCCAATATCAACGGAGAAAGACATCACTGTTACAGAACTTAATTTTGAAGAGGAAACAGACATGGCAAGAAAAGTTCTTAAGAACTTCATCTCACGATCAGCTGAAGAAACTATTCCTTCTGCTAGTTATGACAAGGATCCAAATTCTGGTGAAGGTAGTGGGGATTTACCTTCCAATTCATCTGTTGTGCCTGCCAAAGTAGCAGCAGCAACCAAATCAAAAAAAGTAAATGAAAGTAAGCTGTTAGATCTTAAAGAGGTGGATGATGATTTACAGAGAACAACTTTCATAAGCAACCTTCCTTTTTAGGTTGAGAATGAAGAAGTGAAACTAAGATTTTCTGGATTTGGTGAAGTTCTGTCGTTTGTCCCAGTTGTGCATCAAGTCACCAAGTATGGATAGTATTGAAATTGGTTTAGTAATACTTGCCTATTTTGCCATTAGAAACTAATATGATATCTTTCTGATAGGTGGTGACCCAGAGGTACTGGTTTTCTCAAGTTTAAAACCATAGATGCTGCTAATGCGGCTGTTGCAGCGGTAAAATCTGAGTCTGGTTTTGGAATTTTTCTGAAAGGGAGACAATTGACAGTATGGAAGGCTTTGGATAAGAAATCGGCACATGACAAGGAATTGGAGAAGTCCAAGAATGACAGTCACGACCAGCACAATATTTACTTGGCCAAGGTTAGTTTCATCAAAGACTTAGCAAGCATCCCCTCCAATTTTGTTCTCACATGAATTAAAAATTTAAGGGCTTGGTTATTTTGTGGATGAATCTTTATCAGAGCTCTTGGTGTTTTATTTGATTACATGATACTTATAGGAAGGCCTAATTATTGCCGGAACCCCAGCTGCTGAAGGTGTTTCAGCTAGTGACATGATGAAACGTGAAAGGTAAGTAGTATTTCTTGACTATTTGAGTGAGGATTCTCATTCTACTACGCTGCGCCCTATCTTGTGTGATTTTTGCAGTCCCCTGGGAGCAGACGTTTTGTTATACTCAGGAAGTAATTTGTATTGTTCACTCCATCATCTTCTTTTTTTTCTTTTTTTTCTCTAACAGGTTAGAGAAGAAAAAGGCGACTAAACTTGAATCTCCAAATTTTCATGTTTCAAGGACTAGACTTGTCGTATACAATTTAACTGTATGAATGAATGAAAAGAAACTAACGGAGCTTTGTATTAAAGCAGTTCTTGCACGAGCTTCCAAGCAAGATCCTGTGATTCGGCAGGTAAACATTACTTCTCTTTATTCTTGGTTTGATGTATGTAGGTCAAGTCAAGCCTTACATTTGATGCTTTTTTTTTTTTTAATTTATATAAAGTACGTAAAGGACACTAGGAAAGGAAATGCAGTGAAGAAAACCCAGAATCTTGGAGTTGCTTTTGTCGAGTTTTCTGAGCATCAGCATGCACTTGTGGCCTTGAGAGTTCTCAACAACAATCCGGGTAATTTTACTTGATTGTAGATTATTTATTTTCTCTCACATGTAACTGTTTTACTGACAACTCCTGCTTGATTTTTACCATCATATTTTATTTAGGTGTATTATATTCATAAGAAGTCATAATTGTCATTTATGATTGTTTAAGTTAGTGAAGTAGGATTTGATTTTTTGTAGAAACATTTGGACCTGCAAATCGTCCAATTGTTGAGTTTGCTGTTGATAATGTGCAAATGTTGAAGATACGAAAAGCCAAGCTACGAGTTCAGTCGCAGGGTCCCCGTAGAGATGCTCCTGATGTCCCTTTGCATGGAAAAGAGAAACCCAAGAAGTGGAAATCAGTAGACAATGATAGGTAAAGTAAAAATCAAATTTTGCATGATGGTGAACAAGAACCAAGAATACCTAATGAAGCTGCTACAGAAGCAGGCATTAGCACAAACAAGCAGAAAGCCAAACCAGAGGGCGGAAAGCTGGTGGAGTCATCTCTGAAAAACAAGTCAAGACAGAGAAAACAAAAGACAGAAAGTTGGAGGCAACGAAATGCTGGATTGGGTGAAGTGGAAGCTGCTGAGACTCGTAAACCAGGATCTTTGGAGGGAAGAGATGTACAGCACAAAAAGAGGAAGCTGCGTGAGGAAGTCAGACAAAGTAATGGAGAAGAAAACTTGAAGACCCGAAAAAGACCAAAGAAGAACAAGGAACCCGTGGGGAGAGATGTTGCAGATAGACTGGACATGCTCATTGAACAATACAAATCCAAGTTCTCACAGCCGAGTTCCCGTGCAATAGGTGGCGATAGGAAAGATTCTGGACAAGTGAGAAAATGGTTCCAATCTTAAGCACTCGTTTGTCTAAGCTTTTTCATCAGACCATAAGACGAACGATGCAGTTGCTAGAATTTTCATGCATCTTTCAGCATTGTCCTGTCCACCCAAACAATCATTTTTGGGGGTTCAAAATTTTGATTGTAGACAAAGTTTCAAGTTGGTATACATGACAGTGGAATGAACACAAGTAAATGTTAGAGCGATTGTATAATTGCTGCTGTTTTAAGAAACACCAGAGAAGATAGGAGGTAGCTGTTAACAATACTGTAATCTTTTTAATAATCACTGTTATGTTAGTTGTATTGTTAAAATAATTAATTTTGAAAAAAAAGTGATAATAGTTTGGTAAATTGTTCGTGATCTATATGAATTTTAATTATTAAATTATTATAAAGATACATTACAGTTGAAAGAAAAATATGAGTGCAGTGAAAAGTGGGCGGTTGAATATCATTATTAAAAATTTAAAAAATAAAAATAAAACTAATTTATTTTATAATGGCTTCTACGTTATTAGAAAAATGAATATTAAAAGTTATATTTTTCAATTCGTGAGTTATGGTATAACTTCTTTTTTTTAAAAAAAAAAACCTAGTTTTTTATTATAAAAACAATTAATGGAGCACGCTGGATTGCAAAATGCAAATGCAGCCTTGGTCTTGTTTGAATAGTGCATGAGAATATGGGTGTGGTTGGAGAAGAAAGAAGGACCAAACTCTGTTTCATTTTGCTTGTTAGACACACTAGAATCCTCTATACTAGTTCATTTTGTTTGGCATACGCACGAGCGGGTTTGGTGCATTTTCACTTTGGAATCGAGATCGAACCATAACCCACAATTCCAAATTATTGGAATTGAAACTAGAACCATTAAGTTCCGAAATCGAGCCAGGACTAAATTGAGTTTCACAGATCGGTTCCAATTTATATATATATATATATATACATATACATATACACATATATATACATATACATATACACATATATATACATATATATATATATATATACACACTTACTACTTCAAAGGGAAAAATATCCCTGCGAAGCCTTAATCTCCAGTCTCCTCTTCTTCTTCATCTTCTTCTATGTATTTCAACCCTTTTCTAGATATTGATCTAGCCCTATACCAAATGGAGGAATTGTCTCGACATTGCTATGTCTCTGCTTTGTGCGAAGTTGTTATCGGAGGAGCTTGGAAAGCCGTTGGTTAAGAGAGCGGAAGCAATGGGAAGCAACGGCAGCGGTGAATCAAATATGGAGAGTCAACTTGATGATGGAGGATTTGAGGGAGGAGAAGGTTGGGTGACACGTGGAGGAAGGGTGAAGAAGTTGGAGAAGAAAATCCAAGCCGGGCGACACATGTACTTGGCTTGAGATTGGGCATGGCATGGGTTTGGTTAGTAGAAATAAGGTTTGGGTCGGTTTACATAAGGTTTGGGCCGGGTTACTCAAACCTTTTTGGGTTTGACCCATATTTCAGTTTCTAATGGTTCAAACGGTTGTTGGGTTTCAAAGTTGACAACTGACCCGTTACCTACAAATTTTGGACGGGTGAACCACTAACCCCTCATCGTTTTATATATATATATATATATATATATATATATATATATATATATATATATATATATATATATATATATATATATATATATATATATATATATATATATATATATATATATATATATATATATATATATATATATATATATATATATATATATATATATATATATATATATATATATATATATATATATATATATATATATATATATATATATATATATATATATATATATATATATATATATATATATATATATATATATATATATATATATATATATATATATATATATATATATATATATATATATATATATATATATATATATATATATATATATATATATATATATATATATATATATATATATATATATATATATATATATATATATATATATATATATATATATATATATATATATATATATATATATATATATATATATATATATATATATATATATATATATATATATATATATATATATATATATATATATACATACTGTACCCGTATTTCCCGTACTATTTTTTTTTTTTTTTATTTTTATCCTAATATCTTTAATTAAACTCTAGGCGGAACCTAAACCGGAATCGGAATTTAAATCTAACTTTTAAATCAATTTAAATAAATCTTTAAAACAATTCAATTAAAACCTTTAAAATAATTAATTAAAACTAAAATAAACAGAGAAAACAACGGGAGGGCAGAATCGGGAATTTTGCCAAAGAAAGGAGACAGGGATCGAACGCTGTTACGTACAGCGCTCGATCGCTGTCATGCGCTGCGCTTGCAGCGCCCGAACGCTGCCAAACGCAGCGCCCGATCGCTGCCGAGCGTAGCGCGACAGCGCCCGATCGCTGGCAGCGATCGCGCCCTTCGCGCCTGATCGCTGGCAGCGATCGCGCCCTTCGCGCCTGGTCGCTGTCCTTCACTGCTTCTTTCTCTCTATACTTTCTATACTTAACTCTCTGGATTCTCAAATTCCAGAGAGCTACATCCTTCTCACCGCTCTCTGGAATTCGATTCCAGAGAGCAACCTCACCTGTTTTCTACCACTTTATCATCATTAACCACAATGATCACAATGAACACAAATATATCCTACACTCAGCCAACTTTCGGCGGACTTTGCGAAATCCAACTGCGTGGATAGCTCTAAAAACCGAGCATATCCGTAACCATCAAAACATTTCTTTAACATTCTATAACGTCAAACAAAAGCTTTAAACCAAAACATTTGAAACATTAAACATAAACCTATCAACTACCAGTACCAAACATCCTATAATTTCTATACATTTATCAGCCCAAAATACTCCAAAATCCTCAAAATCTATACATACTATCCCCACGGGTCAGGTGAGCCTCGACTGCGCCAGCACACCACCGCAGCCATCCTCGATCAACTGGACTCATGCCTCAGGAGGAGGAATCCCATCCTCACCTGGTTCCTCGACAACTAGTTCACCTACACCATACAGACATCTATGAGATAAAAATCTCAGTAAGCTCTACGTAAATGCGGATACATGCGTGCATATGCCATTCAGAAAACATGCAGATGACAGATGCAGATGCAGATACAGATACAGATTCAGATTCAGATTCAGATTCAGATTCAGATTCAGATTCAGATTCATTACGTCGCAGACAGATTGTCACCGAGGTCTACCACTCCTCGACGTGACCAGATAACAGATTACGTAGATTTATTTCGTTGGTTCGTTTTACTTTTTAATTAGGTCGCAGACAGATTGTCACCGAGGTCTAACCCACCTCGCCATGACCAGATAACAGATTACGTAGCTTCAATTCGTTTGTTGGTTCATTTTACTTTAAATGACATGATGCATGAACATTTCATATCGGACAATAAACAAACAACCATATATACCATCAAGACGATAACAAACAACCTATAAAACAACTAATCCTGACTACCCGAACCAGAACAATTTAAACAAACAAAAGCATCTCCGAAATTCCTCAAGACGACTTCGATGTACGGTGTAGGCCTATCGGCCAGAAAAGATCACGAGAACTTACCTTGAGCGCGCCGAATTACAAGCTTTGATCACGAGAGTTGCGTGTCTGAATAAAACACGATATTCGCCGTTATAATCAATTAAGCCGTAAATGTCTAAATTACAAAATCCTTAACTAACGAATTCTCCTAAATTCTCCACTTGGCTATTTAGAGCATTTTGAACGTTAATTAAAGCTTTATAATCCTAAATCTCTAGTTACGAGTTTTTCCTAAAAACCGACATTTTATCAATTTATAACTTTTTCGCAAATTGATTTCTTTTCGTCCAATAACGTCCAATACGTTCAATCTATACTTAATCACGGCTAACCTATTAATTACGGGCCCTAAATCGCGTTTTTCGTCGAAACCCTAATTGAAACCCTAACCCTAAATCGAACCGAAAACTCGAAATAAACGCTCAGAGATTGTAGGTACATACCGAGGGTTGCGAGAGAGGAAGAAACCGTGAAGGACGGAGGAGAAACGGAGGTCGGACGGAGTCGGAATGGCGTGAGAACGCCGGCGGCCGTGAGGGAGAGAGCCCTCTGCTTCGTGCGTTCCAGAGAAGGAGAAGAAGAAGAGAGAAGGTGAGGGAGAGAAAATAGATTTTGGTTATTTATTAAAATGGATTTGCAAATTACCATTTTGCCCTTCTTACTTAAATCTATTCGTTTCGTCCTTCGTTTCGTCAATCGTCCAACAGTTCGGGTTCTCCAATTTTTCTTATTTTGCGAATAACCCATATTCATCGCCAGGGTCTTATTAAAACTGTCTGTTCGCAATTTGAGCTTCATTTACTATTTTTACTAAAACGTCCTTTAAGTTTCGAGAAACATAATTACTCGGAATATAGCGTCATTACTCCGAAAATTCCCGTAATTTCCTTAAAATTCTTATTATTCGTTAGAGTCATAATGACGCTTTCTTTTCGTGAAACGGACCTGATTTGACATATTTTCAAAAATGTCATTATTTAATAGAATATTAATATAATATATTAAATCTGAAATCCGTACAAGCCGGATATTACATTCCACCCTCCTTATTCAGAATTTTGTCCACAAAATTTGCCGTAGCTTATAGTCCTTGACACTAACGTCTCATATCATGCGGCAGTATACTTAGATTCATCATTTATACTTACTGTCATTCTTAATGGCTCTCTACCAACATCTTCTGTATTGGCCTTAATTTTGTATTCTTAACTTTCAATCTGAACATACACTTCCTTACTTAAGTATTAAGCCCCAATTTAAAATCTTTAAATCTCAAATTAATTAACTCCGCGACATAGTTGCCACTTTAACATTTGCGCATGTATCAACTTTCACTTAATAATTCACATATTAACCTTCCAGTAATACTAACTTCAAAATTCACCATTTATTGACGTCTTTCCTCTAACGCCAGTCAATTGAATGTCTACAATTCCATGTTGTAGTTCATACTTCAACGAAATTCCTCTATCCTGTTCACAATCAGAATGCACGCTAACCAAATTTCTACATTAATCTACTAACCATACTCCTTTCTTTCAATTGGACTATACATGACCCCGCTTACGCATCAAATCTTACCGAATTTTCCTAAGCCCTCATTAACGACGTCTAGCTGCGTACTTGACCCCTAATGACCCAAGCACTCGTTGGTCTACATTTAATCACCTGAAACGTTAGGCTCCCTAACTTATCAATTGGTCTTTACTAAGGATTGCTCATTATCCTTAATCCTCAAAATAATGTCAACCACCTAATGTCATTTAGGTTGACTAACATTCTAGTCGTAATCTAACTCCCCTTCATTTTTAGCTTATTCTCAACAACTAAGTTCCTATGGTTTAGTCTCTAACTTCCTTAATTCCTTGTCCATGGCCCATGGCATACATACCTAGTCGTTTTACGCCCTCCATACCTTCTCAATTCACTTACTCTAACGCCGAATCTCGATTTCAAATATCTAAATCTCCCAAACCATCTCATCGAGATTTCTCTGAGGTTTCGACGAGTCCACTCAGGGTTGAAGTTATTACTCGTTTAGGATCGATTCAAGTCTCCTTGTAACTGAGATGTTATAAACGTCACATATCGTTCTAGACTATCTCTATGAATTCTATAGTTACGTCATTACTAATCTACTTATGCTACTTCTGCTGTAGTCATCCGTCTTAACTTAAGTCTCTACCAACTCCGAGCATCATCAAGTCTCTAAACCTTCACATTGATGCACTCTAAACTAGTCATTCTAACTTAAGCCATTTATATATTATTTGGTCTCGACTTGTCAAACACGAGTCGATCTCTAAAAATTTGCTAACTTAGCCTTACTTCTAAGCTTAACTTAGATAGTTTCGATGATAATTCTCACTCTCTTTATTCTATAAATCGCAAATTTCATAATTTGCAGACCTTTAAACACCAATCTAAGCTCTCATTTATTCCAACGATCTACCTCTCCTTCACTAAAGTCCTCAAGGCTACTTCGAGTTTGCCGGCTAGTCTATTTTTGTTCGCTCCTTCTAGTCAGGTTCCAACTATTCTACTCGACAATTATTCCAAGTTTAACTCTTAAACTCTTTCTTAAGCTAGACACTCATAACTTCATACGAATCCTCAATGTACGAGTTCTACGGTACTTGATCTATTTAAACACACTCCAGGTATTACAACAATCTAGGGTATCCATTAATAGGTTTATATCTAACCTTCATCTTTCTCGATTAGTCGCATTTTAATACTTGAAGGGGGGTGATAGGGTGTATTTCTCTAATTCTTACTAAACCTTAAGTGTAAAAACTCCGTTGATTAAATCAAAGTAATCCTACTATTGTATAACTATTTTTCTATTTTCTTACTTTTCTATTTTCAAGGCTATCACTATCATCAATATTATTGTTATCTATTTAACATAAACATATTATCATACAGGCAATTAAAACGGTACCTGTAATAAGGGGAGGCTGTGCCCCATCGTTGACGTCACCAGGTTTTATAAATGCGAAGACCCTGGGCACGACTCTCCTCTGCTCTCCATTCAACTGATCACGGCCCGGCTTCGGGCAATCTCTAACAAAGTGGTCAACTCCACCACACCTATAACATTTGTTCGTGCCAACCCGGCACTCACCACTGTGTTCTTTCTGGCAATTAGGGCACCAAGGCATCTGGGGAGCCCCTTGTACCTGCGTCTTTTTGCCTCGATCGTTGCCTCCCACTAAAGGCCTTTTAATTCCCCTCTGTTGTTGCTGTTGAGGCTGTGCTCTCGGTTGCCTGTCTTCATTTCTGACCTGAGGGTAGATCTCGCGAAAGAAGTCCTTTGATGGCTCCCTCGGTCTGACAGTATCCACATCAACTGCCTCAATGTCTAGTGCCCTGGCCACGATCTCATCATAGGGTACATTCCGTACCCCAGATATAGTAAGGCGCATACGGAACTCTCGGTTAAGTCCCTGTAAAAACCGGCGTACCTTGTCTTCATTAATGCTGACCTGACGTGGCGCGAATCGGGACAACGCTTCAAATCTTCTAACATATTCGGGAATAGAAGCAGTCTGTCTTAACTGCATAAACTCCATCATTTTCGCCTCGCGAACAGTATGGCTGAAATACTTATCGTAAAATAACTCTCTGAATCTGTCCCAGCCCATAACAGTCACATCGGTGGTCGACTTCACTGAATCCCACCAAAATCTGGCATCTAAGGCTAGGTGGTAGGTCACCAACGCCACCCTCTGTCCTTCCTCAATGCTCGCATAGCCGAGCATATCCTCCATAGTACGAATCCACTCCTCGGCGGAAGAGGGATCCGTAGACTGTCCGCTAAATACTGGGGGCTGGAGCCTCTGAAATCTCTCCATCGCGTGATTAGCCGGAATGGCTGGCTCTCTAGCTCTAGTACCCTCACGGTCTATCAATGTACCCAGCTGCTGTGACTGCCTCTCCATCTGCTGAGCCTGACGCTCCATATGCTGAGACTGCTGGGCAATAAAATCCTTAAGCGTGTCTATCGTATCATCTCTGTCGTCTCGGTCCTTTCTTTGATGCACCATATTTATATAACTCCTATAAGGTTAATAAAACAAAACTCTAAGAAACAGAAATAAAATAAAACTATAAGCATACTTACAGTTGATGAAGAATGTCCGCGTAGTGGCTGTGCAGTCGAGCAGTCTACAGAACCGATTTTAAAACCCGGGGGCTTTGATACCATAATTGTAACGACCCTAATACTGTACCCGTATTTCCCGTACTATTTTTTTTTTTTTTATTTTTATCCTAATATCTTTAATTAAACTCTAGGCGGAACCTAAACCGGAATCGGAATTTAAATCTAACTTTTAAATCAATTTAAATAAATCTTTAAAACAATTCAATTAAAACCTTTAAAATAATTAATTAAAACTAAAATAAACAGAGAAAACAACGGGAGGGCAGAATCGGGAATTTTGCCAAAGAAAGGAGACAGGGATCGAACGCTGTTACGTACAGCGCTCGATCGCTGTCATGCGCTGCGCTTGCAGCGCCCGAACGCTGCCAAACGCAGCGCCCGATCGCTGCCGAGCGTAGCGCGACAGCGCCCGATCGCTGGCAGCGATCGCGCCCTTCGCGCCTGATCGCTGGCAGCGATCGCGCCCTTCGCGCCTGGTCGCTGTCCTTCACTGCTTCTTTCTCTCTATACTTTCTATACTTAACTCTCTGGATTCTCAAATTCCAGAGAGCTACATCCTTCTCACCGCTCTCTGGAATTCGATTCCAGAGAGCAACCTCACCTGTTTTCTACCACTTTATCATCATTAACCACAATGATCACAATGAACACAAATATATCCTACACTCAGCCAACTTTCGGCGGACTTTGCGAAATCCAACTGCGTGGATAGCTCTAAAAACCGAGCATATCCGTAACCATCAAAACATTTCTTTAACATTCTATAACGTCAAACAAAAGCTTTAAACCAAAACATTTGAAACATTAAACATAAACCTATCAACTACCAGTACCAAACATCCTATAATTTCTATACATTTATCAGCCCAAAATACTCCAAAATCCTCAAAATCTATACATACTATCCCCACGGGTCAGGTGAGCCTCGACTGCGCCAGCACACCACCGCAGCCATCCTCGATCAACTGGACTCATGCCTCAGGAGGAGGAATCCCATCCTCACCTGGTTCCTCGACAACTAGTTCACCTACACCATACAGACATCTATGAGATAAAAATCTCAGTAAGCTCTACGTAAATGCGGATACATGCGTGCATATGCCATTCAGAAAACATGCAGATGACAGATGCAGATGCAGATACAGATACAGATTCAGATTCAGATTCAGATTCAGATTCAGATTCAGATTCAGATTCATTACGTCGCAGACAGATTGTCACCGAGGTCTACCACTCCTCGACGTGACCAGATAACAGATTACGTAGATTTATTTCGTTGGTTCGTTTTACTTTTTAATTAGGTCGCAGACAGATTGTCACCGAGGTCTAACCCACCTCGCCATGACCAGATAACAGATTACGTAGCTTCAATTCGTTTGTTGGTTCATTTTACTTTAAATGACATGATGCATGAACATTTCATATCGGACAATAAACAAACAACCATATATACCATCAAGACGATAACAAACAACCTATAAAACAACTAATCCTGACTACCCGAACCAGAACAATTTAAACAAACAAAAGCATCTCCGAAATTCCTCAAGACGACTTCGATGTACGGTGTAGGCCTATCGGCCAGAAAAGATCACGAGAACTTACCTTGAGCGCGCCGAATTACAAGCTTTGATCACGAGAGTTGCGTGTCTGAATAAAACACGATATTCGCCGTTATAATCAATTAAGCCGTAAATGTCTAAATTACAAAATCCTTAACTAACGAATTCTCCTAAATTCTCCACTTGGCTATTTAGAGCATTTTGAACGTTAATTAAAGCTTTATAATCCTAAATCTCTAGTTACGAGTTTTTCCTAAAAACCGACATTTTATCAATTTATAACTTTTTCGCAAATTGATTTCTTTTCGTCCAATAACGTCCAATACGTTCAATCTATACTTAATCACGGCTAACCTATTAATTACGGGCCCTAAATCGCGTTTTTCGTCGAAACCCTAATTGAAACCCTAACCCTAAATCGAACCGAAAACTCGAAATAAACGCTCAGAGATTGTAGGTACATACCGAGGGTTGCGAGAGAGGAAGAAACCGTGAAGGACGGAGGAGAAACGGAGGTCGGACGGAGTCGGAATGGCGTGAGAACGCCGGCGGCCGTGAGGGAGAGAGCCCTCTGCTTCGTGCGTTCCAGAGAAGGAGAAGAAGAAGAGAGAAGGTGAGGGAGAGAAAATAGATTTTGGTTATTTATTAAAATGGATTTGCAAATTACCATTTTGCCCTTCTTACTTAAATCTATTCGTTTCGTCCTTCGTTTCGTCAATCGTCCAACAGTTCGGGTTCTCCAATTTTTCTTATTTTGCGAATAACCCATATTCATCGCCAGGGTCTTATTAAAACTGTCTGTTCGCAATTTGAGCTTCATTTACTATTTTTACTAAAACGTCCTTTAAGTTTCGAGAAACATAATTACTCGGAATATAGCGTCATTACTCCGAAAATTCCCGTAATTTCCTTAAAATTCTTATTATTCGTTAGAGTCATAATGACGCTTTCTTTTCGTGAAACGGACCTGATTTGACATATTTTCAAAAATGTCATTATTTAATAGAATATTAATATAATATATTAAATCTGAAATCCGTACAAGCCGGATATTACAAAACCACGCAGGTCAGTTATACCCGTGGGTCCAAGCCGGTTCTAACCAAACCTATATTTTGTAGATTTATATCTCTCTATTCAAATTCTATTTCAATTCACATGTGGCACCAAACAGCGTCATCTGTTGTCTGTAAGTTGAAGAATCGTGATTGATAACCCAAATGTGTAAGTATGTACGATGGCTGCACGAACCGAAACCCGGATGGTGGTACGTCCGCGCGGGCGAACCGGAAGGTGACAGGTCGTAAAGAGGGGGTCGTCACAATCCCACATCGCTTGGGGAAGTATGCGGAAATGAAACATATGTAAAGAGACCCTCCCAACATAGTAAGACGTGTTTTGGAGCACAATTGGCAACGGATCCCATAAGAACTCCGTGTAGGATCGAGATTGTCTAAGAGGGGGGGGGGGGGGGTGAATTAGACCTTTTTAAATTAATCTCAAATCTAAACAATTTCTCTCTTGAATAAAAATACTTTTAGATTAAAAGCAGACAACCAAATAAAGCAAAGAGAGAGAGAGAAAAATTCGACACCAGTAATTTTTACGTGGTTCGGCCAAACTGCCTACGTCCACGCTCCAAGGCTCACCCCTTGAAGATTCTTACCCTTCTCCTCACGAGAATAAACAGATCGGGATTCCGGGCTCCGATCAAATGCCTTTACAGATCTGGATTGAACTTCACGGGCGTCAATCCACTGCCTTTACAAATATCTTGAGTTTGCAAAATTAAGCACAGACTACACTCTCACAAGAATTGAATCTCAAGTTAGGATTGTGAGATGTAGAGAAAATACAGAGTATTATCACTTTCGCAGCTTAGGGCTCAGAATTCAAATTCGCAAAAGTTATTCCTTCGTGCTCTAACCTTGGCTTATATACTCTGTCTTCAAATCGGCTTGGCTTAAATGCTCCTTGTCCAATAATAGAAGCTTTGCTACCGTTGGAGCAGTTTTCGTACATGTTCAGGTAGCCGTTGCTGTTTGTAGTTGCAAATCGTCGTCGTCATTAATGTTCTGAAGTTAAAGCTTGAAAGCGACGTCACTGTAGCTTTGCGGCTAGCTTTGAATTCTGGCGGAAGTTCACCGGCAGATGCAACTTAGGAAGCAGAGACACGTCATCGGTGGATGCAACTTGAAACACCATCGGCAGATGTATCCTTAAGTGTCATCGGCAGATGTATCCTTAAGAGTTATCGGCAGATGTGGCTTAAAACACCATCGGCAGATGTATCCTTAAGTGTCATCGGCAGATGTATCCTTAAGAGTTATCGGCAGATGTTGCTTAAAACACCATCGGCAGTTGTGGCTTAAAACACCATCGGCAGATGTGGCTTAAAACACCATCGGCAGATGTAACATATAAGTGTTGAACCATCATCGGCAGATGTTTTCAAAAACGCTATCGGCAGATGAAACATATAAGCGCTTAGCATCGCAGATGTTGTCAAAAACGCTATCGCAGATGAAACATATAGCGCTTAACCGCAGCGGCAGATGTTTTCAAAACGCTATCGGCAGATGAAACATATAAGCGCTTAACCGTCATCGCAGATGTTAACTTCTAAACGGCTTCTTCTCTGTCGTTTAGCAATCGGCAGAAGCTTTCATTTCTTGTTGTGTAACGATCGTAGAAGCACGCGTTTCAGCCCTGTTTTTCTATTCAGCTCTTTACGCCAAACTGATTTTATTAGACAACTAAAATACCCTATTTAAGGGTATTGCCAAAACAATCTTATAATCATAATTCTCGTTAAATACACTAATCAAATTTATACGTAATACATAATCCTGTTTTTCTATTCAGCTCTGTATACTCAAACTGATTTATTAGACAACTAAAATACCTATTTAAGGGTATTGCCAAAACAATCTTATAATCATAATTCTCGTTAAATACACCTAATCAAATTTTATACTTAATATACAAATACATCATCAAAAACAAATTATGACTTAAACACTCTATAAGTCAACACTCAGAAGTTAAAAGTGCTTCGGCGAGAGCATTTCCAGGTTGGGTGACCTCCTGGGAAGTTCTCGCCAAACAAAGCCGTTAGGGAAGGATATTGGGCTACGGCCCAATCCCCAGATCGGACAATATCTTGCTGGGATAAAAGGTCGTTACACGTGACAATAAATATGTCCTCCAAATAGCATTCATTCTTTCAATTCTTGTGTCAAATACAAGGGTTTCAACCTTCTCATTCAATTCTAGTCCTAATCCCAAACAATTCCAACCTTCTCCTCTAGCTTTAACGTCAATCCTAGAAAATTCGTATTTCTTGGAAGACATAGTTTTGTCTTTCTCCTTTAACTTTGAACTTTGTTGTCAACATTCTCCTTCTCTTGTTACTAGCGCGTCACAGACAACTCAGTGTTACCTTTGTTGTCATACAAAATTGACAAAATTAGAGAAAATATACCCTTTATGAGGAGACTCATTTGGGAAAGCCTCATTCACTATCAAAGGACCATACCGTGCCCGACACAAGGCCGATTGGTGTAAAGGTCGATGTCGATTGATCGAAATGGTTAAGTGTTCTGGGAAGGTTGACATCGACCGATTATGTCACCCGATCTACCTAAGTAGTAACTATGTCGACCGATTATGTCACCCGATCTCTCTAAGTAACTATGTCGACCGATTATGTCACCCGATCTCCCTAAGTAACTATGTCGACCGATTATGTCACCTGATCTCCCTAAGTAACTATGTCGACAGATTATGTCACCCGATCTCCCTAAGTAACTATGTCGACCGATTATGTCACCCGATTTCCCTAAGTAACTATGTCGACCGATAAGTGTAAAGGTTGAAGTTGACTGACTATGTCGTCCGATTACCCGAAGTGACTATGTCGACCGAAACCCTGTTTATTGCTTTAACACTTGTGATTTAAGTTTGGTTCCGGTTTCCACATGCAACACGTCTTCTGTTGAATGAAGCTAATCGTCTTTAAATAAGTATGACAAAAAGGGTCAAATATATATATATATATATATAAGTTATGAGAAAGATTGAGGGTTAAATTAAGAGTAAGTCATGGCAAGGCCAGTGGCGGTCCTTACCGAGTCAGGGTCTGTAACACCCGGTTCTATCAAACCAGCTCTCTTTTATTATTAATGGTATACACTTTTTTATGCAATAATTAAAGTAGGGTTATTGAGTGACTAGACAAGGGCATAAGAGTAAATTAGAAATTTCAAAAGTGGATAACATATTTAAGGAAAGAGGGTTGGGTTTAATGCACGGTAGCCGCCGCTATCTTGCTTACCATTCCTCTTTCAGCCTTCAGCTCTGCAGCAGGACCCTCTAGGCGATTCCCTCGCCCGATTCTCCTTCAACCTAGGTAAGTTTTCCTCATTTCTCTTATGATATAGCGGTTAGATACTTGAGGGAGTACAATGTGAGGATTTTGAGGATGCTGTGAATGAGAGTAGGTACGGTTTTTAGAGATAAATGGGATTGCTCGGATAGTAGAGTTTCTAACTGGATTCCTCGAACTTTTGTTTGATTCTTGGTGAAGTTTAGTGAAGGTTTGATTGATGTTCTGTTATGAACTTAGGTGAGCGAGCTTCTAAGGTAGCTTACAGCCGAGCGATTTCCAGGAGACCAGGTAAGTGAAGTTTACTTGTGCCTTCGGGCCTACATCACAAAACATTAGGATTATGTTTACTTGAATGTGTCTGTATATTATGCATCATATTTTAAAAGTATACGAAAATGAATTTGAATGCATGTTGGCATGGTAAGGAATGAACATGATGAAACAGCTATGTGAATCAGATTTACTGTTAAGGGAAATAATCCGCCCCTTAATGAGACAGTGGATATTTATACTTTGGGAGAGTTGATCCAACTCCCAATTTCACAGGGGGATCTGAACAGAAACGATGCATGAACAACTGAGATGAGAAAGTAGAAATTGCATGTTTAGGAATTCATATTTCAGCATTTCATTTCATTTCTGCTTTACTTACTTAGCATTAGGCTAATAGATGAGTTTTGTGATGTAGGTGAAGAAGTGACAGCAAGTGTGTTTACTGAGTTTGCTGAAGACTAGACTGGTTGGCGGAGTGCATCTATGTAGCAATCTGGCAGTTGATGGGGCGGTTTAACTGATGTCAATTGGTGTGAATGTTTAGTTGACAATGTTTCAATTTAAGTATGTTGAGTTTTCATGACAGTAGTGGTTTCAATATTTTGAACACGTTTTGAGATTTTTCTGATAATAGTATTTTGTTGGGTTTTAATGTTGGTTCTTACTGGATTTTGAGTAATGCAATGATTTGAATTGTTTCTGAATGGTTTCAGTGAAGTAAGTAAATTCCTTTCTATAGTTAGAGTTGTGTTTGTATAGCAAGGAGTAGTTGAAATGTCGCTCTGTTCTCTATCGACAGATGTTGAGTTGTTGTCTATCGGAAGATGTCTTCAGTAAAGCCATTGGATGATGTCTTCAGGAAAGTCATCTGATGATGTCTTCAGTGGAAGCCATCGGAAGACATAAGTAGAAAATTTGTCGTTTTGTGATCGGGTGATGTCGTGTATTAAACCTACCGGATGATGTAGTAGAAGTTTTGTCGTTTAGCCATCGGTGGATGTCGTGTATTAAACCTATCGGATGATGTAGTAGAAGTTTTGTCGTTTAGCCATCGGTGGATGTCGTGTATTAAACTTATCGGATGATGTAGTAGAAGTTTTGTCATTTAGCCATCGGTGGATGTCGTGTATTAAACTTATCGGATGATGTAGTAGGAGTTTTTTCGTTTAACCATCGGTGGATGTCGTGTATTAAACCTATCAGATGATATGAGTAAAAGTCTTTTGTCGTCTTGTGATCGGTAGAGGCTGGATGAATGGATCATCCGGCTGACGTCATCGGTGGAAGCCTTTGGTTTGTTTCTGCCCTTCTCGTTGACTTTGTTCAGCGGATGATGTGTTTGACTTTTATAAACTTTAAGTATTTCATGCCTAAGCCTTCATCGCTTCCGGCCGAATTATTTTCTTAATATTTTAATTGATTATTCAAACACTGTTTTATAGTTTTGTTTAACTTTGCTTTGCTCAAAGATTTTCCGCTGCAAGTTTTTATGTTTTTAGCAAACGTTCAAATTTGACTTTTGAACGAAGTTTTAAATTTGGTCTGAAATTTTCTTAATTATGTTCGGGCTTATGAGTAACAAACAGGGTTCAGAAAACTCGGGGCGTTACAGTATGGTATCAGAGACATTCAGTTAAACCGTTCAAAAGATTACTCATCAGTGCCAATCGTTGCATGAAAGTACTTCAACAACTGTAAGTGTTTACGTTAACCTTAGTTAATAGATATTTAAGAGTGTAATTAACCCTGTACACGCCCAGGGAGACCTAGAGTGCCAATAGAAATGCCAAATGTGAGAGGTGAAGAGGAGCCTAGTGTGATTAGGCAGTTGACAGATTTAGTGCGTCAGCAAACTGATTTAGTGTGCCAACAGTCTGACCAACTAGGAGTATTGTTGAATCGAGAGGTGCAAGGAAGTGCCAACTCGGGTTCTAGCAATGAACATTCTAGAGATAGATTCCGGAGACTAAGACCACCCACGTTTGATGGACAGTCATCTGATCCAGTTATTGCTGAAGGATGGCTTAGGAAGATTGAAAGTATGTTTAGGTGTGCCAACATTGGAGAAAGAGACAAGGTCACGTTGGCAACATTTCACTTGGCTGGTGAAGCTCAACTCTGGTGGGAAACAATAGAGACCACCACTGATGTTTTGGCGATGCCTTGGTCATAATTCAAGGACATTTTCTATGGGAAGTATTTTAACAGCACAGTCCAAACCGCGAAGAAGTTGGAGTTTCTAAACTTGAAGCAGACAGGGTCTGTGGCCGAGTATAGTAGGCAATTTGAGTCCTTGTCCAGGTTTGCCGGATATTTTGCTCACAAGGACGAGGATAAAGTGTTCAAATTTGTGTATGGACTGAAGCCAGAAATTCATAGAGGAGTTAAATTTTGTGGTATTAAAGGCTTGGCATTCAGTGAAGTTGTGTCCACTGCTCTGGAAGTGGAAGAAGCAAAAAGGAAGTGTGCTGGGCCAAAGGACGTCCCACAAAGGTTTATCCAGCCATACCAACAAAGAGGAACGAAGAGGCCAAGTGAAGGCCAAAATAGCCAAGGAGCAGAAGGGAAGGTATAGAATGTCAGGAAATTTTTCCAGTGTCCTAAGTGTTTGAAGAACCACCCGGGTGAGTGCAGATTGGGCTTTAGGAAGTGTTTCAACTGTGAAGAGGTTGGACACACGTTCAAAGAATGCTCGAAGTCTAGAATCACCAGATGCCACATTAGCAGAGATTGTCCAGTTCCTAAGAGTGGCCCTGCTATGATTAAACTGATGATATTTTCCATGATGGAGTCGGCTGATGAAGACCAGCCTGCTGGGGTGTCAGGTACTATATTGATCTACTTTGTGCATGCTTTTACATTAATAGATTCTGGTGCAACACATTCGTTTATAGCATCTGCATTTGCTGTTAAGTTAGATGTACAGTTCACCCCTTCCGTGTATGTGTTTAATGTTGCATTACCCTCTGGTGAACGCATGTACTCTAACCAAGTGATGCTTGACAGTGATGTGTTAGTGGGGAACGTAAGTCTACCTGCTGATCTTATTATTATGGATATAATGGGATTTGATGTAATCCTAGGAATGGACTGGTTGTTTAAACACCACGCCACAATTGATTGTAGGACTGGAATAGTTAGCTTCCAACCCCCTGGTAATTTGAAACATACCTTTCAAGCTTCAAAGAAGAGTAAGGAAATGTCTGTGATGACTTTTATTAACACTAGACCTTCCCTATGTGGAGAATAGTTGTGCTTCTTAGCTAGTGTTTTAGACACACAACTTGTAGGAAAAGCAAATCCTCAAAATGTCTTAATTGTCCAAAACTTTCCTGAAGTATTTCTAGATGACCTTCCTGGTTTACCACCAGATAGGGAAATTGAATTTGTTGTAGATGTTTACCCTGGCGCCGAGCCTCTGTCCAAAAATCCATATAGACTAGCACCTACAGAACTTAAGGAATTGAAGAAACAGTTGGAGGATTTATTGGAGAAAGGGTTCATACGCCCTAGCTTTTCACAGTGGGGTGCACCTATCCTTTTTGTCAAAAAGAAGGATGGATCGATGCGGATGTGCATTGATTATCGGGAACTTAATAAGTTAACTGTCAAGAACAAGTACCCATTGCCGAGGATTGATGATTTATTTGACCAACTTAATGGTGCAAGAGTTTTCTCTAAGATTGACCATAGGTCCGGTTATTACCAATTGAAGGTCAAATCTAAAGATATCCCAAAGACTGCTTTTCGCACGAGATACAGACATTATGAGTTTTTGGTTATGTCCTTTAGATTGACTAATGCACCAGCAGCCTTTATGGATCTTATGAATAGAGTGTTTCATGAATACTTGGATAAGTTTGTCATAGTGTTTATCGATGATATTTTAATCTATTCCCGTTCCAAGGATGAACATGCTAGGCACCTGACCTTGGTGTTGGAAGTACTAAAACAACACCAACTATACGCCAAGTTTTCTAAGTGTGAATTTTGGTTGGACCCAGTTCACTTTTTAGGATATGTTATCTTTGGGGATGGAATATCTGTCGATCAAACTAAGGTTCAAGTAGTTAAGGAATGGCCCCAACCGAGGAATGCTACAGATATTAGGAGTTTTCTTGGACTAGCAGGATATTATAGAAAGTTCATTGAAGGATTTTCGAAGATTGCTACACCCCTTACTAAGATAACAAGGAAAAATATGAGGTATACATGGACTGACGAATGTGAGCATAGTTTTCAGACCTTGAAACAGAAACTGACCAATGCTCCAATTTTAACCATCCCAGTTGAAGATGGTAAATTTAGTATTTATTGTGATGCTTCCAAGATTGGTCTTGGATGTGTGTTGATGCAAGATGGTAAGGTAATAGCCTATGCTTCTAGACAGTTGAAAACACATGAGAAGAATTACCCTACACATGACTTAGAATTAGCTGTAGTGGTATTTGCACTTAAGATTTGGAGGCATTACTTGTATGGACAATCTTGTGAGATATTTTCAGACCATAAAAGCCTGAAATATATTTTCACACAGAAAGAACTAAACATGAGGCAACGTCGATGGTTGGAATTTGTAAAGGACTATGATTTCGAGATTAAATACCATCCCGGCAGAGAAAATGTTGTGGCAGATGCTTTGAGTAGAGTAACAACACCAACCCCAACTATGATTTTCACTATACCATTAGCCTTAGAGTCAGAATTCCAAAGGTTTAATCTAGAAGCAGTATCCAGTGTATCAGCTATACTTTCAGCCATAACCTTAAAGTCTACCATTCTAGAGAAAATAAAGGAAGCTCAGACGAATGATGATGAGTGTAATAGGTACAAGTTATGCATGGATTCTACAGACAAATCAGATTTTAACCATTCTGCCGATGGAATCCTTAAGTTTAGAAATAGATGGTTTGTTCCTGCCAATAAAGAACTTAGAAATGAGACTCTTTCTGAAGCACACTCTTCCAGGTTCTCTGTTCACCCTGGGAGTACAAAGATGTACAAGGATCTCAGGCAACATTATTGGTGGCCAAGTATGAAAAGGAGTGTGGCAGAATATGTAGAATCGTATCTAGTTTGTCAACAGGTTAAAGTTGAGCATCAGAGGCTTGGGAACATTGCAGCCTTTACTAATTCCCGAATGGAAATGGGAACAAATAACGATGGACTTTGTTGTGGGATTTCTTAGAACAGCAAAGGGACATGATGCAATTTGGGTGATAGTTGACCGTCTAACCAAATCAGCTCATTTCCTACCAATAAAGTTGACTTACTCGATGGATCAGCTTGCTGAGTTGTATGTGCATGAAGTTGTTAGACTGCATGGAGTTCCAAGTTCTATAGTTTCAGACCGAGACTCTAGATTCAAATCTAAGTTTTGGAAAAGTTTGCACAAGGCTATGGGAACACAACTTAATTTTAGTACAGCTTTTCACCCTCAGACAGATGGACAATCCGAAAGACCCATCCAAACATTAGAGGATATGCTTCGTGCATGCACACTGGATTTCCAAGATTCTTGGAGCAAGTATCTATCCTTAGTAGAATTCTCTTACAACAACAGTTTTCAGGCAACCATAGGAATGACACCATACGAGGCATTGTATGGACGAAAATGCAGATTACCTTTGTACTGGGATGAAGTTGGTGAAGCACAGTTGCTTGGTCCTGACATTGTGCAACAAACTGTTGAGAAGGTTGCCCTCATCCGACAGAGAATTTTGGCATTTCAGAGTCGACAGAAAAGTTATGCAGATTGTAGGCGTAGAGAATTGGAGTTTGTGATAGGTGAGGAAGTTTTTCTCAAGGTGTCCCCATTCAAAGGAGTTGTGAGATTTAGAAAGAGAGGAAAGTTGAACCCCAAATTCATTGGACCATTCTCAATCTTGAAAAGGATTGGGAAGACAGCCTACCAGTTACAGCTACCAACCTCTATGGAAGGAATCCATAATGTGTTCCATGTTGAAGAAGTGTGTACGAGATCCATCTCAGATTGTGGAACAACAGAGTATTGAAATTCATCCTACTCTTACCTATGAGGAGAAACCAGTAAGAATCTTGGATTATGCAGTGAAGGTATTGCGCAACAAAGAGGTTCCACTAGTGAAAGTATTATGGCACAACCAGAACATGGAGGAGACAACTTGGGAGCGCCAGCAAGACATGATGGACCAACATCCGAAATTGTTCAGGTAATGAATTTTGAGGACAAAATTCTTTTAAGGAGGGTAGATTGTAACACCCGGTTCTATCGAACCAGCTCTTTTTTATTATTAATGGTATACACTTTTTTATGCAATAATTAAAGTAGGGTTATTGATTGACTAGACAAAGGCATAAGAGTAAATTGGAAATTTCAAAAGTGGATAACGTATTTAAGGAAAGAGGGTTGGGTTTAATGCACGGTAGCCGCCACTATCTTGCTTACCATTCCTCTTTCAGCCTTCAACTCTGCAGCAGGACCCTCTAGGCGATTCCCTCGCCCGATTCTCCTTCAACCTAGGTAAGTTTTCCTCATTTCTCTTATGATATAGCGGTTAAATACCTGAGGGAGTACAATGTGAGGATTTTGAGGATGCTGTGAATGAGAGTAGGTACGGTTTTTAGTGATAAATGGGAATGCTCGGATAGTAGAGTTTCTAACTAGATTCCTCGAACTTTTGTTTGATTCTTGGTGAAGTTTAGTGAAAGTTTGATTGATGTTCTGTTATGAACTTAGGTGAGCGAGCTTCTAAGATAGTTTACAGCCGAGCGATTTCCAGGAGACCAGGTAAATGAAGTTTACTTGTGCCTTCGGGCCTACATCACAAAACATTAGGATTATGTTTACTTGAATGTGTCTGTATGTTATGCATCATATTTTAAAAGTATACGAAAATGAATTTGAATGCATGTTGGCATGGTAAGGAATGAACATAATGAAACAGCTATGTGAATCAGATTTACTGTTAAGGGAAATAATCCGCCCCTTAATGAGATAGTGGATATTTAGACTTTGGGAAATTTGATCCGCTTCCCATCGAACAGGGGGATCAGAAACAGCTATGTGAATCAGATTTACTGTTAAGGGAATTAATCCGCCCCTTAATGAGTCAGTGGATATTTATACTTTGGGAGAGTTGATCTAACTCCCAATTTCACAGGGGGATCTGAACAGAAACGATGCATGAACAACTGAGATGAGAAAGTAGAAATTGATTGTTTAGAAATTCATATTTCAGCATTTCATTTCATTTCTGCTTTACTTACTTAGCATTTGGCTAATAGATGAGTTTTGTGATGTAGGTGAAGAAGTGACAGCAGGTGTGTTTACTGAGTTTGCTGAAGACTAGACTGGTTGGAGGAGTGCATCTATGTAGCAATGTGGCAGTTGATGGGGCGGTTTAACTGATGTCAGTTGGTGTGAAGGTTTAGTTGACAATGTTTCAATTTAAGTATGTTGAGTTTTCATGACAATAGTGGTTTCAATATTTTGAACACGTTTTTGAGATTTTTCTGATAATAGTGTTCTGTTGGGTTTTAATATTGGTTCTTACTGGATTTTGAGTAATGCAATGATTTGAATTGTTTCTGAATGGTTTCAGTGAAGTAAGTAAATTCCTTTCTGTAGTTAGAGTTGTGTTTGTATAGCAAGGAGTAGTTGAAATGTCGCTCTGTTCTCTATCGGCAGATTTTGAGGTGGATTCTATCGGAAGATGTCTTCAGTAAATCCATCGGATGATGTCTTCAGAAAAGTCATCGGATGATGTCTTCAGAAAAGTCATCGGATGATGTCTTCAGTGGAAGCCATCGGAAGATATTAAGTAGAAAATTTTTCATTTTGTGATCGGGTGATGTCGTGTATTAAACCTACCGGATGATGTAGTAGAAGTTTTGTCGTTTAGCCATCGGTGGATGTCGTATATTAAACTTATCGGATGATGTAGTAGAAGTTTTGTCGTTTAGCCATCGGTGGATGATCGGATGATGTCTTCAGAAAAGTCATCGGATGATGTCTTCAGAAAAGTCATCGGATGATGTCTTCAGAAAAGTCATCGGATGATGTCTTCAGAAAAGTCATCGGATGATGTCTTCAGAAAAGTCATCGGATGATGTCTTCAGAAAAGTCATCGGATGATGTCTTCAGAAAAGTCATCGGATGATGTCTTCAGAAAAGTCATCGGATGATGTCTTCAGAAAAGTCATCGGATGATGTCTTCAGAAAAGTCATCGGATGATGTCTTCAGAAAAGTCATCGGATGATGTCTTCAGAAAAGTCATCGGATGATGTCTTCAGAAAAGTCATCGGATGATGTCTTCAGAAAAGTCATCGGATGATGTCTTCAGAAAAGTCATCGGATGATGTCTTCAGAAAAGTCATCGGATGATGTCTTCAGAAAAGTCATCGGATGATGTCTTCAGAAAAGTCATCGGATGATGTCTTCAGAAAAGTCATCGGATGATGTCTTCAGAAAAGTCATCGGATGATGTCTTCAGAAAAGTCATCGGATGATGTCTTCAGAAAAGTCATCGGATGATGTAGTAGAAGTTTTGTCGTTTAGCCATTGGTGGACGTCGTGCATTAAACCTATCGGATGATGTAGTAGAAGTTTTGTCGTTTAGCCATTGGTGGACGTCGTGCATTAAACCTATCGGATGATGTCTTCAGAAAAGTCATCGGATGATGTCTTCAGAAAAGTCATCGGATGATGTCTTCAGAAAAGTCATCGGATGATGTCTTCAGAAAAGTCATCGGATGATGTCTTCAGAAAAGTCATCGGATGATGTCTTCAGAAAAGTCATCGGATGATGTCTTCAGAAAAGTCATCGGATGATGTCTTCAGAAAAGTCATCGGATGATGTCTTCAGAAAAGTCATCGGATGATGTCTTCAGAAAAGTCATCGGATGATGTCTTCAGAAAAGTCATCGGATGATGTCTTCAGAAAAGTCATCGGATGATGTCTTCAGAAAAGTCATCGGATGATGTCTTCAGAAAAGTCATCGGATGATGTCTTCAGAAAAGTCATCGGATGATGTCTTCAGAAAAGTCATCGGATGATGTCTTCAGAAAAGTCATCGGATGATGTCTTCAGAAAAGTCATCGGATGATGTCTTCAGAAAAGTCATCGGATGATGTCTTCAGAAAAGTCATCGGATGATGTCTTCAGAAAAGTCATCGGATGATGTCTTCAGAAAAGTCATCGGATGATGTCTTCAGAAAAGTCATCGGATGATGTCTTCAGAAAAGTCATCGGATGATGTCTTCAGAAAAGTCATCGGATGATGTCTTCAGAAAAGTCATCGGATGATGTCTTCAGAAAAGTCATCGGATGATGTCTTCAGAAAAGTCATCGGATGATGTCTTCAGAAAAGTCATCGGATGATGTCTTCAGAAAAGTCATCGGATGATGTCTTCAGAAAAGTCATCGGATGATGTCTTCAGAAAAGTCATCGGATGATGTCTTCAGAAAAGTCATCTTGCTTTGCTCAAAGATTTTCCACTGCAAGTTTTTATGTTTTTAGCAAACGTTCAAATTTGACTTTCGAACGAAGTTTTAAATTTGGTCCGAAATTTTCTTAGTTATGCTTGGGTTTATGAGTAATAAACCGGTTTCAGAAAACTCGGGGAGTTACAAGGTCGCCACACTATGACAAATTTATCTAGATACTTGTGAAATTCTCTATTCATAAGGTCCATGAAGGCTGCTGGTGCATTTGTCAATCCAAAAGACATTACCAAGAACTCATAATGTCCATACCTCGTGCGAAATGCAGTCTTTGGAATATCTTTAGATTTAACTTTCAATTGGTTGTAGCCAGACCTTAGGTCAATCTTAGAGAAGACTCGTGCACCATTGAGTTGGTCGAATAAATCATCAATCCTAGGTAGGGGATACTTGTTCTTGATAGATAACTTATTCAATTCCCGATAATCAATGCACATATGCAATGATCCATCATTCTTCTTGACAAAAAGAACAGGTGCACCCCAAGGTGAAAAGCTAGGGCGTATGAACCCTTTATCCAATAGTTCCTCCAACTGTGTTTTTAACTCTCTAAGCTCCATTGGTGCTAATCTGTATGGATTCTTAGATACAGGTTCAGCGCCTGGGTAAACATCTACAACAAATTCGATTTCCTTATCAGGCGGCAAACCAGGAAGGTCATCCAGAAATACTTCTGGGAAGTCTTGGACAACTAAGACATTTTGAGGACTCGATTTTCCTACAAACTGTGTGTCTATAGCACTGGCCAAAAAGCATAAATACTCCCGCATGGAGAAGACCTAGCGTTGATAAGGGTTAAAACAGACATCCTCTTATTCTTCTTCAAGGCTTGAAAGGTGTGTTTCAAACCATCAGGGGGTTGAAAATTGACAATACCAGACCTACAATCAATCGTGGCATAATGCTTGAACAACCAATCCATACCCAAGATTACATTAAATCCCATTATCTCCATGATAATGAGATCAGCAGGTAGATTCATACTTTCCACTGACACCACATTATTAAGCATCACATGGTTAGAGTGTATGCGTTCACCGGAGGGTAATGCGACATTAAACGCATGCACAGTTGGCATAGACCATACATCTAACTTAACAACAAACGCAGACGCTACAAAAGAATGTGTTGCACCATAATCTATTAAAGTAAAAGCAGACATAAAGTTGATCAATATAGTACCTGACACTACAGCGGGTTGGTCATCATCACTCGACTCCATCATGGAGAATATCCTCGACTTCAACTTAGCAGAGCCACTCTTTAAAGTTGGACAGTCTCTGATAACATGGCCGACTTTATTACAGTTGAAACATCGAGTGACTCTGGGTTTCGGGCATTCCTTGATCGTGTGTCCGACCTCCTCATAGTTGAAGCACTTCCCCGAGCTAAGTCTGCACTCTCCCCGGTGAAATCTCAAGTACTTCGGGCACTGAGGAAACCTCTTGGTGTCTTGCACTTTCTTTCCTCCTCCTTGGTTACTCTGGCCCTCATTGGGCCTTTTTGTTCCACAGGGTTGATGTGGCTGAGTGTTTCCTTGAGTAAACTTCCGTGGAGCTTCCCACGGCCCCCTACATTTTATTTTTGCCTCCTCCACCTCCAGCGCCGTATCCACAACTTCACTATAAGTCAAGCCCCTGATGCCATAAATCTTCACCCCTCTGTAAATCTCTGGCTTCAGTCCATTTAGAATTTGGAAAACTTTATCTTCGTTTCTGTGTACAAGGTGTCTAGCAAACCTGGACAGGGACTCAAATTGTCTACTGTACTCGGCCACGGACCTTGTCTGCTTAAATTGTAGAAACTCCACTTTCTTCGAAGTCTAGATAGTGCTGCTAAAGTATTTCTCATAGAAAACATCATTGAATCGCGTCCAATACATTGCCAAGACATCATTGGTGGTGTAATACCTGGCTTTTCGGATATTAATATTTTAATATATATGACATTTTTGTAAAATATGTCAAATCAAGCCCATTGTACGAACAGAAAGTGTTATTAGAACCCTAGTGATAAATGGAAATTATTGGTGAAATAAGAAAATTTAGAGAAACCGAACCGTTAGCTAAATAAAGAAACAAAGGACGAAACAAATAGAAAATCAAAAGGAAGGGCAGAATAGTAATTTACCAAGCCAAATTTGTATAAACTTCAAAAATCCCTCTCTCCTCTCACACGATCTTTCCCCTCCAACAAGAAAACTCTCCCTCACTTCTTCTCTGCCCGCGAAAAACAGAAGCTCCCAGGCGATTTCTCATCGCCTCTCACGCGATTCCTTCAAGCTCTCCTTCGAACAACCTCCATTCTTCACGTTTTCTCCTCCAGTCAACGTTCTAGATAAGGTTCTAGGGTTTTCAGGCGTTAGATTATGGTTTTCTAGAGTTAAAATGATTAGAGTTTTATTTAGGGTTGCTTAAAATGAGAGGATTAAGATAGAAACGGTTGAGTTTACTGTATTTAGGACTCAAATGGACGTTTGATGGTTTAAGCTCGTTTTAATGACAATGTTGTGAAATTGCCTTAGGTGAACAACGCTCGTGGAAGGACCTAGAATTTGCAACGCACACCAGGTAAGTTCTCGTGACTTACTATGGTCAATTGGCCTGCACCGTATGTCGAAGTCGTTTTGAGGATCTTTGGTGAACTGCTCGTTTAAGTGCTTTGGTTGGGTAGTTAGGATTAGTTCCTTTACAGATTAAGTTTTTTATTGTCTTGATGGTATATATATATGTTGTATGTTTATGTTAAGCACGTGTTCAAGCATCATGGTTTTCAATTATGCATAGAAAATGAATTTCTGCACTATGTTTTCAAGAAAATGGCGATGTGGCCCGAAAGGGGGCTATTGATCTATTGTGTAGATCGACTAAGGGTCTGTCACAATACCGCATCTAATAAGAACTCATGTATGTTAAATGGTCACGCGAGGTGGGGCTCAGGCATGGCTGTACGAGTTGTAAGCATGTACCCCCCTCCACTAGGTGGAAATGGTTGTCCAACCGCCGGACGTGCCCTCTCCATTTAGCGGGTTGAGATCTAGGTGACACCCCACGATGTAAAGATAAGAAAATGTTGCATGGTTTACGAACTCATATGCACAGCATGCATTTGCATTTACGAAACTTGCTGATATTTTTATCTCATAGTTTGTCTGTATGGTGTAGGTGATTTTAATATAGGTGAGGATGAGATCCCTCCACCCGAAGAATGAGCAGTTGAAGAAAGATGGCCCGTGGGAGTGTGCTGAGTAGTCGATGCGCATTTTGACCCGTGGGGATGTAAGTAAGAGTTTTGAGGGTGTCGGGTTATTCTGGTATTTGATAAATAGAATGATAGGAGAAAAATTATATTGTTTGAAACATTTTACGATGCTTAGAGCTGTATAATGTATGAACTGGTGATTTTGATGATTTTGGAAGTTTTATGGATGAAATGTGATGTTAAACTTTTATTTGTATTTGAAATGGTTCGAGGGAATATTTGAGTCGTTTAATTGGTGTTTGGGTAAATTTTTAGATTTTTGTACATGTATAGGACGTCAATTAATTAGAAGGAGTGATTTCCAGAGAGGAAGTTAAGCTCTCTGGAAATCTGACGAGGAGGTAAGGTTTTTATGAGTGAATTCCAGAGAGGAAGTGAAGCTCTCTAGAAGTCTTTTAAGGAGTTAAAATTTTATAGGGTTAGGAGTTTTGTTTCTCGGTGGATGTCTATCGGTGGATGAGTTTTGCACTGTTCACCAGTAGATGTAGTGTTATTGATAACCGGTGGATGTTGCTTGGCAGAAGTTGAGCGGTAGAAGTAAATTTTGTCGTTTAGCGAGCGGGGGATGTCGAGTGTTAAGGATCGGTGGATACTGGGTGAACAAATCATCCGGCTGACGTCACCGGTGGAAGTGTCTTGTGAGTCACCGGTGGATGTCGAGTGTTATGGATCGGTGGATGCTGGGTAAATAAGTCATCCGGCTGACGTCACCGGTGGATATGTTTTGTGAATTTGAGCGGTAGATGTCGTATACCGAATTAATGAAGCCACATGGGTAACACGTGGTCTGAGCGGTGGATGTGAGTTAGCGGATGATGTCCACTAGCGGTGGATGTCTCCTTATCGGTAGATGTCTCCTCAGCGGCGGATGTCTGCCCAGTGATGGATGTCTGCCTAGCGGTGGATGTCTCCTCAGCGGTGGAAGTGTTTAGTAGAAGTGATTAGCACTGTTCGCCGGTAGATGTGAGTAACACTGTTCACCGACAGATGTTATTTCTTCAATGAAACCCGAGAGGAAAAATACAATTGTCTTCCTTTGTTCACATTGAAGAAACCCGAGAGGAATTGTTGACTTCACACCTTTATGCATTTCGCTATCTTTAAGTTTTAAATGATTTTAAATTTCCGAATTAACGTCATCAAGTTTACTTAGGATAAAAGAAAAAGATAAAAAGAAAAATTTGTACGGTTACTTAGGAATAGTTTACGGGACGTGACAGGTGGTCTCCATCGTTTCCCACCAAAGCTGAGCATCACCGGCCAAATAAAATGTTGCCAAAGTGACTTTGTCTCCTTCTCCAATATTCACATATCTGAACATACTTTCAATCTTCTTAAGCCATTCCTCGGCAACAATCAGATTGGATGATTTTCCATCAAACGTGGGCGGTTGTAGTCTCCTAAATCTATCTCCCGATTTTTCATTGCTGGAACCCGAGTTAGCACTCCCCTGCACCTCTTGGTTCAAAAGTCGTCCCAATTGTTCGGACTGCTGACGCACCAAATCTGTCAGCTGCCTAATCACACTGGGATCCTCCTCACTTCTCGAATTTGGTATCTCCCTCGGTATTATTGGTCTCCCTGGTCGTCTAGACATTTTGCTATATTTCTGGACAAGGTTAATTACCCTTATAAATATCTAATGACTAAGGTTAACATAAACACTTACAGTTGTTAGAGTATTCCCATGTGACGATTGGCACTGATGAGTAATCTTTTGAACGGTTTAACCAAATGGCTCTGATACCATACTGTAATGCCCCGAATTATCAAACCCGGTTTGTTACTCATACTCACTAGCTGAACTAGGAAAAACACTTCTGGAAAATTTAAAATTTCACTCAACGGCTAAAATCGACATTTCTTTAAATCATTAAAACTTTGCAGCGGAAAACATTTATATAAAAACAGAGTCATTTCGTAAACAGACTAGAAGAATCCTTCGGTTTAAATAAAACAATAAAGACAACGTTCGAAACTTCTCTGCGACATCCACAGCCAGTTCGACGCTACTGGACAATCTGGCACACACAGAGTCTGTCGTCCACAACCTTGGACAACGTACTCGACTACGACTCTAGACGACGAACTTTGGACAAGCGACTCTAGACGACGTACTCTTTACGACATCGCTTTGGAAGACTTTGGACAACTGATTTTGCTCGCAGAGTGGACGACAACTTTGGACGATGACACACCCACTGCTCTCTATGACAATTTACTTATGACTTTGGACTACTGTTCCTCATCGTCCACGGCTACATAGATTTTTCGCCTATGGATTATCGTCCACCGACTTACTTAAGTTTGTCGTCCACGGACCACGTGACTTTGTTGTCCACGGTCCACGTGACTTTCTCGTCCACGGGGTTACCTAAACTCATCGTCCACGGACCAACGTCCATAGACTTACTTAGGTTTGTCGTCCACGGACCAACGTCCATAGACTTACTTAAGTTTGTCGTCCACGGACCAACGTCCATAGACTTACTTAAGTTTGTCGTCCACGGACCAACGTCCATAGACTTACTTAAGTTTGTCGTCCACGGACCAACGTCCATAGACTTACTTAAGTTTGTCGTCCACGGACCAACGTCCATAGACTTACTTAAGTTTGTCGTCCACGGACCAACGTCCATAGACTTACTTAAGTTTGTCGTCCACGGACCAACGTCCATAGACTTACTTAAGTTTGTCGTCCACGGACCAACGTCCATAGACTTACTTAAGTTTGTCGTCCACGGACCAACGTCCATAGACTTACTTAAGTTTGTCGTCCACGGACCAACGTCCATAGACTTACTTAAGTTTGTCGTCCACGGACCAACGTCCATAGACTTACTTAAGTTTGTCGTCCACGGACCAACGTCCATAGACTTACTTAAGTTTGTCGTCCACGGACCAACGTCCATAGACTTACTTAAGTTTGTCGTCCACGGACCAACGTCCATAGACTTACTTAAGTTTGTCGTCCACGGACCAACGTCCATAGACTTACTTAAGTTTGTCGTCCACGGACCAACGTCCATAGACTTACTTAAGTTTGTCGTCCACGGACCAACGTCCATAGACTTACTTAAGTTTGTCGTCCACGGACCAACGTCCATAGACTTACTTAAGTTTGTCGTCCACGGACCAACGTCCATAGACTTACTTAAGTTTGTCGTCCACGGACCAACGTCCATAGACTTACTTAAGTTTGTCGTCCACGGACCAACGTCCATAGACTTACTTAAGTTTGTCGTCCACGGACCAACGTCCATAGACTTACTTAAGTTTGTCGTCCACGGACCAACGTCCATAGACTTACTTAAGTTTGTCGTCCACGGACCAACGTCCATAGACTTACTTAAGTTTGTCGTCCACGGACCAACGTCCATAGACTTACTTAAGTTTGTCGTCCACGGACCAACGTCCATAGACTTACTTTAGTTTGTTGTCCACGGACCACGTCCATTGGCTTACTTAAGTTTGTCGTCCACGGACCACGTGACTCTGTCGTCCACGGGTCACGTGACTTTATAACTTGGACAACTATTCTTTAGGACAATTTGTCACAGAAGGACGATGTTTTCGTCCATATAACTCTGGATCAAGATACCACTCTTCCACACACAAATTAGACGATGTTTTTTACTTACAACTCTGGACGAACTACTATGCCCCTTCAACTTTGGATGACTACCCCTTATGACAGAAACATAACTTACTTGATTATACTATACTGTAGAACTTATAAATTCTGACAGAAATCATTTCAAATCAACGTAAATCCATATCTTACTCAAAATCCAGAAAAAATACAGTTAGAATCAACCCTATTCATTGTCAGGATAATTTCAAAAAGACGTATCAAAACATTTAAAACTAACATTGTTATTAAAAATTCTCAGCACATATTAACTAAACTTTTGTCCACTAAATTCCACACATACTTCCACTGGTTTAACCGCCTCATCAGTTTGCCAAGTCGTTACAGGAATGTACTCCTCCAACTGCTTCTAATCCTCAACATGATCGGAGAACACACATGGGGTCACTTCTTCACCTACATCACAAAACTCATCTATTAGCCTAATGCTAAGTAAGTAGAAAAATAATGAAATGAAATGCTGAAACATAATCCTATTCATACAGTTTCTATTTTCGCAACTCAGTTGCATTCATGTTCATTCTCTGTTGATCCCCCTGTTCGATGGGAAGTGGATCAGTTTTCCCAAACCATACATCCTCCGTTCTCAATTAAGGGGCCGATTAATTCCCTTAACAGCTGATCTTGACCCCCTGTACGATGAGAAGTGGATCATGTTTTCCCAAAGCATACATCCTCTGTTCTTGATTAAGGGGCGGTTTAATTCTCTTAATAGTTAAACTGATTCAATCTGTTCATACCTTACCATGCCATTACATGTAAATTCATTTTCGTATCCTTTCAAAACATGATACATGCCAAACTAAAAATCGTACAAAACATACAGAACATGCATATATCCTACTGTTTTGTGATGTAGGTCCGAAGGCACACACATACTTTACTTACCTGGCTTCCTGGAAAATGCTTGGTTGCAAGCTACTTCGGGAGTTTGCTCGAACCTAAGCCATAGACAAAGAATCAATTAGATCCTCACTAAATCTCATTCTAAACTATCCAGAGGTCTAAGGAAACTAGTTGGGAGCTCTGCTCTTTGAGCATTCTCGATTCAATACAAAACTCGAACTCAACTCGCACTCACAGCATTTCCAAAACACGTATCTACAATCCCCTCTATTATCTACAATCACTAATGCAGCAAGAAATGAAAGTAAAACTAACCTAGGTTGAACCAGGATCGAGCTGGAGAATCGCCTTGAGAGTTCTGCTGAGCTAAGAGCCGAAAAGAGAAAGAAAACTGTGGCGGCTAAAACCTCCACTAAACCCTTCATTTAATACCTTATACCACACAAATTACTCAAATGCCCTTAACTAACCAACTTTAACCTATTTAAACAGCCAAATCAAATTTCACTTAATTCCATAAAAATAAAAGTCACAAAATGTTGCTATTAAAATCAAGGCTGACAATTACTGGTTGCTACAGTACCGAATCCGCATAGGAACTTAGAAAAATTACCACACGAAGTAGAAAGTATAGAAAAGCCAAAACGTGAAATTTAAAGACAGAATTAAGGAGAGATTAAAACGTATACGTTTACGAATTAGTTTATGGGGTTAAGATTTAATTAGAGAGAAATTGAGTGGCTTCTTCAAGAAGCCACTACTAAGCTTGCAACCAAACACCCTCTTTGTTCCACGTACCCCTCCCCCTCTCATTCTCTCTTCCTTCACATTGCAGCACTCCCCTCGCACTCTCTCTTTTTATTTTCTTCCCATAAAAGAGTTCCATTGCAGATTTTTGAAGCTCCAAAGGTGAGGTTTTGGTTCCTCCTATAATGGGTTTAAGTTATGGCATAAAGAGGGGTTGTAATATGTTGAAAGAGTAGTGGGTGTTATGGTTTTATGAAGTTTGGAGAAACCCTAATGTGATGTACGAACATGGGGGATAAATTACTGAATGTTTTCTCTTATTGAGTGTTTACACATGTTTGATAATCATGTTAATGGTTGAATAAGAAAAGAGTTGATGAATGGTAAAGTTTTGAGAATGTATTTATTGTTTATCTGGTGGTTGTCGGTATTTATAGCTAATGCTCGAAAATGGATGGGGTTATATCGTATAATATGGTTTGGAAGTTAGTAAATGAATGAATGCATGTAGGGTGTTCGATAAATGGTCCAAAAGACTGGAATTTTAGGTGACAGTTTTAGTTTTCTCAATTTCTGGCCAATCTATCGATTTCTATTTTAAAAAATATTTTGGTGTGTTAAACTAGACACTTTAAGGAAGCGATGACCTTTGGAATCAAGTCGTTTCGTTATGTGTAGCAAAGGTTATGAATTTTTAAAGTTTGCTCAATTTCTAGGTCAACATCCAGGTTTGGTTATGGCATTGGTTTGTTGGTTAGAAATTGGTTTAAATGTTAATTGTTTGGAGTGTTTGACTTGAGCATTATGATATGTGATATATCCTTTGTTTGATTTTGGGATTTGGCCTCCATTGAAGTGTGATGATGTGATGAATGGCAGGAGCATTATTTTGATGGTTGTTGGGAATTAGGAGATTTCATGCACTTGTTTTGGGTTTGAATTTAAGTTCTATTGTTATTGGACATTGGATGTTAAACGCTCATGTTGTCTCTTGTTGATTTTGAAGTTGAGCCTAATGTTCTTATGAATGATGTTATGATGTTTAGGTTTCCACGTTTTGCAGACAAGAATACGATTGAGTACAAGTCGAGATAAGTTTGCTAAGGACGCTAGGTAAGTAGTGTTGCATGCGTGTTTCCTTCGGGCCTACATCAAGAACGTTAGGTTATGTTGTATGTTTTATGTATGTTTAGCTTTCTCATGCATCATGTTTTAGAAAATATACGAAATTGTTTTCTGTATATGTTTTCATGTGTAGTGATGTATAAACTGGTAATACGGGTAGCGTTTGAAGGAAGTTGTTCACCCTTCAGATGTATGATGGGAACGTATAGAGGTGGAGAAAGTGATCTGCTCTCCATTGGCTAGAGGATCATTTGTGTATGTGATAGTAGACTATAGAAACTGCATATGATAGTGGAAATGTTTTCATTTATATTTGCATTACTTGTTCAGCATTAGACTTATAATTTGAGTTCTGTGATGTAGGTGAAGAAGAGCAGTGCAGTGAGATTACATGAGCTTGCTATGATTTATGGAAGCAGTTGGGGGAGCACGACCATGGCAGCAATCCGACAATATTGTTAGGGCGATTTTGACCGTGCTCAGTATGTGTATGTGTATGTTTTGTTTAAGTATGTGTATAGAAAATTATGGGTATTTTGATAGAAGGAAGTATAAATAGTTAATTTTTGATTTTGGAAAAATACTGGAACTCTCTTGGAGATTTTAAACCTATATGGATATGTTTAGTTTTTAGAGTCATCCAAGCAGTTTGCTACGTTTCCGTATACGTTTTTGAGTCGTATTTTTGGGGTTTTGAAGTATTTTATGTTTGGAGAGGCTTGGGAAAGATTTTAGGTAAGTTTAATGTGAAGTGTAGGTGAAAGAAATTGAAGAAAGGATGAAAAGTGAAAAAAAAAATGAAATGGAGAATTTTAATTGTGAACAGTATTATAGCAGTACTATAGCAGTACTGTTCATTCGGCGAAAATCAGAGGATTAGCCAATCGATCGGCACAGTACTATAGCTATAGTACTATTCATGTATTGTAGCAGTATTATTCATCCGAAAAAAAGAGTTTTTGTCATTTTGCTACAACATTTCAATTTTTGTTTTAAATGAAGGGTTTTCACGAAATTCCACGTACTTTAAAGGGTATGAACGTACAAAAAAAATCAATTTAAAGTTTTAAAGAAAAGTCGAAAATTTTTACGCCAAAAATGTCTTAAGTTTGAAAGGTTTACATCAAGTTCTGTGACGATGAATGAGTCGTTACATTTATTTTTCTATATCAAAAGTGGAGGAGATCGCAACTTGTTTGGTAACATCCCTCATTCATTTTGACTTCTTTCTATCAGTTGATCTGGTGGAGAATGCCATGACTAAATTCAACATAGCTAGCCCCTAGTGTTTATTTAAATGAAGGCAAGTCATATGCTTTTCTCAAAGTTTGCTCATTTATTCATGATAAAGCTATTAGGTTGGTTTATCACAATATGTGTCGTGATCTTCCATGGGATGTAGGTGGAAAGGAAAATTTTATTAAGAGATTGATCGCTAGCCTTGAGAATACAGACATATTGCTTAATATATATGTCTTAGCCAATGAGCCTATAGTTTATGGTTTCGAATTGTAACACCCGGTTCTATCAAACCAGCTCTCTTTTATTATTAATGGTATACACTTTATTATGCAATAATTAAAGTAGGGTTATTGAGTGACTAGACAAGGGCATAAGAGTAAATTGAAAATTTCAAATGTGGATAACATATTTAAGGAAAGAGGGTTGGGTTTAATGCACTGTAGCCGCCACTATCTTGCTTACCATTCCTCTTTCAGCTTTCAGCTCTGCAGCAGGACCCTCTAGCGATTCTCTCGCCCGATTCTCCTTCAACCTAGGTAACTTTTCCTCATTTCTCTTATGATATAGCGGTTAGATATCTGAGGGAGTACAATGTGAGGATTTTGAGGATGCTGTGAATGAGAGTAGGTACGGTTTTTTAGTGATAAATAGGAATGCTCGGGTAGTAGAGTTTCTAACTGGATTCCTCGAACTTTTGTTTGATTCTTGGGGAAGTTTAGTGAAGGTTTGATTGATGTTCTGTTATGAACTTAGGTGAGCGAGCTTCTAAGGTAGCTTACAGCCGAGCGATTTCCAGGAGACCAGGTAAGTGAAGTTTGCTTGTGCCTTCGGGCCTACATCACAAAACATTAGGATTATGTTTAGTTGAATGTGTCTGTACATTATGCATTATATTTTAAGAGTATACGAAAATGAATTTTTAATGCATGTTGGCATGGTAAGGAATGAACATAATGAAACAGCTATGTGAATCAGATTTACTGTTAAGGGAAATAATCCGCCCCTTAATGAGACAGTGGATATTTAGACTTTGGGAAATTTGATCCGCTTCCCATCGAACAGGGGGATCAGAAACAGCTATGTGAATCAGATTTACTGTTAAGGGAATTAATCCGCCCCTTAATGAGTCAGTGGATATTTATACTTTGGGAGAGTTGATCCAACTCCCAATTTCACAGGGGGATCTGAACAGAAACGATGCATGAACAACTGAGATGAGAAAGTAGAAATTGCATGTTTAGGAATTCATATTTCAGCATTTCATTTCATTTCTGCTTTACTTACTTAGTATTAGGCTAATAGATGAGTTTTGTGATGTAGGTGAAGAAGTGACAGCAGGTGGGTTTACTGAGTTTGCTGAAGACTAGACTGGTTAGAGGAGTGCATCTATGTAGCAATCTGGCAGTTGATGGGGTGGTTTAACTGATGTCAGTTGGTGTGAAGGTTTAGTTGACAATGTTTCAATTTAAGTATGTTGAGTTTTCATGACAGTAGTGATTTCAATATTTTGAACACGTTTTGAGATTTTCTGATAATAGTATTCTGTTGGGTTTTAATATTGGTTCTTACTGGATTTTGAGTAATGCAAAGATTTGAATTGTTATGAATGGTTTCAGTGAAGTAAGTAAATTCCTTTCTGTAGTTAGAGTTATGTTTGTATAGCAAGGAGTAGTTGAAATGTCGCTCTGTTCTCTATCGGTAGGTGATGCCTATCAGCAGATTTTGAGTTGTTGTTCTGTTGTCTATCGGATGATGTCTTTAGTAAAGCCATCGGATGATGTCTTCAGTAAAATCATCGAATGATGTCTTCAGTGGAAGCCATCGGAAGATATAAGTAGAAGTTTTTGTCGTTTTGTGATCGGGTGATGTCGGGTGTTAAATCCACCGGATGATGTAGTAGAAGTTTTGTCGTTTAGCCATCGGCGGATGTTGTGTAGTAAATCTATCGGATGATGTAGAAGAAGTTTTGTCATTTAGCCATCGGTGGATATCGTGTAGTAAACCTATCGGATGATACGAGTAAAAGTCTTTTGTCGTCTTGTGGTCGGCAGAGGTTGGATGAATGATTTATCCGGTTGACGTCATCGGTGGAAGCCTTCGGTTTGTTTCTGCCCTTCTCGTTGACTTTGTTCAGCGGATGATGTGTTTGACTTTTATAAACTTAAATTATTTCATGCCTAAGCCTTCATCCCTTCCTGCCGAATTATTTCTTAATATTTTAACCGATTATTCAAATATTTTTATACGATGATTTTTCCGCTGCAAGTTTTTAAATGTTTTGATATTTTAGCAAATGTCGAATTTTGACTTTCGAGCGAAGTTTTAAATTTGGTCCAAAGTTTCTTAGTTATGTTCAGGTTTATGAGTAACGAATCAGGTTCAGAAAACTCGGGGCGTTACACTAATTGATAAGGAGCTTTATTACTCATTGGTGCTGAATTCTTTGTTTGTTGGTTTGTTGAATGTGAAGATGTGAGTCTCAATGGATTTGAACAAAACAATACAAAGAATTATATCTTTAACAACATGGTTAAGTTTTGGTTGCAAAATTTTATTGCATGCTTACGTATGTTGTTTCTATGTCTTCTCTTGAATTTGCCTTGCGCGGATTTAATGGAAACTATCAACGACAACTAGAAAAGAGTCTACGTTGGTGGAAGTGGATCATTTCAAAAGAAAGGAAGGTAATCGTCCAAATGAAGAAGGCCTTGGATTGGAGGTCAAATCCTCTTCAACCCCGGGAGGATGGCGTGCCATGAGATCCACTCCCAAGATCCCGAGTCAAAATATTTTCTAACTTGTGTGTTCATTTTGCAAGGGCTACATTCTTTGAAGAATTAGAGGAAGATTCTAATTTAAGGGATGCGGAGTGACATGCCACGAAGGCCCATCACGAGATCGCAAACTTGGGCCCATAATTTAACTCCTCAATTTTCTGATGATTTTTCTCTTTTTGCAGGTTTTGATCCCATCGTGGACTTAACATAGGAGCCGACTTCCGAGGATGTGGACAAACCCCTGCATAGCCTTCATTGGAGCATCTACACAGAGCCTTCAAGCAGCCCAATGGGAATTTGTCTTCCCGAGCCTTTACATATGTAATTTTTAGTTTTAAACTTATTTGATATACATTAGCCTTTTTGTATTAATTATTATATTTGCATCATGAATTAGATTGTGTGGTTAAGGTTAGATGAATGTTGGTGGATTATGGGTTGAAGATTAATTCAACAAAGGAAGGTGCATCAACAAAATGGAGCCCAAATGAAGCCTTAGCCCAAAGAAGAGCTCATATTTAAAGGTATGAAATTGCAAGTAAAAGTGTGGGTGGCAACATGGACCAAGGAGTTGGCAAATTTTTGGCCATTGATCAAGTTTTGGCTCGGCGCTAATCTTCACCGCACAGCTGGCGTGCGCTCGGGCAGTAGCTGGACTCGGGCATGGTGCGAGGGCAGGCGCGCGTGGACTGCGGCATTGGTGCTGATCAGCGCCATCTGATCACCGCAGCCGGATCGCTGAGGTGGCACGCAAGGTTGCAGCTTGGACCGTCGATGGCGCGCGCGATGATCAGCATCACCTCCACTCGATGGTGCGCACGTGGCTGCTTCTGGTTCGGCAATGGCGTGCGCACCAGATGCCCACTCTCGGCCCTTGTTGTTTCTCCAAATCTGAGGGTTATTACCCTAATCCACCTAGATTGCCTATTTAAGCATAGTATTGGTGTTTGTAAAACACTTTTTGCCCAATTTATAAAATATCTATTTTCCTTCCAAAGGTAGGTTGCCTTTGGTTTTTCCTCGATTCTTGAATCGAGTGGAGTAGCCCTCCATTGTTAGCCTAGTTTGGGTTGCTAGGTTAACTCTTATCTCTTTTCCTCGCCTTTCTCTCTTGAGAGTTAGGAGTTGAGGACGAAAACCTAGGCCTACGGTGGTCGTTTTCTTCCAAAAAAATGTGCACCCGAGAGCTTAAACGTAAGATAGCTCCTCGGGTCCGCCAAAGGTATCCATTTTATCATTTCCGTTCACACATTTTCACACACATATCACCTTTAAAATTTCGGCCATCACTTCACACACTTCACCATTTAATTTCTTGCATTTTCTCTTCATCTCCTTCATTTCTCTCTTTACGATTTTCACCACTCCATCCACCTACATCTTGTCATTTAACTTTTGCATTTTCTTCCATTTTATTCCCTTAATATTCGGCCTTCATAATCACACACCATCACTTTCATTCATTTGCATTTTATGTTCAATTTTTGCTCTCTTTATTTTCGATTTGTGCCACACATTTCACCCGAGCACTTTGAGCCTCTTTTGTGTGTTAAACACGGCCCCTTTTCTAAGGGACCCCGTGTCACAGATGAGTCCATGAATATGATTTATGTGGAGATGACACGACAACCAAGGAGGTGACAAATTGTGCATAACATTGCACATAATGTTTACAAGCTTGGTCGAGTCACATGGAGGGCAAAAGCATAATTTTGTTTTAATTTTGAATTCCTTTGCATGAAGGTATTTAAACAAATAATGCACCAAAATTTTATTTCAAAGATTTCTTCAATTAAAAGGGCATCATACACTATTTTTCTTGTGTTGACACTGCATAACAAAATTCAGTTGTAAACACAAACATTGTAAAAATTAGTAATTTTTGTAATTAATTAAATTTCATGTGTCAAATTTTTACGTCTTTGACTAACAATGTGACATGTGTTGACTCGTTTTATCATTTATAACCACATTTGATTTTTCGGAAATTTTAGTTAATTCGGTAATTTGGTAAATTAATGTGTGGTTAATTTGAGAAAAATTAACATAGGTAATTGGGAGTTTACCTTGTGAAATATTTGGGAAAGACATTTAGAGTGGTGAAGAATTAAATGGGAAGTAAATGAGTTAAGTTAAAAAGTTAGGGTTAAGGTGTATTTACTCTAAGTCGTGTTTCGAGGTCGGAGACGTGTTCACGGTGCTCCTAGCACCATCTTTGGTGAAGCTATTTCGAAGGTAACCTACCATTCTACTTATTTTTCATAAATATGAATGTTTATTAGATTGAGGATGGATTCATGCAATGGAGCTTGATTCCATTAGAATTTTCTGGATATATTGGTGTATTTAGAGAATATGAAGGATTAATCATCGTTTGGAGGAAAGAAACAGCAAGAAAGGGCGAGTGTCACTAAACGCCCTGTTCTTATAATAAACTCAGAGGTCTACACATTGAGGGAAGTGTCGACCGATTGTGCATCCCATGAAGTGTTGACGGTGTGCTTTTCAGCAAGAACCAAGAGTTTGAAAGTGGCCAACCGTGTGCACTGCACGAATTTTTAATTTTTTTGGAAAAGGGTGACTGCTTTGTGGACGTTTGATTGCTAATTGTATTTTAGGTTGAAACCACGAGGTTATGGAAAGTGTCCACGCATGTGAAGAAAGTGTCAAATCACAGGTGATCTTAGTGTAAAGTGTAAAGTTGGGTGACACCATTTAAAGTGTCATTGGTACACCTTATAGGTCGATCCGAAACGCCAATTTGTGTAGAAAATTATAGCAGAGGGCCGGGTACTTAGTTCGTGGCCGATGGTTAGAGTTGTTAGATTGAGTTTCTAATGTCGGTATAGGATAAAGTAATGTATTCATTAGGTGAGTGAAACATTAATGATTGGTGGGTTGCCACATGTAAAAGTATGGCAGAATCTGGTCACCAGTAGGTTAATTTTATACATATATGTACGTTGGTTCTCAAGTTACTATCCAGTAATTACTAAATTTTAGTTAATTCGGTAATTTGGTAAATTAATGTGTGGTTAATTTGAGAAAAATTAACATGTTAATTGGGAGTTGACCTTGTAAATATTGGGAAAGACATTTAGAGTGGTGAAGAATCAATGGAAGTAATGATTTTAAGTTACAGCAGTTAGGGTTAAGGTGTATTTACTCGAAAAAAAGACACTCGAGGCTCGTGTTTCGAGGTCGGAGACGTTTTCACACGGTTCCTTCCGTAGCACATCTTTGGTGAGCTATTCTAAGGAACCTACCTTCTACTTATTTTTCATAAATATGCCTGTTTATTAATTGAGGATGGCTTCATTCAATGGAGCTTGAGTCCATTTAATTTCTGGAATATATTGGTGTATTTAGAGAATATGAAGGATTAATCATCGTTTGGAGGAAAGAAACAGCAAGAAAGGGCGAGTTTCACTAACTCCCTTTCCTTATAATCGACTCAGAGGTCTACACATTGAGGGAAGTGTCGACCGATTGTGCATTCCCATGAAGTGTTGACCGGTTGTGCTTTTCAGCAAGAACAAAGGAGTTTGAAGTGGCAACAGTGTGAACTGCACGAATTTTTAATTTTTTTTGGAAAGGTGTGACTGCTTTGTGGAAGTTTTGATTGCTAATGTATTTTAGGTTGAAACCCAAGAGGTATGAAGTGTCCACCGCATGATGAAGAAAGTGTCAATCACAGGTTAATCTTAGTGTTAATAGTGTCAACAGTTGGGTTGACCCCCATTTATAAGTGTCAATTGGTACCCCTTATAGTGTCGACCGAACGACCTATATTTTTAGAAAATTATCGCCGAGGTACTTGTTCGTGGCCGATTGTAGAGTTGTTAGATTGAGTTTCTAATGTCGGTATAGGATACATTCATGTATTCACTTAGAGTTGAGTGAAACATTAATGATTTGGTGGGTTGCCACATGTAAAAGTATGGCAGAATCTGGTCACCAGTAGGTTAATTTTATACATATATGTACGTATGGTTTTCTCACGTTTACATCAGTAATACCTAATTTTAGTTTTAATGTGATATGTTGGGAAGATAAATTTTCTTGATATTTTGAGCAGTCTTGGCGTCAAAGTATTACGAGGCTATCCCATTACGCCTTTTGTTGCGTGAATGTGATATTGTTTGCACGTATGGAAAACTGTTAGTGATGGCTCGCTATTAGATTTCAAATCTCTAAACCTGATCAGGCTGTTGATTGTTCGAGCTGGTGTCTAACTTACTGTCGGTCGCCAGCCACTCGGGTGATATGTGGATCTTTGGATCACTGTCACGGTTTTTTGGGTCTTATGAGACGTTTTTGGTCTTCAAATCACCGTCCTTGTGTGATAGCTTTCCGGATTGGTCTTTGTGTGACACTTTTTTTTTTCACTGATGATGTTTTCTAAGGAAAACAGTGAGAGTTATTTTCAGTGTATAGTCACCTATGTATGTGCGGATTTTTATAACTATGTCATTGAGAGATCGTGGAGCCGGTTTTGTTAAAAAGAAGGAAAGTGGTTTCCTTAACAGTTTTGTAAACTCATGCATAGTTTTGAAATGAAATCACATTTTGAAAGAAGATGAAAATCTGTTTTTAAAACAAGATGCATTCGGTATGATGTTTTTACTGAGTTAGTCACTCACCCCAACGACCCCATCTTAGTCCAGGTAAAGAAAAGAGTGTATAGCTTCAGTGGACATTTTGGAGAGGCTGCTAGTTATTTATTTCATGTTAGAACTTTATTATTTCCTTGGTAAGAACTTAGTTATTTGATTTGGATATGTCAACGTAACTGATGGATTGGATTTCCTTATTTTCCTGGACGATTGCATATTTTTAAGTATTTGTTATATTGCACTGTCTGCTTGAGATTTCACTATATGGGCTTAGTTATGTAATTATTCCTAAAAACTTTCATTGTCCAATCTAGTCTTGGGCTAAGTGGTCAGATTCCCATCTCGAAAATCAGGTCGCCCGACACCACGTTTCTACTCAGGCTCATCCCCGAGCCGTGACAAACATCAACATATTTTAAATGTGCTTGATCTCTTTTGTTTCAATTGAATATTCTTTTAGAATATTAGGATGAATGTACTCTTATCGCCATATATCTATTTAATAGGATTCCTTCAAAAATTACTTTGAATAAAAGCCCTTGTGAAAGACTTCATAGAAAGAGTCCTTCCTGTGATCATTTAAAAGTTTTTAGTTGCCTATGTTTCATATCTACTCTATGGATGGCAGAGATAAGTGTAGTGCTCGTGCCAACGCAGCCATTTTCCTTGTCATCTTCATGGGTATAAAAGGATATAAAGTTCTTGATCTTGAAACAAATTTTATTCTCATTTCACGAAAATGAAAATATATTTTCTTTTTTTCCAATCAAAAACATCTTCTTTGTCCATTTTTTTTAATCTGCAAAATCTTATGTAATTCTGAATTCCTCATTACACAAATCATCAAATGATCTCACATCCATGAACCCAACTTGTTCTCTTCGAAAATCTAAACTTACTTCTTACTTCAATGAATATCACTGTCATTTAGCTCAACAATCTTCATGTCCTTTTTCTACTACTTCCAAATATCCTATTTATAAAAATCTATCGTATGAAAAGTTATCCTCTAAATTCCAAACATATTGAGTCTCTGTCACATTTTGCAAGCCACATGATAAGTAGGGAGGAAAACAAAGTGTTTCAATTTGTACAAGGCCTAAAACTGAAAATATATAAGTTAGTGAAAACCTTTGAGATTGAAGGAGTTACATATACAAGAATTGTGGCAAAAGCAATAGAGGTGGAGGAGGCTGATGAGAAGTGTGTCAAGCCAGTAGAAGCTCCTAGGTAAATGTTCAAGGAAAATACGCTACAGATGAGCAGAGAGGAATCTTCTTCTTAGTCTCAAGGAACCAAAAGGCCGGAAGACAATTTAAGTGACCGCAGAGAAAGAAAGAAGTCGCGACAGTAGCAAAGGATAAGTTTTCCGCAATGTCCAAAGTGTTTGAAATTTCATCCAGGAGAGTGCGGACAATATGCGGGAAGGTGTTTTAACTGCTGTTGCTCGAGATTGTCCAAAGCCAAAGACCAGCCGGTGCTTCAATTGCAACGAGCCCTGGCATGTAGCTAAGAATTGTCCTACAGCAAAGAAGAGTCCAGCTAAAGTGACACCCAAGATCCAACCGTGACCTCAGGTACTGTATTTGTAATCAGTGGCTGTTTTTATATTGATAGGCTGGGGTGTGGCGTGAATTTTTGGTGGTAGCGGTTTTTGTATTAAAGTCAAGTTTGGAAGTGAAGTTAGCTGGATGTTGATTGGTGGGATACCGTTAGGATATGAGAAAGATTTAGGGCTGTTGGTTACGATAAGTACTTTAGCCGAACTATTTGAACTGATAAGATGAATAAGGTTGCTAGGTTGCTCCACTGCGACAAACTAGACTGGTGACAGAGGATTGAAGTTGAAAGTCTTCAAAGGAGTGAGGACGGTGGGCGTTAAGGATATGATGTGCTACAAGGTTGTAGCGAGAGCCTGAAACTAAATGGTATGGAGATGAAGAAGTAACAATAAAGAGAACCACCAAAGGAACTCTTTGAGGAAGTCGCATCTTAGTAGAGTAGTGAAGATTACATATAACCTTAGAGTGAAAAAGGACGGGTAGCAGTAAGATCTGTCAATGAAGAAGAAGTTATAAAAGTTTCTTTTCGTAAATAATAGAGTTGAAGTGAAGTAGTGGTACGCCATTTAGAGTATTGGGTGAATAGTTGGGAACGAGTTAGTTTAGATCTAAAAATTTATAGGGTTTAGTAGAGACTGAGGTAGAAATTGGACAAATTAAGCGTAGTGGATATATAAGAGGTAAGAGTGATAAATTAGAAATGAGAGGGTAGAGTAGAAGGGAAATTGAAATTGAGGATGTATTGAGGGCTTGAATGGGTTATGTAAGTGTGTGATAGACATGGAAATAGAAAGTGAGGAATTAGATAAACTTAGCACGAAGAAAAACTAGAGTTGAGAACTGCGTTGGAAAGGTTTGAAAGTATAAGTGATAATTGATTTAATTGAAGTCAATAGACATAGGAGTATTCAAGCTATGGAATGCAGAGATAGATGATTTAGGCCGTAGCGTAGTTGAGATTTAGCGTGGCAACCCAAAAAACTTAGGAGGGTAGCTTGGAGTAAGTAAGTTGAGGAATAACCAAACCCTCAAATTTTGAGGACAAAATTTTTTAAGGAGGGTGGATTGTAACACCCGGGATTTTTTCCTAAGCGTGAGTTGCTCTTGGAGTAGTATAAGTTGTGGAAACCTAACATAGATCATAGGGTTTATTTAAATAAGTGAGATAGGAAGTGGAGATGGTAGAGATTTTTTAGAAAGATTAGGTAGAGTATTGTTTGTTTTAACTTTAATATAAAGAAAGATTTTAATTAAAGGAATTGAAAGGAATTACAAAAAGATAATAAATAAATAAAAATAGAAGAATGAAGGGAAACTAGTTGTATGGAGTTGGAAAAATCAAAGAAATGAGAGATGAATAGTGTAATTTAGTGGTGTTGGCGTTGGAATTTAATGAAGAATTGGGAGAAAGAAGGAAAAATGGGATGAAAGTTTAAAAAGTCAAAAAGAAGAAAAAAGAAAAGAAAATTCATTTATTTTTTTGTGTGAAGAAAGAAATGAAAAGCAAAATGAGATTAGGATGAAAAAAGAAGAAACACCTTAAGGGTTGAAAAGTCAAATTGATAAGGTAATTTGGACTTGCTTTTGTCATGGAAAGAAAAGGTCACAGAGAAGGTGGGTTTACGTTAGAAAAAAAAAAGAGGAGAGTTGAAAAGTCCAAAGAATTTATAAACCAATAAAAGTTGAAGTCAAAGATTTTGGTTGACTAAGTGGATGGGAAAGGCTTTGACGTTGGAAATGGAAGAAAGAGAGAAGTGGGTATTGAAGGGTATTTGTGGAATAAAAGTTGAGTAGGTGGATTTATCCTTTTCAAAGTGTTAAGTGATAAAACATTTTTTAGGATATTCTTCTCCACGACAGCAGCTCCTTTCTCCTCTCCCTTTTGAAATTTTCATATCCAAAAACCCTACTCTCTCGATTCCTTGAAGATTTCTGAGGTAAGAGTTTAGGTTTTCTTGTTTAATGGTTATTCTTTTGATTTATGAATGAAGTGAAAAGGGTTCTTTAGAATTCAGTTATGTTGGGAAAGACCCTAATAGGAACTGTAAAAAAATGGTTGTAGATTCTCCTTTCCATGTCTGTTGAAGCTAATAGGTGAGCTTAGATAGATAAGAGTGTAGGTAGGAAAGGATGAAAATTTGAGGAATATGGGACATTTCGGGACTTTGCAATTCTGATCCATTGAGTTAGTTTTATTTGATAAATCAATTCGAGCCTGTTAAAATAGACTCTTTAAGGAGTCTATAGGCGTTGGAATCAACGTATTTGGATAAGTATAGATTAAATTATGATTTTTCAAAGTTGGATCAAAATCTGTGAAGGAAAATTCAGGCATGTTTTTGTTTTGGTGTTTGCCGAACCTCTTCCTTATTTTAGCTTACAAAACTGTTTTAACAGATTAAAATAGACACTTTAATGAATCTATGGGCTTTGGAATCGAAGTGTTTCGATGTGTATAGAATTAGTTATGGATTTTTAAAGTTGGTTTAATGCATGGTATTATAATTTGAATTTTTAGCGAAGAAAGGATTTAATTGGTTATGTTGTGTTTAAAACCACTTGGATTTTTGTTTAAATTTAAGTGTTAGTTTTGTTTATTGCTAGAATTAGAGTAGATATTTTCTTAGAAGTTCTTTGATGACATTTAGGTAATTGTTCCCATTTATCGGTAAGGTTAACGAACAAGTTATTGGTGTACTTGGAGTGAGCGACTACTAGACGTACGGAGAAACCAGGTAAGTAGAGGATGTGTGACTTTTGCCTTCGGGCCTACACCATGGAACGGTAGGGATGTTTGGTTTTTTGTTTCTTTGTTGTGTTTTGTTTCGTGTTGAGCATCGTGTGACATGCATCATAGTTTTGAATTACGAAAATACGAGTTTTTAGCATGTTTGTGAAATGTGAGTATGGAACGTAAAAGATAAGAAGTTACGTAAGGTAATGGGGTCTTTTGTGGAGATGCCTCGTCACGAATAGTGCATGAAAGATGGCAATTCGGGAGGTCACCACAAAAGATGTATGGTGGTCTTTTGCGGAGTCACCTCGTCGCGAAATAGTGCATGAAAAGATGGCAATTCGGGAGGTTACCGCAAAAAGATTCACAGTGGTATCTTGTGAAGTCGCCTCGTCGCGAAATAGTGCCTGAAAGATGGCAATTCGGGAGGTGTCCACAAGAGATATATGGTTGAAACACGTAAGTTGTCGGGATTATGAACGTGGTTCTATGATCGACGTAGGAGAAGATCGTGTATGGCCGTCCCGTGTGTGAACACGATGTGTGTCTCTGATCTAGCTCTCCTGGGTCAATGCGTGACCATCCTAATAGGATAGGTATCCGCTTGACCCACTCGTGAAAGTGAAAGATTAACGAAACGAGAACGAGATGAACATAACCGAGAGTTAGAAACAGCATATGTTAGGAGTCGAGTGAGCATTATGTTTTTGTATGCATTATTCCATACTTGCTAAGCATTAGGCTTACGTTTTGTGTTCTGTGGTGTAGGTGACGACGTGATAACCGGTGAGATCTATGATGAAAGCCAGGACCAGGGCACAGTCGGCGATGCACGAGGCATGCCGGTGCGGGCAGTTGTTGGGGCGTCTCGACCATTGATGTTGGGAGGTGTGGGTTTTGGTAGCTCTGTTTTGGGTTTTATTACTGGTGTCAATGACAGGAGATTTTTACTATTTTGATTGGTGTTTTGGAAATGGTTGTATAGTTAGTTGTTTTAATGTTTTGGGGTTTATAAAAAAATTAATTGTTATGCTGCTCGGTTTTTCGTAAAGTAAATAACGTTTGTTTTTAACTATTTTTCACGTTTTCGCTGATGTTAACAGGTCGGTTTTCCGAGATTCTTACATGTCGGGAAGTGGGATATGTTGGGAAAAAGGTTAGGTAAGTTTTAGGTGAATTCGAGTGGTGGAAGTGAAGAAATTTGGGAAAAAGGATGAAAATGGTTGAAGGGGCTCGAGGTGGCCGACCAGGTGGCGCGCGGGCTGTAAAGGTGGCGCGCTGCTGGGCGCGCACAGCGCTCAGTGCCGATCGATCGGCACTTTCGTGCCGTGGTAGTCAAGCAACCCGTGAGGTCGCCGATCGATCGCGCCTCAGGTGCGCTGTGTTGTGCGCGCGGCACCCACTGTGAGCCATTTTGAGTTTTTTCAAAATTTGTCGTTTTCAAATATGTTTTAACCCGACCTTTTCCGATGTATTTTAGACGTATTTTACGCACGTATTCCAACCATTTTTGAGGGTTCGAAAAACCTAAAAATTGAGTCAAAATTTTATAGAAAATAATTTTAAATTCTGTTTTAATTGTGGTAAGTGTGAGCAAAGTATCACACAGAGCCGGGGTGGGTTCAGGGGCGTTATAGTCGCTGGGCTAGGTTGTTGAATGTCCACTCACTCCGGCTCCCCTTGACAGCTCGACAGTCCTACAGGCTATATCTTCCCTGTTCGTCGCCGAGTTTTTGTTTTCTTGTATCCCACTCTCTCTGAGGTGCTGAATGCACGGCGTCGGCTAGCGAATCTAGTTTCGCCATGATCATCGCCATGTTCCGTTCTAACTCTAGCAACCAGATGATGCTCTCCTTGACGATACTCAACTCCTACCATAATTCGCCTTGAGCCAGCTGATCCTCTGTCAAGCCTAGTTTTCCCACACCCACATGAGTCTGCTTCTTACTCACCATACTTCAGGACTGCTCTGATACCATTGATAGTACCCCTGTGCTTATCAAACAAACAACCAAAAATATATTGCACTTCCAGACACAACGAACCACACACCAATACAAATGTAGAAGAATTATAGAGTTTCCACTCTCTCCCCTTGCTGAGGTATTCGAGAGCCTCAGTCTTCTCTCTCACTTTTTCTAATATTTTTCTCTCTGTCACCCACTCACTTTACCCCACTTATATAATCAACCAGATAGCCAACTCATACCCAATCCTAACAAATTATCAAGCTAAATACCTCAAATACCCCTAAATAACTAAAATATTACCCCTCCCTAAAATATTCCTAGCACATCCCTACCAAAATTCAGCTCCCAAAAAATCAGAATAAATCTCCCAAAATATTCTGAACAATTTTCGATCGTTAACTCAGTCCAAGAATTTCAATACCAGAATTTTTGAACACCAACAGTAACAGAAAAATTCCAAACAATTAATCACATTGAAAATTCCAAGAGGAAACAATTTCTCTCTACTCTTTGTCTTCGGGCGTCGATAGAGTCTTTTATATGAAGTTACGGGGGCGTCCAGTTCTTTGTAGTGGACAGAGGCTGGACTCTGTTCTTCCTTCATTGTTATTCAATGGTGACAGACAACAGATGAGGACAAATCTTCCTCACGACAACGAACTCTATCGATGGCTGGTGTGGCGAGTTCTGAATGGCGGTTTCCCTCGCACAAATCTGTGCCAAAAGTAGATAAATCTCGTGGCGTTCTCTGGTTTGAAGGTGCGACCGGAAACTAGGGTTCTCCCTGGACGACGGTCGGCCATTTTTGTGGCATCGGCCTTCCGTGCGATGGTGGCCGGCTTCTCTTCAATGGTAGATGGCGATGTTGGGTTTTTCTTCTTCCTTCGTGAAGAAGAGAATAAGGATGCGGGAAATTTAAAAAAATTTCATTTTTTTCCTTTTATTTTTATTTTTTTATTTCCTAATTTCCTTTCTCCCAAAAAATTACAAATTTCACTCATTGAAATTGAAAACCTGTAAAATCGTTTGATACCTTCGATGAATCAAAATCTGATTTTCAGAAACTTTCAACGTTGCTCTGATACCAATTCTTGAAAAAATTGAATGAGAAACCGAAAAAGAAATATGACGAAGAACACCATATTTACGTGAAAAAATTCTTTCGAGAAAAAACCAAAGGGCAAATGAACAAATTAACTATGAAGATCAAAATACAACCGTGAGTTTTGCAACTCTAACTTACATGAATTTATAGAGAAAACAAAACCCTAATGAGATTTCCAACATGTGACTAATTGGTGTGGCCCGTATAAAATTCGAGTCACACTAAATTCTAACAATATTGCCAACAATAATAGTTTAAAAGTCAATTTGTCAGAATTTTAATAAATTAGTAGTTATTTTGGACTTTACCTTTGAAGTAAAATAAAATTATTCATCATTTTATACGAAGTTAAGAGATAAATGTGTAGACATTTTCTATATTGAGGTTTTTGACTTGACTTGAATTTATTTTAATTCATATGATATCTCCAATATAAATGTGTACATACGTGAGATTGTAGTCATTTTGTGACTTTAATTCCCTCCAATTTTTTGATAGTGTCTATATAGAACATGGATCCTGATTAATAATGTCCTCTTGCATGTACTTTGAAATATATTGTAAACTTCGTTACAGATTTATCTTTAAAATGTGATTATTGTAGTGGTTTTAGAATTATGTATTTTCTACATAATATCAATAACTACAACAAGTCTCATATGCATATAATAATTATTACGTAATTTCTCCTTTTCTCAGAAGTTTGAGGAAAGAATGATTAAAAGGTTGTATAAGAACAGAGGCCCATGCGGGAATATTCAAAGACCAAAAATTCAACAAAGGCCCGGAGATCGTTCTCCGGTGCCCCTAGCTGAGTACTTCCGACTCGCTTCTTCCTCAATGCGGACCGAAGGCTTTTTTTGGGATATGCATTCACAGCTTGCAGGGTTTTCATTTTGTGCTTAGACAAGTTCGTAGTTCGATTCACAGAACGTTCGCGCTGATCTTTTGGAAATCTGCTGTTTTACTCGTACGAGAAATCCTTTCCTTCTAGTTTCTCATAATTTCCTTGATTTTGGAAGAATGAATGAGCGCGGGGAAGAGGGAGCCGCTACTAAGCACTCCGCCTCAACTGTGTTTGTTTCCAACTTACCTTACTCCTTTACCAACAAACTGGTATTTTTCTTTGTTCTTTCATCTCTTTTGTTTCCTTGGAAAGATAACAATGGCAAACCTCAGTTTATCATTTAGTGTCCAGGTTTGAGCGTTTGGTATTTGTATCTTTTTCATGTCCTTAACTGTAACGACCCCGGCCAGGAGCCGTCACGTGTTCATATTCTTTCATTAATGGTTGCTTGACTTTTACTATTATTACATTCACTTACTATCTCTCAACAGACTTTCACATTTAACATATATTTTTTTTTAAAACTGGTAATAGAAACGCAGAACCACTAAGGAAGACGAACCCTCTCGTGCCCGACTTCCCACGCCTCGTCGGCTCAACCTTCACAGAGTCGAGCGACTAGACTCGGTCATTGGCTTCTTGACAATTTCGGGAAAAGAGGAGGTGCCCTCAATTCTCTTAACTTAATACCACTCGGGTTTGCATGGGTTGCATGCGTTGACAACCCTAAGTAATTTAGTCGTCCGGTCATCACGTGCATTACGCGTGACTCGTTTAACATCGCCTAAAAGAAGACATCTTCCGGTGGGCACGTGGCCTCGCGTGCTAAATTAAAATATCATCCGGTGCATAACGACAAACACATTTTACATCTTCCGGTGACGTCATCCGGAAGACTAAACCATCAAACAATTACCCTTCGGCATCTGCCGATGACGTCAGCCGAAGACTAAACCATCAAACAATTACCCTTCGGCATCTGCCGATGGCGTCAGCCGAAGACTAAACCATTAACAACTATTCTTTCGGCATCTGCCGATGACGTCAGCCGGAAGACTAAACCATTAACAACTATTCTTTCGGCATCTGCCGATGGCGTCAGCCGGAAGACTAAACCATCAAACAATTACCCTTCGGCATCTGCCGATGGCGTCAGCCGAAGACTAAACCATTAACAACTATTCTTTCGGCATCTGCCGATGACGTCAGCCGAAGACTAAACCATCACAGCTATTCTTTCGGCATCTGCCGATGACGTCAGCCGGAAGACTAAACCATCAAACAATTACCCTTCGGCATCTGCCGATGACGTCAGCCGGAAGACTAAACCATCAAACAATTACCCTTCGGCATCTGCCGATGACGTCAGCCGGAAGACTAAACCATCAAACAATTACCCTTCGGCATCTGCCGATGACGTCAGCCGGAAGACTAAACCATCAAACAATTACCCTTCGGCATCTGCCGATGACGTCAGCCGGAAGACTAAACCATCAAACAATTACCCTTCGGCATCTGCCGATGACGTCAGCCGAAGACTAAACCATCAAACAATTACCCTTCGGCATCTGCCGATGACGTCAGCCGGAAGACTAAACCATCAAACAATTACCCTTCGGCATCTGCCGATGACGTCAGCCGAAGACTAAACCATCAAACAATTACCCTTCGGCATCTGCCGATGACGTCAGCCGGAAGACTAAACCATCAAACAATTACCCTTCGGCATCTGCCGATGACGTCAGCCGAAGACTAAACCATCAAACAATTACCCTTCGGCATCTGCCGATGACGTCAGCCGGAAGACTAAACCATCAAACAATTACCCTTCGGCATCTGCCGATGACGTCAGCCGGAAGACTAAACCATCAAACAATTACCCTTCGGCATCTGCCGATGACGTCAGCCGGAAGACTAAACCATCAAACAATTACCCTTCGGCATCTGCCGATGACGTCAGCCGGAAGACTAAACCATCAAACAATTACCCTTCGGCATCTGCCGATGACGTCAGCCGGAAGACTAAACCATCAAACAATTACCCTTCGGCATCTGCCGATGACGTCAGCCGGAAGACTAAACCATCAAACAATTACCCTTCGGCATCTGCCGATGACGTCAGCCGGAAGACTAAACCATCAAACAATTACCCTTCGGCATCTGCCGATGACGTCAGCCGGAAGACTAAACCATCAAACAATTACCCTTCGGCATCTGCCGATGACGTCAGCCGGAAGACTAAACCATCAAACAATTACCCTTCGGCATCTGCCGATGACGTCAGCCGGAAGACTAAACCATCAAACAATTACCCTTCGGCATCTGCCGATGACGTCAGCCGGAAGACTAAACCATCAAACAATTACCCTTCGGCATCTGCCGATGACGTCAGCCGGAAGACTAAACCATCAAACAATTACCCTTCGGCATCTGCCGATGACGTCAGCCGGAAGACTAAACCATCAAACAATTACCCTTCGGCATCTGCCGATGACGTCAGCCGGAAGACTAAACCATCAAACAATTACCCTTCGGCATCTGCCGATGACGTCAGCCGGAAGACTAAACCATCAAACAATTACCCTTCGGCATCTGCCGATGACGTCAGCCGGAAGACGTACATAATCATTTGCCTATCGCGGCAATCATGATACATCACTCGGCCCTCCCCAGTGGGAGAATTCGCGAGCCATACATATCATTAACTCGGCCTCCACCAGTGGGAGATTTCGCGAGTCATACATATCATTAACTCGGCCTCCACCAGTGGGAGAATTCGCGAGTCATACATAACATAGTCTTTCCCCGCTCTGCACTTAATCTTGGTTACATTTGCTTTTCATATTCTCAACTTAATCATAACAGGAACACAGTGCGTAGACATAAAGTTCATAGAGAGAAGTCATATCATGAGGAAAAGTAAAACATCCTGTAACTTTACATTTACTTACACAACTTCTTCATATCGTAGAAATGACAAATCATAGTCAGTAAGCTAACATCTCAGTGATTTCCTAATACCCTTGCGGTGTAGGGCCCTAGTGGCCGGAAATCTTAACACATTCACTTACCTGGATTCCTTAGCAATCCGAGTTTCTTTCCTTTAAACTTCTTCACCTAAAACATGTACATTACAGTAGTTAAAACAAAGTCCTAATAGTCCTAATCATAAACCATCCTAGGATATAATAGCTAAAGTCATTCCGATTCCTCTGTTTGACACACTGCAGTCTGAAATCCGAAACTAGGTGGACAGGTTTTACCATTGATTAAATCCGAGTTGGTTACTTAAAATGCTCAGAATCGATTCGGGATGACATTTCTACTCCCAGATTTTAAAAGTCATAAACTACTCGGCCACTGCTAAAAAATCCGAACTCAGTGCCGAGCTGAAAACAGAGCTCTATTTACTAATGAATGACTACATTGTTCATTTCATACCTCGGGTGTGGATTTGCAGAGAAGAGCAAGCTCGAAACCAGCCGTCGGTAAAGGGAAGTTCTGGTAGCCGAGAGCAAGAACTTGGGAGAGAAGAAATCGCCGAGAGGGAATGTCGGCTACAGTGGTAATAAAATGAGGTTTAAGGTTTCCATTTCCTATTTATACCTAATCCATCAATTCTAATTACTAAACTGCCACCCAACCTAGTTTTACTCAACTTGTAATAAATTTGTCTTAACATTAAATTTAAATCATAACGGTTAAATAAGAGGGTGACAATGAAAATGGTCAGAAAATCACCTGGCCGAAATGTCGGGTGTTACATTAACGATTCAGTTTGAAGAAACATTTGAAGATGTCGGACCTGTTAGACGGGCTTTCATGGTTACAGAAAAGGGTATGTACAGAATCATGCTGTAGCTTAACTCCAGATTTTTATGTTAAGACTGGCTAAGTCAGTCTTGCACGTTCTATTTTTAAGAGTGAGATAGCAAATGTTCTTCTTTTGCTCTTTCTTAATTCAAGTTGAAAAGGATATGATATGTTTTCTTTTCTTATGTTCATGCTGACAGGATCAACTAAGCATCGTGGTTTTGGTTTCGTCCAATTGTAAGTTCTCTGCTGTTCTTGCCCCTTCTGTTTCTTTTACAGTTGGATTTTTTCTTATGTAATTACCTTTGAGATTGAAGACTCTGAAGTTTCTGGTTTGGTTTTCAAATGTTTGACTGGATAGAATTTAATCCTATGCAATATGCTTCCAAATGATATTTTCTTGTGAGTTTCCTCTGTATTACCAATCATACTGGAAAACTTTTAAGCAGCAGCTTTTTTTATTCATGAGTAACATAACATATATGAACAATCTATTACGTAATCCTGTGTTCTGATGTCTTTCAGTGCTATCAAAGAAGATGCAAATCATGCTATAGAGTTGATAAATGGGTCATCTGTTGAAGGCCAAAAAATTGTAGTCAAACATGCAATGCAGCGTGCTCCTCTTGAGCAGCGAAGATCGAAGGAGAAACAAGGTTGATAGAGTTTATATATTTATTGGACTGTGAGAACTCACAGAATTTTCTGTACTATTTACTTTACTCAGAGACATGCATGAAAATGTGAAATTTCACTTACTTCTTAGTAGTCTATTTCTGTTTCTTAAATTTAGCATAATTTGGGGCATTCATTTTTAATCAGTCATTCCCTTGAAGGCGAATAATGAAAAGGATGGTGAAACCTCCAAGTCAGGAAAGGATGCTTCAAATTTGGTAGAACAAGGTTTTAAATATTTTTTATCCATCTATATTGCTTTGTTGACTTAAGTTTACTTCTATTTTTTTTTATTTTGATGTTTATAGATATTTTTCTTTCTCCTATCTCTTACTGATGCTTTAGTTAAACTTGGGAATAGTACAAAGGGATCTCCAGTTTCTCGTGATTTAGCTATTAAAGCAGGTTCTTCAGAGAAGCAAAGGTATTGGTGTTCTTTTCTTTGTTGCGACTTCCACTTCAAAAATTTGTAATGGTTAGGAGGATAACTCTTACCTTGAATGTGTGGTTGTATTATGATCTCGATTTTCTATTGGAAGTATTTCTCGTGCTCTTGATATGCAGCCCTTCTCCTTTTTAAATTTTCATTGAAACGAAAGCTGTACCAGGTTTGTAAAATCAATGCAAAGATCCGGAATTATAAACTGGAACCAAATATGATTGTTGTGAATTTCATTTGATCATCAACGTTTCCTAACTCAGGTTTATGTTTTCAAGAAGCTTGGTATATTAGTAGCCAGACTGAGAAGATGAAGTCCATGTGTTTATTTTAAATAAGCACAAGTTTTTCCTTCATTGTGGAATAACTTTGCCAGTGTCTGCAATCATTAAATTTTTAAGAGTGGAATAAGAGTTAGATACATATTGAATGAATGGAGTTTCATGTTCTTTGTAATCAACATTTGCTATTAAGAGATAGGAATATCAGTAAAATATAATTAACATTTTGGTCGGTTTTATGAAAATGAAGCTCGAGCTCCCCCAAGTAAGCAATCAATTTTTTTTGTGATTTAATAATCTATATTTGTCGAGTTTTTTTAACTCTTTGAGATGTCATGTGGGAGAATAGGTAGGATGACCATTTCTTGAGAAATGAATGCCCTGATGTAATCATTTCATTTTATTTTGAAGGGTTGCAAGGACTGTTGTATTTGGAGGTCTAATTAATGCTAAAATGGCTGAAGATGTTCACTCGAGACATAGGTCCTGTTTGTTTAGTGACTTATCCATTGCCAAAAGAAGAAATTCAAACACATGGTGAGATGTCTATTTACTGTTTCTGGGTAAGTATTGTCGAAGTTTACAAATGAATGCAACTTAAGTTGTCGAGAAATAGTTGGAACAATTAAAATCCATATATGCATCTGGATAAGGATTTAAATGCCAAGTGTATTCATTCAAGTCAATTTATCATCACTTTTTGTAACAACCCCAGAAGGGATCGTCACATAATCCGTATCTTTCTTAATCATTTAATCCTTATTACTCACACTTGATTCATTATTAGTAGTGTTTTTTTTTTTTTGAAACATAATTTAACTCAAGATGTCATATGCGATTCGCTAAGCCTCAATCGGCAAAGGAAAACATTACATATTTGCCGGCGGACAGTACAATGTGTATCGATAGTGAAGGAAAACTTTAAGCTTTTAGACTGCATCTACCGATAGAAGAATGAACCACACTACGGCACTAGCCGACCAAAACGTGTTTATTACATCGGTTGGAGAAAATCTCTACACATACGATGAAATAAGGGTACATCATCCGGTTTGTCATGTGCTTCTCACAGTGATAATCAAAACATGGACCCGGTCACTAAACGAACAAATAACATTCATCATCGGTGACTTATTACACTACATCTGCCGATCATAGACAACAAATAACACTCTCATCATCTGATGGCTTAAAACACTCTCACATATTGCCCGACTCGCTAGACGGCAACATAGCACTTTCATCATCATCCGATGGCTTAAACACTCTACATCTGCCGATCGCTAGACGACAAAATAGCACTTTCATCATCCGATGGCTTAAACACTCTACATCTGCCGATCGCTAGACGACAAAATAGCACTTTCATCATCCGATGGCTTAAACACTCTACATCTGCCGATCGCTAGACGACAAAATAGCACTTTCATCATCCGATGGCTTAAACACTCTACATCTGCCGATCGCTAGACGACAAAATAGCACTTTCATCATCCGATGGCTTAAACACTCTACATCTGCCGATCGCTAGACGACAAAATAGCACTTTCATCATCCGATGGCTTAAACACTCTACATCTGCCGATCGCTAGACGACAAAATAGCACTTTCATCATCCGATGGCTTAAACACTCTACATCTGCCGATCGCTAGACGACAAAATAGCACTTTCATCATCCGATGGCTTAAACACTCTACATCTGCCGATCGCTAGACGACAAAATAGCACTTTCATCATCCGATGGCTTAAACACTCTACATCTGCCGATCGCTAGACGACAAAATAGCACTTTCATCATCCGATGGCTTAAACACTCTACATCTGCCGATCGCTAGACGACAAAATAGCACTTTCATCATCCGATGGCTTAAACACTCTACATCTGCCGATCGCTAGACGACAAAATAGCACTTTCATCATCCGATGGCTTAAACACTCTACATCTGCCGATCGCTAGACGACAAAATAGCACTTTCATCATCCGATGGCTTAAACACTCTACATCTGCCGATCGCTAGACGACAAAATAGCACTTTCATCATCCGATGGCTTAAACACTCTACATCTGCCGATCGCTAGACGACAAAATAGCACTTTCATCATCCGATGGCTTAAACACTCTACATCTGCCGATCGCTAGACGACAAAATAGCACTTTCATCATCCGATGGCTTAAACACTCTACATCTGCCGATCGCTAGACGACAAAATAGCACTTTCATCATCCGATGGCTTAAACACTCTACATCTGCCGATCGCTAGACGACAAAATAGCACTTTCATCATCCGATGGCTTAAACACTCTACATCTGCCGATCGCTAGACGACAAAATAGCACTTTCATCATCCGATGGCTTAAACACTCTACATCTGCCGATCGCTAGACGACAAAATAGCACTTTCATCATCCGATGGCTTAAACACTCTACATCTGCCGATCGCTAGACGACAAAATAGCACTTTCATCATCCGATGGCTTAAACACTCTACATCTGCCGATCGCTAGACGACAAAATAGCACTTTCATCATCCGATGGCTTAAACACTCTACATCTGCCGATCGCTAGACGACAAAATAGCACTTTCATCATCCGATGGCTTAAACACTCTACATCTGCCGATCGCTAGACGACAAAATAGCACTTTCATCATCCGATGGCTTAAACACTCTACATCTGCCGATCGCTAGACGACAAAATAGCACTTTCATCATCCGATGGCTTAAACACTCTACATCTGCCGATCGCTAGACGACAAAATAGCACTTTCATCATCCGATGGCTTAAACACTCTACATCTGCCGATCGCTAGACGACAAAATAGCACTTTCATCATCCGATGGCTTAAACACTCTACATTTACCGATCGCTAGACGACAAAATAGCACTTTCATCATCCGATGGCTTAAACACTCTACATCTGCCGATCGCTAGACGACAAAATAGCACTTTCATCATCCGATGGCTTAAACACTCTACATCTGCCGATCGCTAGACGACAAAATAGCACTTTCATCATCCGATGGCTTAAACACTCTACATCTGCCGATCGCTAGACGACAAAATAGCACTTTCATCATCCGATGGCTTAAACACTCTACATCTGCCGATCGCTAGACGACAAAATAGCACTTTCATCATCCGATGGCTTAAACACTCTACATCTGCCGATCGCTAGACGACAAAATAGCACTTTCATCATCCGATGGCTTAAACACTCTACATCTGCCGATCGCTAGACGACAAAATAGCACTTTCATCATCCGATGGCTTAAACACTCTACATCTGCCGATCGCTAGACGACAAAATAGCACTTTCATCATCCGATGGCTTAAACACTCTACATCTGCCGATCGCTAGACGACAAAATAGCACTTTCATCATCCGATGGCTTAAACACTCTACATCTGCCGATCGCTAGACGACAAAATAGCACTTTCATCATCCGATGGCTTAAACACTCTACATCTGCCGATCGCTAGACGACAAAATAGCACTTTCATCATCCGATGGCTTAAACACTCTACATCTGCCGATCGCTAGACGACAAAATAGCACTTTCATCATCCGATGGCTTAAACACTCTACATCTGCCGATCGCTAGACGACAAAATAGCACTTTCATCATCCGATGGCTTAAACACTCTACATCTGCCGATCGCTAGACGACAAAATAGCACTTTCATCATCCGATGGCTTAAACACTCTACATCTGCCGATCGCTAGACGACAAAATAGCACTTTCATCATCCGATGGCTTAAACACTCTACATCTGCCGATCGCTAGACGACAAAATAGCACTTTCATCATCCGATGGCTTAAACACTCTACATCTGCCGATCGCTAGACGACAAAATAGCACTTTCATCATCCGATGGCTTAAACACTCTACATCTGCCGATCGCTAGACGACAAAATAGCACTTTCATCATCCGATGGCTTAAACACTCTACATTTACCGATCGCTAGACGACAAAATAGCACTTTCATCATCCGATGGCTTAAACACTCTACATCTGCCGATCGCTAGACGACAAAATAGCACTTTCATCATCCGATGGCTTAAACACTCTACATCTGCCGATCGCTAGACGACAAAATAGCACTTTCATCATCCGATGGCTTAAACACTCTACATCTGCCGATCGCTAGACGACAAAATAGCACTTTCATCATCCGATGGCTTAAACACTCTACATCTGCCGATCGCTAGACGACAAAATAGCACTTTCATCATCCGATGGCTTAAACACTCTACATCTGCCGATCGCTAGACGACAAAATAGCATCTTGATCATATTCATCGTGCATAGTCATTGATCATATTCATCGTGCATAGTCATTGATCATATTCTTCATTTAGATTGTGTGGATTAAGAGAGGATTTGTGCCAGTAAAGGGGGTTCGACAGTGAGTTTGATCTTGTTCCCTACTGCGGGTCGTATTCATATGTCCCTCTTTGGACTGTGACATACGCCGAACCGCCCACAACCTCACTTAGTCCAGTTGCATAAATCTATATATATACATATATACATACATATCTTGTTCATGGAAAACATGCATTAAAATATTTTCTTATGCTTGAGAAACATTCATGATGCATGAACATGAAAACTTTTAACCCATCAGACTATGACAAGGATCATACCAGAGCAGACAACTTCACATTCACTAGCAGGTCATCAAATAGTATAAACTCACAACATTCATCAATCCTTCAAGTGCAGACAAGCTCATCATCATAAGGTAAACATTAGACATCTAAAACAACCTAGTACTCCCACGATGTAGGGCTCTATTAGCCGGAAATCTTAATACATCCACTTACCTGGTCTCCTTAGCACTTGAGCTCCTTTCTCTTCAAACTTCTTCACCTAAAACATTTACATTGCAGTAGTTAAAACAAAATCCTAATAGTTCTAATCTCAAGTTATCCTAAGATTTAATAGCTAAAGTCATTCTCGAATCCTTAGTCTAATACCCTGTGCAGTTTGAAATCCAAATCCCAGAATAGACAGATTCAATTATCGATTACTCAGGGGTGGTTGTTCTAAATGTCCATAATCGATTTGATAAAAGCATTCCCACTCTCAGATTTCAAATGTTCTTATTATTAGTCGGCCATTGGAAAATCCAAAACTCCAATGCCGAGTAGAAAACAGGGCTAACAAACTAACAGATAGCTACGTTGTCTATTGCATACCTCGGGCACAGAGTAGTCGAGTAGTGGCAGAGAAACCGATTGTCGAAGAGAGTATGCTGAAAGCAGAGAGCAAGAGCTTGGGAGAGAAGAAATCGCCGAAAAGGAAGGTGTCGGCTACAGTGGTTCAAGTGAGGTTTAAAACATTTCCTTTTTCTTTATATATTGGTCATCACCCTCCATTATTACAACTTTGCCACCCAACCTAGTTTAAATCCACATGAAATTAATTATTCTTGGTATAAAACTCTAAACCGTGAAGATTGAATATTCATGACCATTAATACAGTTAGGAAGTCACCTGACTGAAGTTGTCGGGTGTTACACTTTTATTGTGCTTTTTTCAATTCTTAGTGTTCATAGGATGATTTGGTATTACACAGATGCAAAATTTATCTTTTTTTCAAGCTCCCTAATACATTTTATGTACTTATTTATGGGTTGCATAGTCTTCATCTATGGAAAATGGATCAATGCATATGTTGTTTTCAGGTTTGTTACGAGATGGATGCAAAATGGATGCTTCAGCTGTGCTTTATGATAAAGTCTGCCCGTGCTGCTGTAGCAATGTTACATCAGAAAGAAATTGAAGGACGTACCATATGGGCCCGCCAACTGGGGGGAGGTATGTGATAAATTTTTCAATGACTAGAAAGGTTTAAATGCTACAAACGCCTCAGTAGTTATGTCCGCAAGCGGTCAACTCACCCATGTTTCCATCATGATTTTTTTCTTCCACCATTTCTTTTACTTTTTGATTTTGTTAGAAGATAATTTTTAAGGTAAAATATGTTTTTAGTTCTTCTAGTTTAAGAGTTGTTTTAATTTAATTTAGGTAGAAAAATATGATTTTTCTACGATAGATTTGTATTGGATGTGATCTAGATTGGAGCGGAACAGTTCTGGTTCCTATATTGTGTAAATCGCAAAAGATCTTAGGATACATACCTTCAAATTTATATTCGTAATTCTTGTATTGGTGCTCTGTTCTGTAAAAACATAAAATCTAATGTGTTTCTTATGTTACTTACCTAAACCCTTAATCCTTAAACCCTAAACCTTCTTTGGTGCTCCTAGCATATGTCAACCTCACATTTGAGTTTTCTACTGAATAACTTCTTTGTTACTGAACAGCTCTTTGTTTTTTTCTTTTTTGGGTTCCAAAACTCATAAATGAAAAATTATTGTCAGAAACCTTCCTTTCAAGGTTTTTACCTACTCATTTAGTCTTTCAGTATTCTGCTTTATTCTGACAAGTTTCGCTAAGCAATTTACGTTGACACAGGCCACAGAAAATGAAATAAAGAACACGTTTTCATCAGCTGGGTTTGTCTGGGACGTGTTCATTCCAAATAAATCTGACTCAGGGTATGTCTTTTCATTCTCATTCATTTACAATTAATAACCTACCATATTCCTAAGCCAAGTTTTAGTGGTTTCATTTTACAGATTGTCAAAGGGTTTTGCATTTGTAAAATTCACATGCAAACAGGATGTGGAGAATGTATGTTTGAAATCTAGATTTTCTCTTAATTTACATTGCTAGGAATTTATTCTCATTAAGAATAGATCATATGTAACACCCGACTTTTTACGGGATTTTGTAAATTAAATGTATAATGGCATTTTTATAAATATGTCAAATTAAGTCTGTTTTGTAAACAGAAAGCATTATTAGAACCCTAATAATTTATATGGATTTTAAGAAAATTATGGGAGTTTTCGGAGTTGTAACGCAATTTACGAGGATTTTACGTTTCTCGTAAAGTAAAGGATATTTTGATAAATATAGTAAACGAGGTCCGTTTTGCGAACGAATAGTTTTAATAAAGCCCAGATAATAAGTCGGAGTTATTAGTGAAGTATGGAGATTTGGAGAAACTGAATCGTTAGCTAATTAACGAAACAAAGGACGAAACAAATAGAAAATCAAAGGAAGGGCAAAAAGGTAAATTGCCAAACCATTTTAATAAATAACAAAAATCCTTTTTCTTCTCCTTCATTCTCCAGAACGCCCCTCTGCGACTTCCTCTCCCTCCTGCGGCGATTCTCTTCTCCGGCGACCAACGCTCCTCCGAACGACCTCCGTCTTTCACGTTTTCTCCTCCAATCAACGCTCTATGTAAGGTTCTATGCTTTTGGATTGTTTATTTAGAGTTTTCGAGTTGTGTAGCGGATTAGGTTTTGTTTAGGGTTTTGTTAAAACGTGGGATTAGGAATTCGTAATCGATAGGTTTACCACATTAGAGAGTATAATGGACGTATTGGTGGTTAATGGACGAAGATAATCGGTTTATTGAGGAATACTATGGTTTGTGAGGTTGAGGTATCGAGCGCGAATTTGCTCGATAAAATGCCTCAATGAGCTAAATTAGAGTTTTAGGAGATTTCTTTAGTAAAAGGGTTTCATAGTTTGGACGTTTAACGGTTTAAACTCGTGTTAACGATTATTGTGTGATTTTTCGCCTTAGGTGAACAACGCTCGTGGACGGGGCTTAAATTGCAACGGACGCGAGGTAAGTCTTTGTGACTCATTTGGCCGATTTGGCCTACACCATAATATTATGTTGATTGAGGAATTTGGAGATGCTTGATATGTTGGGTAAGTAGGTTGGGTAGTTAGTTATAGTTAGGTTGTTGAATGTTTAAGTTCGTTGTTTGTTTTTGCTTTCTTTATGTTTAATGTATGCGTACATGTCCATGCATCATGGTTTCCGAATAAGCATAGAAAATGAGTTTCCGCATTTCGTTTTCACGAAAAGGAAAATGAATAGTGAAAAGGTAGGAAATGAAAAGCAAAAAGGTAGGCAATGAATAACGAAAAGGTAGGAAATGAATAGCAAAAAGGAAAATGAATAGCGAAATTGTAGGAAATGAATAGCGAAAATGTAGGAAATGAATAGCGAAAAGGTAGGAAATGAATAGCGAAAAGGTAGGAAATGAATAGCGAAAAGGTAGGCAATGAATAGCGAAAAGGTAGGAAATTGAATAGCGAAAAAGGTGGAAGGAAATGAATAGCGAAAAGGTAGGAAATGAATAGCGAAATTGTAGGAAATGAATAGCGAAAAGGTAGGAAATGAATAGCGAAAAGGTAGGAAATGAATAGCGAAAAGGTAGGAAATGAATAGCGAAATTGTAGGAAATGAATAGCGAAAAGGTAGGAAATGAATAGCGAAAAGGTAGGAAATGAATAGCGAAAAGGTAGGAAATGAATAGCGAAATTGTAGGAAATGAATAGCGAAAAGGTAGGAAATGAATAGCGAAATTGTAGGAAATGAATAGCGAAAAGGTAGGAAATGAATAGCGAAATTGTAGGAAATGAATAGCGAAATTGTAGGAAATGAATAGCGAAAAGGTAGGAAATGAATAGCGAAATTGTAGGAAATGAATAGCGAAATTGTAGGAAATGAATAGCGAAATTGTAGGAAATGAATAGCGAAAAGGTAGGAAATGAATAGCGAAATTGTAGGAAATGAATAGCGAAAAGGTAGGAAATGAATAGCGAAATTGTAGGAAATGAATAGCGAAATTGTAGGAAATGAATAGCGAAATTGTAGGAAATGAATAGCGAAAAGGTAGGAAATGAATAGCGAAATTGTAGGAAATGAATAGCGAAATTGTAGGAAATGAATAGCGAAAAGGTAGGAAATGAATAGCGAAATTGTAGGAAATGAATAGCGAAAAGGTAGGAAATGAATAGCGAAATTGTAGGAAATGAATAGCGAAAAGGTAGGAAATGAATAGCGAAAAGGTAGGAAATGAATAGCGAAATTGTAGGAAATGAATAGCGAAAAGGTAGGAAATGAATAGCGAAAAGGTAGGAAATGAATAGCGAAATTGTAGGAAATGAATAGCGAAATTGTAGGAAATGAATAGCGAAATTGTAGGAAATGAATAGCGAAATTGTAGGAAATGAATAGCGAAATTGTAGGAAATGAATAGCGAAAAGGTAGGAAATGAATAGCGAAAAGGTAGGAAATGAATAGCGAAAAGGTAGGAAATGAATAGCGAAATTGTAGGAAATGAATAGCGAAATTGTAGGAAATGAATAGCGAAAAGGTAGGAAATGAATAGCGAAATTGTAGGAAATGAATAGCGAAAAGGTAGGAAATGAATAGCGAAATTGTAGGAAATGAATAGCGAAAAGGTAGGAAATGAATAGCGAAAAGGTAGGAAATGAATAGCGAAATTGTAGGAAATGAATAGCGAAATTGTAGGAAATGAATAGCGAAATTGTAGGAAATGAATAGCGAAATTGTAGGAAATGAATAGCGAAATTGTAGGAAATGAATAGCGAAATTGTAGGAAATGAATAGCGAAAAGGTAGGAAATGAATAGCGAAATTGTAGGAAATGAATAGCGAAATTGTAGGAAATGAATAGCGAAATTGTAGGAAATGAATAGCGAAATTGTAGGAAATGAATAGCGAAAAGGTAGGAAATGAATAGCGAAATTGTAGGAAATGAATAGCGAAAAGGTAGGAAATGAATAGCGAAATTGTAGGAAATGAATAGCGAAATTGTAGGAAATGAATAGTTAAATGATAGGAGAATTGTATAGTTGAACATTTTAGGTTGTTTGGATCTGGATAATGGATTGATGATTTATAAAACATTTTGTTAAACCTGTCGTTTTATGAACTGCTGGATTGCTGAATTTCTTAGGGGTTTAGTTCAGTTTTCAAGCGGTTCCACGCAGTTCATTTTCATGAAAATGTATTTCGTTGAATTGCGTTTCCAGTCGGTTTTGGGTGAGGTTACGAGGAACGTATGAACATTGGGCAAGTTTACGTAAAATGTGCAATTGTGATGTGGATAGAATTATAGAGATGAAATTGTGAAGTTGTGTTGAGGGTAGTGTGTGTGCAGGGAAAAGAAGAAGCAAGGAGCCAGGCGTTCGATCGCAGAAGGAGGGGCGATCGAGTGCGGAACTCTCTGCTTTCTTAGTGGAGTTGGCGATCGTACGCAGGATGGGAGGCGTACGATCGGCCATGAGGATCGCCACAATGAGGGGCGATCGATCGCCCCCTCAGTTTTGTAATGGGCGATCGATCGCCTACCAAAGGGGCGATCGATCGCCCCTTTTATTTCTTCGGACAATTCACGATTTTGCCCTCCTATTCTATTAATTGTTTTAATTTTTTTTTTATTTCAATTGTTTTAAGTTGTATTCAAGTGATTTTCAAATAGTTTTCGAACGATTTTATTAATTTAGTCCACGAATTAAAATCCGCTTAATTGTTACAAAGTTTATGGATAAAAATACAAATAAACATGGAAAAATTAGGAATAGTGACAAGGGTGTTACATCATATATGTTTTTTGTTCTTTTTCAGGCTATTAAACTGTTCAATGGTCAAACCTTTAGTAAAAGACCTATAGCTGTTGATTGGGCTGTTCCAAAGAAAATTACAGTAATGGTGTCAATGCTACTCCGTTAGAAGATGGTAATTTGGTGGAGTTATAATTCAACTTATGTGTTTTAGATTGCTTCCTATATGCTGTACTTTTTTGGTTCTATGACATTATGAGTCTCATCATCATTTGTAATTGAAATAACCAAATCACTTGTCAGTCCATAAAATTTGAGAAAACTTGTGCATTTTTGGAATTGTGATCAAGAATAGATCTCTTTTGGGGGAGTATGCGGTTGGTCTTTTCCATCTAGAAAGCCATAATATTAATTCCTTATAAAAGGTTATTTGTACAAGTCATAGACCACTACACCTTAAGGTAGACCTTCTAGCAATTCGAACATTAATTCCGGTTACCTACCACCTCTTAAGACCATTTTCTTTTTCCTTTCAACTCTATTTGTTGTTTTAAGAAATTTTATGATTAATCGTGTTACATGCTAAAGGATCAAAGGTAATGAGGATAAAACTTTGCAGAGGAATTAAATGAAAGCAACAGAGATGGCGTCAGTAGTGATGAGGATTTGGAAGATGATCTGGAGGATTCTCAACAAAGCCCCCAGCATGCTGGAGTTAAATTGTCTTTGTGACGATCCAATATCAACGGAGAAAGACATCACTGTTAAAGAACTTAATTTTGAAGAGGAAACAGACATGGCAAGAAAAGTTCTTAAGAACTTCATCTCACGATCAGCTGAAGAAACTATTCCTTCTGCTAGTTATGACAAGGATCCAAATTCTGGTGAAGGTAGTGGGGATTTACCTTCCAATTCATCTGTTGTGCCTGCCAAAGTAGCAGCAGCAACCAAATCAAAAAAAGTAAATGAAAGTAAGCTGTTAGATCTTAAAGAGGTGGATGATGATTTACAGAGAACAACTTTCATAAGCAACCTTCCTTTTTAGGTTGAGAATGAAGAAGTGAAACTAAGATTTTCTGGATTTGGTGAAGTTCTGTCGTTTGTCCCAGTTGTGCATCAAGTCACCAAGTATGGATAGTATTGAAATTGGTTTAGTAATACTTGCCTATTTTGCCATTAGAAACTAATATGATATCTTTCTGATAGGTGATCCAGAGGTACTGGTTTTTTCAAGTTTAAAACCATAGATGCTGCTAATGCTGCTGTTGCAGCGGCAAAATCTGAGTCTGGTTTTGGAATTTTTCTGAAAGGGAGACAATTGACAGTATGGAAGGCTTTGGATAAGAAATCGGCACATGACAAGGAATTGGAGAAGTCCAAGAATGACAGTCACGACCAGCGCAATATTTACTTGACCAAGGTTAGTTTCATCAAAGACTTAGCAAGCATCCCCTCCAATTTTGTTCTCACATGAATTAAAAATTTAAGGGCTTGGTTATTTTGTGGATGAATCTTTATCAGAGCTCTTGGTGTTTTATTTGATTACATGATACTTATAGGAAGGCCTAATTATTACCGGAACCCCAGCTGCTGAAGGTGTTTCAGCTAGTGACATGATGAAACGTGAAAGGTAAGTAGTATTTCTTGACTATTTGAGTGAGGATTCTCATTCTACTACGCTGCGCCCTATCTTGTGTGATTTTTGCAGTCCCCTGGGAGAAGACGTTGTGTTATACTCTGGAAGTAATTTGTATTGTTCACTCCATCATCTTCTTTCATGTTTCAAGGACTAGACTATTATCTTTTTTTTTCTCTAACAGGTTAGAGAAGAAAAAGGCGACTAAACTTGAATCTCCAAATTTTCATGTTTCAAGGACTAGACTTGTCGTATACAATTTACCTGTATCAATGAATGAAAAGAAACTAACGGAGCTTTGTATTAAAGCAGTTCTTTCACGAGCTTCCAAGCAAGAGCCTGTGATTCGGCAGGTAAACATTACTTCTCTTTATTCTTGGTTTGATGTATGTAGGTCAAGTCAAGCCTTACATTTGATGCTTTTTTTTTATTCAGATAAAGCACGTAAAGGACACTAGGAAAGGAAATGCAGTGAAGAAAACCCAGAATCTTGGAGTTGCTTTTGTCGAGTTTTCTGAGCATCAGCATGCACTCGTGGCCTTGAGAGTTCTCAACAACAATCCGGGTAATTTTACTTGATTGTAGATTATTTATTTTCTCTCACATGTAACTGTTTTACTGACAACTCCTGCTTGATTTTTACCATCATATTTTATTTAGGTGTATTATATTCATAAGAAGTCATAATTGTCATTTATGATTGTTTAAGTTAGTGAAGTAGGATTTGATTTTTTGTAGAAACATTTGGACCTGCAAATCGTCCAATTGTTGAGTTTGCTGTTGATAATGTGCAAATGTTGAAGATACGAAAAGCCAAGCTACGAGTTCAGTCGCAGGGTCCCCGTAGAGATGCTCCTGATGTCCCTTTGCATGGAAAAGAGAAACCCAAGAAGTGGAAATCAGTAGACAATGATAGGTCAAGTAAAAATCAAATTTTGCATGAAGGTGAACAAGAACCAAGAATACCTAATGAAGCTGCTACAGAAGCAGGCATTAGCACAAACAAGCAGAAAGCCAAACCAGAGGGCGGAAAGCTGGTGGAGTCATCTCTGAAAAACAAGTCAAGACAGAGAAAACAAAAGACAGAAAGTTGGAGGCAACGAAATGCTGGATTGGGTGAAGTGGAAGCTGCTGAGACTCGTAAACCAGGATCTTTGGAGGGAAGAGATGTACAGCACAAAAAGAGGAAGCTGCGTGAGGAAGTCAGACAAAGTAATGGAGAAGAAAACTTGAAGACCCGAAAAAGACCAAAGAAGAACAAGGAACCCGTGGGGAGAGATGTTGCAGATAGACTGGACATGCTCATTGAACAATACAAATCCAAGTTCTCACAGCCGAGTTCCCGTGCAATCGGTGGCGATAGGAAAGATTCTGGACAAGTGAGAAAATGGTTCCAATCTTAAGCACTCGTTTGTCTAAGCTTTTTCATCAGACCATAAGACGAACGATGCAGTTGCTAGAATTTTCATGCATCTTTCAGCATTGTCCTGTCCACCCAAACAATCATTTTTGGGTGTTCAAAATTTTGATTGTAGACAAAGTTTCAAGTTGGTATATATGACAGTGGAATGAACACAAGTAAATGTTAGAGCGATTGTATAATTGCTGCAGTTTTAAGAAACACCAGAGAAGATAGGAGGTAGCTGTTAACAATACTGTAATCTTTTTAATAATCACTGTTATGTTAGTTGTATTTTTAAAATAATTAATTTTGAAAAACAAGTGATAATAGTTTGGTAAATTGTTCGTGATCTATATGAATTTTAATTATTAAATTATTATAAAGATACATTACAGTTGAAAGAAAAATATGAGTGCAGTGAAAAGTGGGCGGTTGAATATCATTATTAAAAATTTAAAAAATAAAAATAAAACTAATTTATTTTATAATGGCTTCTACGTTATTAGAAAAATGAATATTAAAAGTTATATTTTTCAATTCGTGAGTTATGGTATAACTTCTTTTTTAAAAAAAAAAAAACCTAGTTTTTTATTATAAAAACAATTAATGGAGCACGCTGGATTGCAAAATGCAAATGCAGCCTTGGTCTTGTTTGAATAGTGCATGAGAATATGGGTGTGGTTGGAGAAGAAAGAAGGACCAAACTCAGTTTCATTTTGCTTGTTAGACACACTAGAATCCTCTATACTAGTTCATTTTGTTTGGCGTACGCACAAGCGGGTTTGGTGCATTTTCACTCTGGAACCGAGATCGAACCATGACCCACAATTCCAAATTATTGGAATTGAAACTAGAACCATTAAGTTCCGAAATTGAGCCAGGACTGAATTGAGTTTCACGGATCGGTTCCAATTTATATATATATAAACTTACTACTTACTTTTTCCAAAGGGAAAAATATCCCTGCGAAGCCTTAATCTCCAGTCTCCTCTTCTTCTTCATCTTCTTCTATGTATTTCAACCCTTTTCTAGATATTGTTCTAGCCCTAGACCAAATGGAGGAATTGTCTCGACATTGCTATGTCTCTGCTTTGTGCGAAGTTGTTATCGGAGGAGCTTGGAAAGCCGTTGGTTAAGAGAGCGGAAGCAATGGCAGCGGTGAATCGAATATGGAGAGTCAACTTGATGATGGAAGATTTGAGGGAGGAGAAGGTTGGGTGACGCGCGGAGGAAGGGTGAAGAAGTTGGAGAAGAAAATCCAAGCCGGGCGACACATGTACTTGGGCTTGAGATTGGGCATGGCATGGGTTTGGTAAGGTAGAAATAAGGTTTGGGTCGGTTTACATAAGGTTTGGGCCGGGTTACTCAAACTTTTTTGGGTTTGACCCATATTTCAGTTTCTAATGGTTCAAACGGTTGTTGGGTTTCAAAGTTGACAACTGACCCGTTACCTGCAGTTTTTGGACGGGTGGAACCGCTAACCCCTCATCTTTTTCGTAAAATCGCTTCAAACTAGAACCAAACCACGCAGGTCAGTTATACCCGTGGGTCCAAGCCGGTTCTAACCAAACCTATATTTTGTAGATTTATATCTCTCTATTCAAATTCTATTTCAATTCACATGTGGCACCAAACAGCGTCATCGGTTGTCTGTAAGTTGAAGAATCGTGGCAATAAATATGTCCTCCAAATAGCGTTCATTCTTTCAATTCTTGTGTCAAATACAAGGGTTTCAACCTTCTCATTCAATTCTGGTCCTAATCCCAAACAATTCCAACCTTCTCCTCTAGCTTTAACGTCAATCCTAGAAAATTCGTATTTCATGGAAGACATAGTTAGGTCTTTCTCCTTTAACTTCGAACTTTGTTGTCAACATTCTCCTTCTCTTGTTACTAGCGCGTCACAGACAACTCAGTGTTACCTTTGTTGTCATACAAAATTGACAAAATTAGAGAAAATATACCCTTTATGAGGAGACTCATCTGGGAAAGCCTCATTCACCATCAAAGGACCATACCGTGCCCGACACAAGGCCGATTGGTGTAAAGGTCGATGTCGACTGATCAAAATGGTTAAGTGTTATAGGAAGGTTGACATCGACCGATTATGTCACCTGATCTCCCTAAGTAGTAACTATGTCGACCGATTATGTCACCCGATCTCTCTAAGTAACTATGTCGATCGACTATGTCACCCGATCTCCCTAAGTAACTATGTCGACCGATTATGTCACCCGATCTCCCTAAGTAACTATGTCGACCGATTATGTCACCCGATTTCCCTAAGTAACTATGTCGACCGATAAGTGTAAAGGTTGAAGTTGACTAACTATGTCTTCTGATTACCCGAAGTGACTATGTCGACCGAAACCTTGTTTACTGCTTTAACACTTGTGATTTAAGTTTGGTTCCATATGGGGTTTCCACACGCAACACGTCTTCTGTTGAATGAAGCTAATCGTCTTTAAATAAGTATGACAAAAAGGGTCAAATATATATATATATATATAAGTTATGAGAAAGATTGAGGGTTAAATTAAGAGTAAGTCATGGCAAGGCCAGTGGCGGTCCTTACTGGGTCGGGGTCGCCACACTATGACAAATTTATCTAGATAAATGTGAAATTCTCTATTCATAAGGTCCATGAAGACTGCTGGTGCATTTGTCAATCCAAAAGACATTACCAAGAACTCATAATATCCATACCTCGTGCGAAAGACAGTCTTTGAAATATCTTTAGATATAACCTTCAATTGGTAGTAGCCAGACCTTAGGTCAATCTTAGAGAAGACTCGTGCACCATGGAGTTGGTCGAATAAATCATCAATCCTAGGTAGGGGATACTTGTTCTTGATAGATAACTTATTCAATTCCCGATAATCAATGCACATATGCAATGATCCATCCTTCTTATTGACAAAAAAGAACAGGTGCACCCCAAGGTGAAAAGCTAGGGCGTATGAACCCTTTATCCAATAGTTCCTCCAACTATGTTTTTAACTCTCTAAGCTCCATTGGTGCTAATCTGTATGGATTCTTAGATACAGGCTCAGCGCCTGGGTAAACATCTACAACAAATTCGATTTCTCTATCAGGCGGCAAACCAGGAAGGTCATCCAGAAATACTTCTAGGAAGTCTTGGACAACTAAGACATTTTGATGACTCGATTTTCCTACAAACTGTGTGTCTATAGCACTGGCCAAAAAGCATAAATACTCCCGCATGGAGAAGACCTAGCGTTGATAGGGGTTAAAACAGACATCCTCTTATTCTTCTTCAAGGCTTGAAAGGTGTGTTTCAAACAACCAGGTGTTGAAAACTGACAATACCAGACCTACAATCAATCGTGTGATAATGCTTGAACAACAAATCTATACCCAAGATTACATAAAATCCCATTATCTCCATGATAATGAGATCAGCAGGTAGATTCATACTTCCCACTGACACCACACTATTAAGCATCACATGGTTAGAGTGCATGCATTCACCGGAGGGTAATGCGACATTAAACGCATGCACAGTTGGCGTAGGCCGTACATCTAACTTAACAGCAAATGCAGACGCTACAAAAGAATGCATTGCACAAGAATCTATTAAAGTAAAAGCAGACATAAAGTTGATCAATATAGTACCTGACACTACAGCGAGCTGGTCATCATCACCCGACTCCATCATGGAGAATATCCTCGGCTTCAACTTAGCAGGGCCACTCTTTAAAGTTGGACAATCTCTGATAACATGGCCGACTTTATTACAGTTGAAACATCGAGTGACTCTGGGTTTCGGGCATTCCTTGATCGTGTGTCCGACCTCCTCACAGTTGAAGCACTTCCCCGAGCTAAGTCTGCACTCTCCCCGGTGAAATCTCAAGTACTTCGGGCACTGAGGAAACCTCTTGGTGTCTTGCACTTTCTTTCCTCCTCCTTGGTTACTCTGGCCCTCATTGAGCCTTTTTGTTCCACAAGGTTGATGTAGCTGAATGTTTCCTTGAGTAAACTTTTGTGGAGCTTCCCACGGCCCCCTACATTTTATTTCCGCCTCCTCCACCTCCAACGTAGTATCCATAACTTCACTATAAGTCAAGCCCCTGATGCCAGAAATCTTCACCCCTTTGTAAATCTCTGGCTTCAGTCCATTTACAAACTGGAAAACTTTATCTTCGTTTCTGTGTACAAGGTGTCTAGCAAACCTGGACAGGGACTCAAATTGTCTACTGTACTCGGCCACGAACCCCGTCTACTTCAATTGTAGAAACTCCACTTTCTTCGAAGTCTGGATAGTGCTGCTAAAGTGTTTCTCATAGAAAACATCCTTGAATCGCGTCCAATACATTGCCAAGACATCATTGGTGGTGTAATACCCGGCTTTTCGGATATTAATATTTTAATATATATGGCATTTTTGTAAAATATGTCAAATCAAGCCCATTGTACGAACATAAAGTGTTATAAGAATCCTAGTGATAAATGAAAATTATTGGTGAAATAAGAAAATTTAGAGAAACCAAACCGTTAGCTAAATAACGAAACAAAGGACGAAACAAATAAAAAATCAAAAGGAAGGGCAGAATAGTAATTTACAAAGCCAAATTTGTATAAACTTCAAAAATCCCTCTCTCCTCTCACACGATCTTTCCCCTCCAACAAGAAAACTCTCCCTCACTTCTTCTCTGCCCGCGAAAAACAGAAGCTCCCAGGCGATTTCTCATCGCCTCTCACGCGATTCCTTCAAGCTCTCCTTCGAACAACCTCCATTCTTCACGTTTTCTCCTCTGGTCAACGTTCTAGGTAAGGTTCTAGGGTTTTCAGGTGTTAGATTCCGGTTTTCTAGAGTTAAAACGATTAGAGTTTTATTTAGGGTTGCTTGAAATGAGAGGATTAAGATGGAAATGGTTGAGTTTACTGTATTTAGGACTCAAATGGACGTTTGATGGTTTAAGCTCGTTTTAATGACAATGTTGTGAAATTGCCTTAGGTGAACAACGCTCGTGGAAGGACCTAGAATTTGCAACGCACACAAGGTAAATTCTCGTGACTTACTATAGCCGATTGGCCTGCTCCGTATGTCGAAGTCGTTTTGAGGATCTTTGGTGAACTGCTCGTTTAAGTGCTTTGGTTGGGTAGTTAGGATTAGTTCCTTTACAGATTAAGTTTTTTATTGTCTTGATGGTATATATATATGTTGTATGTTTATGTTATGCACGTGTTCATGCATCATGGTTTTCAATTATGCATAGAAAATGAATTTCTGCACTATGTTTTCAAGAAAATGGCGATGTGGCCCGAAAGGGGGCTATTGATCTATTGTGTAGATCGACTAAGGGTCTGTCACAATACCGCATCTAATAAGAACTCATGTATGTTATATGGTCACGCGAGGTGGGGCTCAGGCATGGCTGTACGAGTTGTAAGCATGTACCCCCCTCCGCTAGGTGGAAAGATTGTCCAACGGCCGGACGTGCCCTCTCCATTTAGTGGGTTGAGATCTCGGTGACACCCCACGATGTAAAGATAAGAAAATGTTGCATGGTTTACGAACTCATATGCACAACATGCATTTGCATTTACGAAACTTGCTGAGATTTTTATCTTATAGTTTGTCTGTATGGTGTAGGTGATTTTAATATAGTTGAGGACGAGATCCCTCTGCCCAAAGAATGAACAGTTGAATAAAGATGGCCCATGGGAGTGTATTGAGCAGTCGGTGCATATTTTGACACGTGGGGATGTAAGTAAGAGTTTTGAGGGTGTTGGGTTATTCTGGTATTTGATAAATAGAATGATAGGAGAAAACTTGTATTGTTAGAAATATTTTAGGATGCTTGGATCTGAATAATGTATGAACTGGTGATTTTGATGATTCTGGAAGTTTTATGGATGAAATGTGATGTTAAACTTTTATTTGTATTTGAAATGGTTCGAGGAAATATTTGAGTCGTTTAATTGGTGTTTGGGCAAATTATTAGATTTTTGTACATGTATAGGATGTCAATTAATGGGAAGGAGTGATTTCCAGAGAGGAAGTTAAGCTCTCTGGAAATCTGACGAGGAGGTAAGGTTTTTATGAGTGAATTCCAGAGAGGAAGTGAAGCTCTCTGGAAGTCTGTTAAGGAGTTAGAATTTTATAGGGTTAGGAGTGTTGTTTATCGGTGGATGAGTTTTGCACTGTTCACCGGTAGATGTAGTGTTATTGATAAGTGGTGGATGTTGCCTGCCGGAAGTTGAGCGGTAGAAGTAAATTTTGTCGTTTAGCGAGCGGGGGATGTCGAGTGTTAAGGATCGGTGGATGCTAAGTGAACAAATCATCCGGCTGACGTCACCGGTGGAAGTGTCTTGTGAGTCACCGGTGGATGTCGAGTGTTATGGATCGATGGATGCTGGGTAAATAAGTCATCTGGCTGACGTCACCGGTGGATATGTTTTGTGAATTTGAGCGGTAGATGTCGTATATCGAATTAATGAAGCCACATGGGTAACACGTGGTCTGAGCGGTAAATGTGAGTTAGCGGTGTGACGACCGCGGCCCCGACCCCACGTCGACGCCGCCGTGCCACCTGTGTCGTGCGTGCATACATACATACATGTGTAATACCCTCGCCCGTCGTTCTCACCACGATATATTTTTTTTTCTTTTTCTTTCTTTTTCTTTCGTTGCATTTTTCATTCCACGTTCATTCATCATTCATTACGATCGTTCGTTCGTTAGAGAACAGACTCGGGCATTCGATCCATATCTATCGACATTTTGGCTTTAACTTAAAACATACCCAAAATGACTCGTCTAAGGTCGAGAATCACCAAAAGAGGCTTAGGAACCTAAAGCATGACATTTGGTACAAGTGGGGCGCACCCTGCATTCGGCGCACGCGCCCCTTGTGCGCCCTACGCGCGCACCGCTTGGCCACAGCGCGCGCGCCATACCCCACCCGGGTGCGCGCATCGCCCGGGCAGCGCTCCCCTTCGGCGCCTCCCCGCGTGCCACGCACGTGTCAAACACGATCGATCGTGCCCAAAGCCCGATCGATCGGGTCATCTCGGGTTTTTCGACTAAAAACAACCATAAACGCCGATCGATCGCCCCTCAGGCGCGATCGATCGCGCTGGGCACTTCCTGGGCGCACGAACAGCAAGCCCAGCGCGCGCCGCGCCCGGCCTGCGCGCCTACAACGCCCGACCAGCGCACCTCCAGCGCCCAGCCGGCGTGCCACCACGCTTCCTCCGAGCCATTTTCCATCCTCTACCACTTTTCTTCCAATTTTCACCTAACATACATTTCAAATATCATTCTCCAATTATTCTTCAATAATCCCACTAAAATGCACATCCAAAAACCGAACATTAAACCTAAAATCATCAAATCCTGACACAACACATCAATTTCAACTTAAATCGTCAAACTACCTTCAAAACATCCAAAATCCATTCTATTTCATCAAACCTATCCCAAACATCAATACCAAGTCTATTTCATCAAAATATCATTTTATCCATCAACGTTCATCTATACATAGCGGAATCTAGTCAAAATCATCAAAATAGGCATCCTATACATACGTTCACACAACTATCCAAAATAATCATCCAGACCAAGCATCCTAAAATGAGTTCTATACAATTCATCCAATAACATCGCCCATCCGCCCGTTTCAACCCAAAATACATAACCTATAGCTCTCGCGTGTCGTGTGCGCATCGACTACGCCAACCGCTCCCCGATCATCCTCCCTCAAGCTGCAGGCTCGTCAAGTGGAGGGAAATCATTCTCACCTCGTTCTAAATCACCTACACTATAGAAATAAAACGTGAGCTTGAGGGTCAATAAGTCTACGTGAATAACAATGAATGCAATGCATGTGTAGTTCATAAAACCATGATGTTCTTTTATCCTTTTCGCCATTTATACCTTTTCATGTTTTTCCCCTTTTCATTTACCTTTTCGTTTTCCTTTTCATTTGCCTTTTCGTTTACCTTTTCGTTTACCTTTTCATTTACCTTTTTGTTTCCCTTTTCGTTTTCCTTTTCGTTTTTCCTTTTCATTTACCTTTTCGTTTACCTTTTCGTTTTCCTTTTCGTTTTCCCTTTCAGTTTACCTTTTCATTTTCCTTTTCGTTTTCCCTTTTCATTTGCCTTTTCGTTTACCTTTTCATTTACCTTTTCGTTTCCCTTTTCGTTTTCCTTTTCGTTTTTCCTTTTCATTTACCTTTTCGTTTACCTTTTCGTTTTTCCTTTTCATTTACCTTTTCGTTTTCCCTTTTCATTTACCTTTTCATTTTTCCTTTTTCCTTTTCCTTTTCCAGAACCATGATGCATGCATGTGTACAATGACATAACGACAGCAAAGCATAACGGACAATAAACTTATACAGTCAACGACATAAATAAAACTAACTACCCAACCTAATTACCCAACACAACAATCAAACATCTCCAAAATCCTCAATCAACATAAAATCTTATGGTGTAGGCCAAATCGGCCAAAAGAGTCACGAAGACTTACCTGTCGTCCGTAGCTTACCGAGCAACGTCCTTGGGCTTTGTTCACCTAGAACATTTCACAATATTCATTGTCAAAACCGGGCCTACACGTTCAAATTTTCGTAAACTAACGAAACTCCTAACTAAAGGAAATTTCATAAAATTCTAAAAAAACCTCTCTCGGGCATTTCATCGAGCAATTTACGGTCACAATTCCTTGAACTCCATTAATGGAGGTTTCACAAAGCTTCAAACCCGGATTTTCAACCTAAACATCAAATACTTCCATTTCCCTTTTTGTTTTTTACTTCCATGCATGTGTAGTTCATAAAACCATGATGTTCTTTTATCCTTTTCGCCTTTTATACCTTTTCATTTACCCTTTCCGTTTTTTCCCTTTTCATTTACCTTTTCGTTTTTCTTTTCATTTGCCTTTTCGTTTACCTTTTCGTTTACCTTTTCATTTACCTTTTCGTTTACCTTTTCGTTTTCCTTTTCGTTTTTCCTTTTCATTTACCTTTTCGTTTACCTTTTCGTTTACCTTTTCTTTTTCCTTTTCATTTACCTTTTCATTTTCCTTTTCGTTTTCCCTTTTCATTTGCCTTTTCGTTTACCTTTTCGTTTACCTTTTCATTTACTTTTTCGTTTCCCTTTTCGTTTTCCTTTTCGTTTTTCCTTTTCATTTACCTTTTCGTTTACCTTTTCATTTTTTCTTTTCATTTACCTTTTCGTTTTCCCTTTTCATTTACCTTTTCATTTTTCCTTTTTCCTTTTCCTTTTCCAGAACCATGATGCATGCATGTGTACAATGACATAACGAAAGAAAAGCATAACGGACAATAAACTTATACAGTCAACGACATAAATAAAACTAACTACCCAACCTAATTACCCAACACAACAATCAAACATCTCCAAAATCCTCAATCAACATAAAATCTTATGGTGTAGGCCAAATCGGCCAAAAGAGTCACGGAGACTTACCTGTCGTCCGTAGCTTACCGAGCAACGTCCTTGGGCTTTGTTCACCTAGAAAATTTCACAATATTCATTGTCAAAACCGGGCCTACACGTTCAAATTTTCGTAAACTAACGAAACTTATAACTAAAGGAAATTTCCTAAAATTCTAAAAAAACCTCTCTCGGGCATTTCATCGAGTAATTTACGCTCACAAATCCTTGAACTCCATTAATGGAGGTTTCACAAAGCTTCAAACCCGGATTTTCAACCTAAACATCAAATACTTCTATTATCTCGCCCAATAAACGTTAATAAGGTAATTTCTAACGTTTCCTAACAAAACCCGACTATTTCTAACAAAATCTAATAAAACCCTAAATGTTAAACAACCTTGAAATCACGATCTAAAGCCGGAAAATCGTAGAAACTCACCTAGGGAGCGTTTTTCGGTCAAGAGACACGAAGAAAACGTCAAAGATCGGAAGGCAAACCGTTGAAGAGAGAGAGAAGAAGCCGTGGAGAAGAAAATCGCCAAGGAGGGGAGCTCTGCGATTTTTCCTACGTGCTGGAGAAGAAATGAGGGCTTTGCCCCTTTTTTTTAATCAATTTAACTTGTAAAAAGACAAGTTTGCCCTTCCATTGAACTTTCTGCTTATCATATTGTTTGGCTATCGGTTCGGTTTCTCTAAAATTTTCTTATTTTACCAATAATTCTAATTTATTCCTAGGGCTCTAATAAAGCTTTCCGTTCGTCAAACGGATTTATTTTACTATTTCTACGAATTAAATCGCTATAGGGTAAAAACCGGAAATTCGGGTATAACTCTTTCGATTTTGATTTCCAAACCTCCATATTTCTCCCAAAATTCGTATTAATTGTGAGGATTCCATCAAAACTCTCGATTTGCGAAACGGACACATTTCAATTATTTACAAAAATGCCATTGCGCGCAAAATTAGAAAACCCGTGAAACTTGTTGTTACAAGCGGATGATGTCCACTACCGGTGGATGTCTCCTTATCGGTAGACGTCTCCTCAGCGGTGGATGTCTGCCCAGCGGTGGATGTCTGTCTAGCGGTGGATGTCTCCTCAGCGGTGGAAGTGTTTAGTAGAAGTGATTAGCATTGTTCACCGGTAGATGTAAGTAACACTGTTCACCGGCAGATGTTATTTCTTCAATGAAACCTGAGAGGAAAAATACAATTGTCTTCCACTGTTCACATTGAAGAAACCCGAGAGGAATTGTTGACTTCACACCTTTATGCATTTCGCTATCTTTAAGTTTTAAATGATTTTAAATTTCCGAATTAACGTCATCAAGTTTACTTAGGATAAAAGAAAAAGATAAAAAGAAAAATTTGTACGGTTACTTAGGAATAGTTTATGGGATGTGGCAGTTATGGTATCAGAGCACCACGGGTTTTAAAATCGATTCTGTAGACTGCTCGACTGCACAGCCACTACGCGGACATCTTTTTTCAACTATAAGTATGTTTAATATTTTATTTTATTTCGATTTCTTAGTGCATTTGTTTTAAACTAATATAGGAGTCATATATAAAAATGGTGCGTCGAGGGAATGACCGAGACGACAAAGATGATACGATAGACCACATTAAGGAGTTTATTGCCCAACAGTCCCAACACATGGAGCGACAGGCTCAGCAAATGGAGAGGCAATCTGAACAGTTGGGTACCTTAATAAACCGCGAAGGTGATAGAACTCAGGAGGCAGCGACTCCTAGCAACAGAGGAATGGAGAGGTTCCAGAAGCTCCAACCTCCTATATTTAATGGACAGTCTATGGATCCCTCTTCAGCCGAGGAGTGGATTCGGACTATGGAGGACATGCTGGCTTATGCGAGCATTGAGGACAGGGAGAAGGTTGCATTGGAGACTTACCACTTAGCATTGGATGCCCGATTTTGGTAGGATTCCATCAAGGCAACCACCAACACGACGATTATGAGTTGGGAACGGTTCAAAATGGTGTTTTATGACAAGTACTTCAGCCATACAGTACGAGAGGCGAAAATGGTTGAATTCATGCAACTGCGGCAAGTTGGTTCGATTGCCGAGTACGTAAGGAGGTTTGAGGCCCTGTCTCGATTTTCACCACGCCAGGTTAGTGTTAATGATGACAAGGTACGCAGATTTATACAGGGGCTTGGTCAGGAAATTCGGAGAAGTCTTACCATATCAGGGGTGCGAAATGTGTCCTACGATGAGATTGTGGCCAGGGCGTTAGAAATCGAGGCTCTTGATCAGAGTTACGTCAAACTGAGGGAGCCAGCTAAGGGCTTCTTTCGAGAGATCCAACCTCAAATAAGGAATAAATGCTGGTAACTTAGAGGACAGCCACAACAACAACGAGGCGTCAAGAGACCACTTGAAGTGGGTAACGATCTAGGGAAAGGAAAGCAAGTGCAAGGGGCTCCTCAGATGCCTTGGTGCCCTAAGTGCCAGAAAGAACACAGTGGCGAGTGTAGGGTCGGCACGAATAAGTGCTATCGGTGTGGAGCAGTTGGCCACTTCATTAAGGATTGCCCGATGCAGAGTAGAGGCCAGTCAGGCGGTGATCAGAGGGGGGTTATGCCGAGGATCTTCGCATTTATCGAGCCTGGGGATGCCGACGACGGGGCTCATCCTTCCATGATAACAGGTACTATCTTGATTATGGGTGTAGTAGTGTTTTCTTTGATAGATACGGGAGCTACACACTCTTTCATTTCAACTACATACATGACTAGATTGGGGTTAAAATCTAAGTTAGCAGAGTTTGAGTATAGAGTAATGCTGCCTTCGGGAGCATATATGCAGTTAGATCGTATTCTCCAGGGTTATATCGTCTCAGTGGGGAGTAATACCCTTTATGCTTGTCTGATAGTTATGAGCATAGAGCAGTACGATCTTATCTTGGGGATGGACTTGCTTTCACAGCACTTCGCCACCATCGATTGTCGATCCGGGATTGTGACCTTTCGGCCCCCGGATAAAGTAGAGTTTGCTTATCAGGCGATGAATAGGTTAAGTGGGTCGCCTACTTCCTATTCCATGAATGTCAACGAGTAGTTTAGAGGTGAATGCTCGATTTATCTGGCCACGGTAGTTGATACTCAGTTACTCAGTGGAGTAAAGCCGAGCGACCTCCCGATAGTCAGAGAATTCTCTAGGATCTTCCTTGACGATCTTCCCAGGTTACCACCGGACCGGGAGATTGAATTTACCATAGATGTGTACCCGAAACTCCGCGCCAAGGTTTAAGAATCCATACAGGTTGGCGCCGGTCGAATTGAAAGAGCTGAAGATTCAGCTTGAGGAGTTGTTGGATAGGGGTTTCATTAGACCCATTGTTTTTGTAGCACTCGGTTCCATTAAACCAAATTTAACTTATCAAATTAAGATGTGCAATTTTTATGGAAGAATTGGAGAGATTATTGAATAGGTTAATGAGTGACTAGGCAAGGGCATATTTGTAAATTGAGGTTTTAAAAATGGATAACGTATTTAAGGAAAGTGTTAATGCACTGTAGCCACCACTGTTTCATTTCATTCCTTTTCGACCCTCAGCTCCTCGGCTGAGCAGAGTGCTTTAGGAGACCCCCTCCGACTCCTCCGGCGATTCCCCGAACTAGGTAAATTCTACTTCGATTTCTTGCTACATTGTAACTATCGATTGTTGAGGGGTTTATAAATGAAGTTTTGTGAATGTTGTAAGTCAGTGTTAGTTTCAGTTTGGTATTATATCGGGAATGCACAATGACTCGAGCTCCCAAATTAGTTTTCTTAGGTTTCTGGTTGGCTAGAATGAAGTTTAGTGAAGGTTTAATTAATGTTCGGGTTCTATGGTAAGTTGGGACTGCACAATGAGCTAGGCTTCCAAACTAGTTTCCCTAGATTTTTTGATAGATTAGAATGAGCCTTAGTAAAAATCTAATTGATATTCTGTTTATGACTTAGGTGAGCAAGACTTCCAAAGTAGTTGAAACCGAGCAATTTCTAGGAGACCAGGTAAGTGAAGTATGCATGTGCCTTCGGGCCTACATCATGAAACAGTAGGATTATGTATTGTGTGAATGTGTCTGTATGTCATGTATCATGTTTTTGAAAGATTACGAAAATGAATTTACATGTAAGGAATGGTAAGGCATGAACTGAATGTAACAGACAAACTATTAAGGGAACTAATCCACCCCTTAACTTATGAAGGGATTTATAACTTTGGGAAAATTGATCCACTTCCCAATGGAATTGAGGGATCAGATTAGCTATTAAGGGAATTCATCCAACCCTTAATCGAGTAGAGGATGTATAAAATTGGGAAAATTGATCCAACTCCCAAGGAAACAGAGGGATCAGATCATCTTATGAATGAACGTAAATGCAACTGAGATGTGAAAGTAGAAACTGCATGATTAGGATTTATGTTTTAGTATTCCATTCCATTATTGCTTTACTTGCTTAGCATTAGGCTAATAGATGATTTTTGTGATATAGGTGTTGAGGTAACTACTGAAGAATTCTCTGAGTTTACTGAGGAGTAGGCGAAGTTGCTGAAGCACATTATAACGACCCGAGAAGGATCGCCACGAAATCATAATCTTTTATTAATCGTTTACTTAACTTTTACTATTGTTTCATCTTTCCTATTTCTCGGCAAGCATTTACATTCGCATATCCTCTTTTTTTTTTTTACTAAACTGAAAACAGAGACACAGAACCATCAAGGAAGACGAACCCTCTCGTGACTCAACTTCCTATACCTCGTCGACTCAAACCTTCACAGAGTCGGGCGACTAAGCTCAGTCAATTAATCTGTAACTTAATCGGACAAGGAAGAGATACCCCAGACCACTTGACGTTATACAATTCGGATTTGCATGGGTTTGCATGTATCAACCCTCAGAAATTACATCGTCCGGTCATCACGTGCAATGCGCGTGACTCGCTTAACATCGCCTAATAGAAGATATCTTCCGGTGGGCACGTGGGTTTCACGTGTCTAATTAAAACATCGCCCAGTGGTGGACATCCACCGGCGAACACGAGCCAAACACGTGACTCATTAAAATCACACCCGGTCACTAAACTACAAAATAGCATTTACATTATCCGGTGAAGGAATACACTTAATCCACCGGTCACTAAACGACAAAATAGCATTTACATCATCCGGTGAAGGAATACACTTAATCCACAGTCACTAAACGAAAAAATAGCATTACATCATCCGGTGAAGGAATAATCCACCGGTCACTAAACGACAAAATAGCATTTACATCATCCGGTGAAGGAATACACTTAATCCACCGGTCACTAAACGACAAAATAACATTTACATCATCCGGTGAAGGAATACACTTAATCCACCAGTTACTAAACGACAAAATAGCATTTACATCATCCGGTGAAGGAATACACTTAATCCACCGGTCACTAAACTACAAAATAGCATTTACATCATCCGGTGAAGGAATACACTTAATCCACCGGTCACTAAACTACAAAATAGCATTTACATCATCCGGTGAAGGAATACACTTAATCCACCGGTCACTAAACTACAAAATAGCATTTACATTATCCGGTGAAGGAATACACTTAATCCACCGGTCACTAAACTACAAAATAGCATTTACATCATCCGGTGAAGGAATACACTTAATCCACCGGTCACTAAACTACAAAATAGCATTTACATCATCCGGTGAAGGAATACACTTAATCCACCGGTCACTAAACAATTTTCGTCACCCGGTGGCTTAAACACTCTATATCCACGGTGACGTCAGCCGGATGATCACTCCATCCAGCTTCTAATACATGGCAGAAAACATTGCAAATCCTTGAATGACATTAATCAACAGGAAATACCACAACTCATTCAGAATGAATATAGCGGAAGACTTAAGCAACAGATCATTCATCAAACCTTAAAATCATATCCAGACTCTAAAGACGAGCCCCTTTCAAATCCAAGTCTCATTACTATAGGAAATTCTATTCTAATTAGTCATCTGTTCATCGTAAACTTTCTGACTACAATGAGCATAACCAGGGAACTTAATCGCCTATCCAGCCTTGCACTGTCATATGAGCATCATCCTCCAGCAACTAGCTTCAAACATCCTCTTTGAACATAGTGTCCTCACCTGAACCTTCTTCACCTACACCATAAGGTTTAACTATAAGCCTAATGCTTAGTAAGGAATGCATGCTGGCAGACATACATGAGTGTACAAAATAAGAAACATAAGTCCGTACATCTTTCTTCATTCATTCTCATTTTCATTATTTACATAGCATGTATTAAGGCAGGAACGAGGGAGAAAGACAGGGGTACATAATCAATTGCCAATCGGGCAATCATAGTAATGACTAGCTCGGCCTCCACCGGTGGAGAATCGCGAACTATCATGCAGTATTTAACTCGGCCTCCACCAGGGTGAGGATTCGCGAGTTTTCCTGCCAATTCGGTCTCCACCAGCGGAAGAATTCGCGAACCGTAATTAACTAATCCACCGGTCACTAAACGACAAAATAGCATTTACATTATCCGGTGAAGGAATACACTTAATCCACCGGTCACTAAACGACAAAATAGCATTTACATCATCCGGTGAAGGAATACACTTAATCCACCGGTCACTAAACGACAAAATAGCATTTACATCATCCGGTGAAGGAATACACTTAATCCACCGGTCACTAAACGACAAAATAGCATTTACATTATCCGGTGAAGGAATACACTTAATCCACCGGTCACTAAACTACAAAATAGCATTTACATTATCCGGTGAAGGAATACACTTAATCCACCGGTCACTAAACGACAAAATAGCATTTACATCATCCGGTGAAGGAATACACTTAATCCACCGGTCACTAAACGACAAAATAGCATTTACATTATCCGGTGAAGGAATACACTTAATCCACCGGTCACTAAACTACAAAATAGCATTTACATCATCCGGTGAAGGAATACACTTAATCCACCGGTCACTAAACTCTTTAAACTTCTTCACCTAAAACATGTTCATTCCAGTAGTTAAAACAAAATCCTAATAGTTCTAATCATAAATCGTCCTAGGATTCTAATAGCTAAAGTCATTCCGATTCCTCTTTTTGATACACTGCAGTCTGAAATCCAAAAACTAGGCGGACAGGTCTTACCATCGATTAAATCCGAGTTGGTTACTTAGAATGTTCAAAATTGATTCGGAATGACATCACTACTCTCAGATTTTAAAAGGTCTTAAACTGCTTGGCCACTGTTAAAACCAAACTCAAATGCCGAGTTGAAAGCAAAGCTCTATTCACTAATAAATGACTACATTATCCATTTCATACCTCGGGTGCGGATTTGCAGGGATATGCAGGCTTGAAACCGGTCGTCGGAGGGAGGTTGATGGCAAGCATGGTGCGAGCTCGGGGAAGGAGAAATTGCCGAGAGTAGAAGGTGTCGGCTATAGTGGGGTTTAATGAGGTTTAAGGTTTCTAATTTCTTTAAATACCGGTCCCAGACTTCAATTATTACCATAATGCCACTCAACCTAGTTTAAAACCCACATGTAATTAATTAAACTTGTCATAAAATTCTAAACCGCGAAGATTAAATATTCATGACCGTTAATACAGTTAGGAAAATTACCTAGTCGTGTCTCGGGTGTTACATCCACCCCTCCATAAACAAAATTTTCGTCCTCGAAAATTGCTCAAGCAAATAGCTCCGGATATTTGTCTAGCATGTCCTGCTGTCGCTCCCATGTGGCTTCTTCGATGCCGTGGTTTGTCCATAAAACTTTCACCAATAGAATTTCTTTATTCCTCAGAGTCTTAACTGCATACTCCAATATTCGTACCGGTTTCTCTTCATATGCCAGTGTCGGCTCCAACTCAATTCCCGTTGGTTGAATAACTTGTGTCGGATCTCGTATACATTTCCTTAGCATTGACACATGGAAGACATTATGAACTTTATCCAATGATGGGGGTAGTTGCAGTCTGTAAGCTGTACCACCATTTCTAGCCAAGACAGGGAAGGGTCCAATAAACCGTGGAGTGAGCTTTCCTTTCTTGCCAAATCTTAGGACTCCTTTAAATGGTGAAATCTTTAAGAACACTTCATCACCGACTGCAAACTCAAGATCCCTTCTCCTTCGATCAGCATAACTCTTCTGCCGACTCTGAGCAGTCATCATCCTTTTCCTGATAATAGAAATCTTATCCGACATCTGCTGCAGAATATCGGGTCCAAGAAGTTTTGCTTCACCAACTTCATCCCAATAAAGAGGCGACCTACATTTCCTACCATACAGTGCTTCATATGGTGCCATACCAATGGTGGACTGGTAACTGTTATTGTAGGAGAACTCAACCAGAGGTAGATGTCTGCTCCAAGTCATCTGAAAGTCCAACACACATGCTCTCAACATATCCTCAAGTATCCGAATAGTCCTTTCTGATTGGCCATCTGTCTGTGGGTGAAAAGCAGTGCTGAAGGATAATTTTGTACCTAATGTGCCCTGTAAGCTTTGCCAAAACCTCGAGGTGAATCTAGGATCACGATCAGAGACAATAGATGCAGGAATCCCATGCAACCTAATAACTTCTTGTACATAAAGATTAGCAAGCTGGTCCATCGAGTAGGTTTTCCTTACTGGTAAGAAATTGGCCGATTTTGTCAGTCTATCAATCACAACCCAAATGCTATCATGTCCCTTAGTTGTCTTAGGTAATCCTACTACGAAATCTATAGCTATGTGTTCCCACTTCCACTCGGGGATGGGCAGAGGTTGAAGGGTACCTCCTGGACGTTGGTGCTCGGCTTTAACTTGCTGGCAAACCAAACACGACTCTACATACTTAGCAACATCTCTCTTTAAGTTTGGCCACCAGTAGAGTAACTTCAGGTCTCGATACATCTTGGTGCCTCCAGGATGCACAGAAAAGGGAGACGAGTGCGCCTCAGCCAAGATTTGCTTACGTAATCCTTCATCACTAGGGACATACCATCTATTCCTAAACTTCAGAATCCCGTCCTTGGAGAGACTAAACTCGGAGGTGGTGTTCTTCACCTTGTTCATCATACTGATATTCTCCTCTGAACTACTCTGTTGTGCCCCCTTGATCTTTTCCACAATCGTTGGTTGAATGGTCAACTCAGCAAGTAAGGTTGATAATTCTGGAACTAACTCCAATTCAAACTTCTGTACTTCTGTTCTCAATGGTATAGACATGGTTGATGTTACGGGTTGCATCGTTGATGACATCCTGCTCAAGGCGTCAGCCACGGAGTTAGCTTTACCCGGGTGATACTTGATCTCAAAATCGTAGTCCTTAACAAATTCCAACCAACGCCTCTGCCTCATGTTCAATTCCTTTTGTGTGAAGAGATACTTCAGACTTTTATGGTCGGAAAACACCTCACATTGTTGTCCATATAAATAGTGTCTCCAAATCTTCAAGGCAAAGACAACAGCAGCTAATTCCAAATCATGGGTGGGGTAGTTCTGTTCATAACTCTTTAGCTTTCTAGAGGCATACGCTACAACTTTACCTTCTTGCATCAAAACACAGCCCAACCCAACTTTAGATGCATCACAATATACGCTAAACTTTCCTTCTTCGGTTGGAAGGGTCAATACAGGGGCTGTTGTTAACTTCACCTTCAATAACTGGAAGCTATCCTCACAAGCTTCGGTCCAAGAGTATTTATTGTCCTTCCTTGTCAAACTCGTCAGGGGTTTAGCTATCATAGAAAATCCCTTGATGAACTTTCTATAATAGCCTGCCAATCCAAGAAAACTGCGGACTTCACTGGCATTCTTTGGTTGTGGCCAATCCTTTACTGCCTGAATTTTGGTCGGGTCCACTGATATTCCATTAGCAGAAACTACATGTCCAAGAAAATTAACCTTGTCCAACCAAAATTCACACTTGGATAATTTGGCATAAAGCTGGTGCTCCTTCAATGTTGTCAAAACTACTCTTAAATGTTCTGCATGGTCAGCTTCGGTCTGTGAGTAAATCAGGATATCGTCTATAAACACAATTACAAATTTGTCCAAGTACTCCCGAAACACTCAATTCATTAAGTCCATAAAGGCTGCAGGTGCATTGGTCAGTCCAAATGACATGACCAAGAATTCATAGTGTCCATAACGGGTTCTGAAGGCTGTCTTTGGTATATCTCCTTCCTTAACCTTCAGTTGGTAATAACCCGAACGTAAATCTATTTTCGAAAACACATTAGCTCCTTGCAATTGGTCAAACAAATAATCAATCCGAGGTAAGGGGTACTTATTCTTAATTGTCAACTTATTTAGTTCCCTATAGTCTATGCACATTCTAAGGGAACCATCCTTCTTCTTGACAAATAAAACAGGTGCACCCCAAGGGGAACTGCTAGGGCGTATAAATCCTTTGTCTACTAATTCCTGTAGTTGGACCTTTAACTCTTTTAGTTCTACAGGTGCCATACGGTAAGGGTTCTTAGATATCGGTAATGCCTCGGGATATGTATCAATTACAAACTCTACTTCTCTATTAGGTGGTAATCCTGGCAAGTCATCCAGAAATGCCTCAGGGAACTCTCTGACTATGGGGATATCATGTTTCGGTCTGGTAAACTGATGAGGCGGATTAACTGATGTCAGTTGGTGTGAAGGTTTAATTGACAATGTTTCAATTTAAGTATGTTGAGTTTTCATGACAGTAGTGGTTTCAATATTTTGAACACGTTTTGAGATTTTTCTGATAATAGTATTCTGTTGGGTTTTAATGTTTGTTCTTACTGGATTTTGAGTAATGCAATTATTTGAATTGTTTCTGAATGGTTTCAGTGAAGTAAGTAAATTCCTTTCTGTAGATAGAGTTGTGTTTGTATAACAAGGAGTAGTTGAAATGTCACTCTGTTCACTATCGGTAGGTGATGTCTATCGACAGATGTTGAGTTGTTGTTCTGTTGTCTATCGGAAGATGTCTTCAATAAAGCCATCGGATGATGTCTTCAGTAAAGTCATCGGATGATGTCTTTAGTGGAAGCCATCGGAAGATATAAGTAGAAGTTTTTTCGTTTACTGATCGGTGGACGTCATGTATTAAACTTACGGATGATGTAGTAGAAGTTTTGTCGTTTAGTGATCGGTGGACGTCGTGTAATAAACTTACCAGATGATGTAGTAGAAGTTTTGTCGTTTAGTGACCGGTGGACGTCGTGTATTAAACTTACCGGATGATGTAGTAGAAGTTTTGTCGTTTAGTGATCGGTGGATGTCGTGTATTAAACCTATCAGATGATATGAGTAAAAGTCTTTTGTCATCTTGTGGTCGGCAAAGGCTGGATGAATGAATCATCCGGCGGACGTCATCGGTGGAAGCCTTTGGTTTGTTTCTGCCCTTCTCGATTGACTTTGTTCAGCGGATGAGGTGTTTGACTTTTATAAACTTTAAGTATTTCATGCCTAAGCCTTCATCTTTTTCGGCCAAGTTATTTTCTTAATATTTTAATTGATTATTCAAACACTGTTTTATAGTTTTGCTTAACTTTGCTTTGCTCAAAGATTTTTCGCTGCAAGTTTTTATGTTTTTAGCAAATGTTCAAATTTGACTTTCGAATGAAGTTTTAAATTTGGTCTAAAATTTTCTTAGTTATGTTCGGGTTTATGAGTAACAAACCGGGTTCAGAAAACTCGGGGCGTTACAGTATGGTATCAGAGACATTCAGTTAAACCGTTCAAAAGATTACTCATCAGTGCCAATCGTTGCATGGAAGTACTTCAACAACTGTAAGTGTTTATGTTAACCTTAGTTAATAGATATTTAAGAGTGTAATTAACCCTGTACAGGAATTTAGTACAATGGCCAGACGACCAGGAAGACCAAGACTAACAAGAGAGATACCAAGTCCAAGACGTGAAGAGGACTCTAGTGTAATTAGGCAGCTAACAGAATTGATGCGTCAGTAGACAGATATAGTGCGTCAATAGTCTGATCAGTTAGGTGTGTTATTGAACCAGGAAGCACAAGGAAGTGCCAACTCGGGTTCCAGCAGTGAGCATTCAGGAGACCGATTCCGGAGACTACAGCCACCCACGTTTGATGGAAAGTCACCCAATCCGAACAGTTGCTGATGAGTGGCTTAGGAAGATTGAAAGCATGTTTAGATGTGCCAGCATTGGTGAAGAAGACAAAGTCACTTTAGCAACTTTTCATTTGGCTGGTGATGCCCTGCTTTGGTGGGAATCAATGGAAACTACCACTGATGTCCTGGCTATGTCATGGGCGCAGTTCAAGGAGGTTTTCTATGAGAAGTATTTCAGTAGCACTGTCCAAACATCGAAGAAGGTAGAGTTCTTACAGTTGAAGCAAACGGGGTCTGTGGCTGAGTATAGCAGGCAATTTGAGTCACTGTCAAGGTTTGCTGGACACCTTGTTCACAAGGATAAAGATAAGGTGTTTCAATTTGTACATGGACTGAAGCCAGAAGTTCATAGAGGAGTCAAGTTTTGTGGTATTAAAGGTCTATCATTCAGTGAGGTTGTGTCCACGGCATTAGATGTAGAAGAAACTGAAAGGAAGTGCGCTGGACCGAAGGAAGTCCCACGAAGGTTTATCCAACCACACCAACAGAGAGGAATAAAAAGGCCTAGTGAAGGCCAGAGTAGCCAAGGAACAGTAAGGAAGGTGCTGGATACCAAAAAGTTTCCTCAATGCTCGAAGTGTTTGAAGAATCACCTGGGTGAGTGCAAGTTTGGAATGAGAAAGTGTTTCAACTGTAAAGAAGTTGGGCATGCATACAAGGATTGCCCGAACCCTAGAATCATTCGGTGCTTCCACTGTAACAAAGTTGGCCACATTAACAGAGACTGCCCAGTCCTTAAAGAATGGCCCTGCTAAGGTTAAGCCGAGAATATTCTCCATTATGGAGTAAGGCGAAGAGGACCAGCCCGCTGTAGTGTCAGGTACCATATTGATCAACTCTGTACCTGCTTTTACTTTAATAGATTCGGGTGCAACACATTCTTTTATAGCCTCTGCATTTGCTGATAAGTTAGATGTACAGTTTACTCTTATTGAGCATGTGTTTAACGTAGCATTACCCTCTGGTGAGCGCATCCACTCCAATCAGGTGATGCCTGATAGTGTTGTATTGGTAGGAAATATGAATTTGCCTGCTGATCTCATTATTATGGATATAATGGGATTTGATGTGATCCTAGGAATGGATTGGTTGTTCAAGCATTATGCCACAATCAATTGTAGGACTGGATTAGTTAGTTTTCAACCTCCTGGTGGTTTGAAGCATACTTTCCAAGCTTTGAAGAAGTGTAACGACCCGAGAAGGATCGCCACGAAATCATAATCTTTTATTAATCGTTTGCTTAACTTTTACTATTATTTCATCTTTCCTATTCCTCGACAAGCATTTACATTCGCATATCCTCTTTTTTTTTACTAAACTGAAACAGAGACACAGAACCATCAAGGAAGACGAACCCTCTCGCAACTCGACTTCCTACACCTCGTCGGCTCAAACTTTCACAGAGTCGAGCGACTATACACGGTCAATCGATCGATAACTTAATTGGGCAATGAAGGGATGCCCTCAGACCACTCAACGTCGATCAACACAAACTGCATGGGTTTGCAGTTGTCTTCTGGTAGAAACATATCTACCGCTCGTCACATGCTCTACACGTGTCCGGTAGAAACATATCTACCGTTCGTCACATGCTTTACACGTGGCTCATTAGACATCACTTAGTGAAAACATCATCCGATGGCACACGCAAAACCACGTGACCAAATTAAAACATCGCTCGGACGCAAAACGACAAACTTTAAACCTACATCTACCGATGACGTCAGCCGGATGATATATTCATCTGACATCTTCCGGTGGACATCCACCGGTGAACACGAGCCAAACACGTGACTCAATAAAATCACACCCGGTCACTAAATGACAAAATAGCATTTACATCATCCGGTGAAGAAACACACTTCACCCACCGGTCACTAGATGACAAAACCATTATTCCTACTTCTACCGGTGACGTCAGCCGGTAGAAAACTTCTACCTACAGAACTCAACCAAACAATTCACATGATTCATCTTGTCTATAAACTTTACCGATAAGACTACTATCCATTCAGAGCATAAGTAGCGGAAGACTTAAGTAAAACAGACCATTCATTAATTCTCACGATCACTAACAGACACTGAAGTTTGATCAATCAGATTCTAACCTCATTGTTAAGAGAAAACCTACTCTACTTAGACATCTGTTCAACATAAACTTCATGGACATACTGTGAGCATAACCAGGGGTCTTAATCGTCTATCCAGCCTTGCACTGTCATTCTGAGCATCCTCCAGCAACCAGCTTTAAACATCCTCTTTGAACATTGTATCCTCACCTGAACCTTCTTCACCTACACCATAAGGTTTAACTATAAGCCTAATGCTTAGTAAGGAATGCATGCTGGCAGACATACATAAGTGTACAAATTAAGAAACATAAGTCCGTAAATCTTTCTTCATTCATGCTCATTTTCATTATTTACATAGCATGTATTAAGGCAGGAAACAAGGGAGAAAGACAGGGGTACATAATCAATTGCCAATCGGGCAATCATAGTAACGACTAGCTCGGCCTCCACCGGTGGGAGAATTCACGAACTATCGTGCAGTATAAACTCGGCCTCCACCGGGGTGAGGATTCGCGAGTTTTCCTGCCAATTCGGTCTCCACCAGTGGGAGAATTCGCGAACCGTACTTATCATCCACTCGGCCTCCTCCAGTGGGAGAATTCGGGAGCCATACTAATCATCAACTCGGCCTCCGCCAATGGGAGAATTCACGAGTCATACATGTCATCAACTCGGCCTCTACCAATGGGAGAATCCGCGAGCCATTCGTTAGCCTTGTGAACATATCATAGTCATTTCCCCCGTTCTGCACTTAATCATGATTACATTTGTTCTTCATGTTCCTAACTCAATCATAAACGTGTACATAATGCATTGTCATGAAGTTCACAGAGAAATGTCATACTGTATGAACGAGTAAAACATCATGTAACTTAATATCTTCCTGCTCAAACACTTTATATCATGGCAACTATTAGTCATAATCATCAGACAAACATTTCAACAATTTTTTCCTAGTATCCTTGCGGTGTAGGGCCCTATTGGCCGGAAATCTTAATACATCCACTTACCTGGTCTCCTTAGCAGTTGAGCTCTTTTCTCTTCAAACTTCTTCACCTAAGACAATCACATTACAGTAGTTAAAATAAAATTCTAAAAGTTCTAACCACAGTCATCCTAGGTTCTAGTAACTAAAGCCATTCCCGAGTCTAACAGTCCAACACTCAGTGTGCAGTCCGAAATCCAAGGTCGAAACAGCTAGATGCAACTAAGACTAATCCGGGTTTGGTTACTCTAAATACTCAGAATCGATGCGGAACGATATTAACAATCTCAGGTCTCAAAATGTCCATAACAATACACGGTCATTGAAGAATCTAGAACTTCAATACCGAGCTGAAAAACAAAACTAATGATCTAACGGATAGCCACATTGTCTAATACATACCTCGGGCACAGAGTAGTCGAGTGGTGGCGGAGTGAACCGGTCGTCGAGGAGGTTTTTCCAGAAGCAGGGAGCAAGAGCTTGGGGAAGAAGAAATCGCCGAAAAGGAAGGTGTCGGCTACAATGGTTTAAGTGAGGTTTAAAACATTTCCTTTTTCTTTAAATACTGACCTCAATCTCCCATTATTACAATCCTGCCACTCAACCTAGTTTAAAACCCACATTTAATTAATTAAACTTGTCATAAAATCCTAACCGCGAAGATTTAAATAATATGACCGTTAATACAGTTAAGAAGGTTACCTGCCCGATGACTCGGGTGTTACATCCACCCCTCCTTAAACAAAATTTTCGTCCTCGAAAATTGCTCAAACAAATAACTCTGGATATTTGTCTAGCATGTCCTGTTGTCCCTCCCACGTGGCTTCTTCAACCCCATGATTTGTCCACAAAACCTTAACCAATAGGATTTCGTTGTTTCTTAGAGTTTTCACTGCAGAATCCAAAATTTGCACTGGTTTCTCTTCATACTCTAAAGTCGGCTCAATCTCGATTTCTGATGGCACCACAACATGCGTTGGGTCACGTATGCATTTTCTTAGCATAGACACATGAAAAACATTATGAATTTTCTCCAATGACGGGGGTAATTGCAATCTGTATGCTGTGTTTCCAACCTTTGCCAAGACATGAAATGGTCCAATGAACCGTGGATTAAGCTTTCCCTTCTTGCCAAATCTTAGAATTCCTTTAAATGGTGAAATCTTCAGAAAGACTTCATCACCAACAGCAAATTCGAGGTCTCTTCTCCTTTGGTCTGCATAACTCTTCTGTCGGCTTTGTGCAGTCATCATCCTATTTCTAATAATGGTGATCTTGTCTGACATCTGCTGCAAGATTTCAGGGCCCAAGAGCTTTGCTTCGCCAACCTCATCCCAATACAAGGGTGACCTGCACTTCCTGCCATAAAGTGCTTCATAAGGTGCCATACCAATGGTGGATTGGTAACTGTTGTTGTAAGAAAATTCCACTAGAGGTAGATGTCTATCCCAAGTCGTCTGAAAGTTCAACACACATGCTCTCAACATATCCTCAAGTATTTGAATGGTCCTCTCTTATTGGCCATCTGTCTGTGGATGAAAAGCAGTACTAAAGGTTAACTTTGTTCCTAACGTGCCTTGCAAACTTTTCCAAAATCGCGAGGTGAACCTGGGATCACGGTCAGAGACAATGGATACCAGTATTCCATGTAACCTTAGAATTTCCTGAACATACACGTTCGCAAGTTGGTCCATTGTGTAGGTCATCTTTACAAGTAGGAAGTGAGCTGATTTAGGTCATTCTGTCAATCACGACCCAAATACTATCATGTCCTTTAGTTGTCTTTGGCAAACCCACAACAAAATCCAGGGAAATATTTTCCCACTTCCATTCAGGGATAGGTAGAGGCTGAAGGGTTCCTCCAGGGCGTTGATGTTCTGCCTTAACCTGTTGGCATACCAAACATGATTCTACAAACTTAGCCACATCCCTCTTCATGTTTGGCCACCAATAATGTAACCTTAAATCCCGATACATCTTGGTGCTACCAGGATGCACAGAGAAGGAAGATGAATGAGCTTCGGCCAAGATTATCTTACGTAACTTTTCATCATCAGGGACATACCATCTATCTCCAAACCTCAGAATCCCATCCTTGGAGTGACTAAACTCGGAGGTGGTGTCCTTCACCTTGTTCATTATTCTGTTATTCTCCTCTGAGTCTTGCTGTTGTGCTTCTTTGATCTTCTCTAAAATGGTTGGTTGGATGGTTAGAGTAGCAAGTAGACCTGACTGTTCAGGAACTAACTCCAATTCCAATTTCCGAATCTCTGTCATCAAAGGTACAGACATGGTTGATACAACGGTTTGCATTGTAGTTGACATTCGGCTCAGTGCGTCAGCTACAGAGTTAGCCCTACCTGGGTGATACTTAATCTCAAAGTCATAATCTTTTACAAACTCTAACCAACGTCTTTGTCTCATGTTCAATTCTCTTTGAGTGAAAAGGTATTTCAAGCTCTTATGGTCAGAAAATACTTCACACTGTCGTCCATACAAATAGTGTCTCCAAATCTTTAGTGCAAAAACAACTGCGGCTAGCTCCAAATCGTGAGTGGGGTAGTTCTGCTCATAACTCTTTAGCTGCCTAGAGGCATACGCTATAACTTTGCCTTCTTGCATCAAAACACACCCTAGTCCGACTTTGGATGCATCACAATAAACACTAAGCTTCCCTTCTTCAGTTGGGAGGGTCAATAGTGGAGCTGTCGTTAACTTTAGCTTAAGTGTCTGGAAGCCATCTTCACAAGCTTCGGTCCAAGAGTACTTGGTGTCCTTCTTTGTCAAACTAGTTAAAGGCTTAGCTATCATAGAAAATCCCTTAATAAACTTCCTATAATAACCTGCCAAACCAAGGAAACTACGGACTTCACCAACATTCCTTGGCTGTGGCCAGTCCTTAACTGCCTGAATTTTGGTCGGGTCCACAGAAATGCCATCTGCAGAAACCACATGGCCAAGAAAATTAACCTTGTCCAACCAAAATTCACACTTGGACAATTTAGCATAAAGCTGGTGTTCCTTCAATGTTGTCAAAATTATTCTTAAATGCTCTGCATGATCAGCTTCAGTCTGTGAGTAAATCAGGATATCGTCTATAAACACAATTACAAATTTGTCCAAATACTTACAAAACACTCGATTCATTAAGTCCATAAAGGCTGCAGGTGCGTTGGTCAGTCCAAATGACATGACCAGGAATTCATAATGTCCATAACGGGTTCTAAAAGCTGTCTTTGGTATATCACTTTCCTTAACCTTCAGTTGGTAATAATCCGAACGTAAATCTATTTTCGAAAACACCTTAGCTCCTTGCAATTGGTCAAACAAATCATCAATCCGAGGTAAGGGGTACTTATTCTTAATTGTCAACTTATTTAGTTCCCTGTAGTCTATGCACATTCTAAGGGAACCATCCTTTTTCTTAACAAATAAAACAGGTGCACCCCAATGGGAACTGCTAGGGCGTATAAATCCTTTGTCTACTAATTCCTGTAGTTGGACCTTTAACTCCTTTAGTTCTACGGGTGCCATTCGGTAAAGGTTCTTAGATACCGGTAATGCCTCGGGATATGTATCAATTACAAACTCTACTTCTCTATCAGGTGGTAATCCTGGCAAGTCATCCAAAAATGCCTCAGGGAACTCTCTGACTATGGGGATATCTTGTAACTCCATTTTATTCTTCACCCAAACATCCAGTATGCTAGCTAAATAACTCTCACAACCATTTTTCAGTAACCGGTAGATTTCTAGTGAGGATATAATCGGTATTTTACTTATCTTAGGAATAGCTTGAAAAGAATAACGATCACCGTTTGGGGGTCGAAAGTCAACCAATCCGGTCCTACAACTTATAGTGGCATAATGCCTAAATAACCAATCCATTCCCAATATCACCTCATATCCTTTCATGTCAATTATAATCAGTTCTACATATAGTTTCTTACTTCCTAAGGACACAACATCACCTTTAACAATCTGCTCAGAATGTATGGACTTTCCTGATGGTAACATAACACAAAATGACCTTTCAGCTGGTAAAGATCCTATGTTATTGTTGCATACAAACAAGGTTGATATAAACGAGTGTGTGGCTCCTGTATCTATAAGCGTGTAAGCAGCAAAACCACAGATCATAATGGTACCTGTTATGACTGTATGCGGCACTGTATCCTCATCTTCCAGCATAGCATAAACTCTGGGCACTACTCTTGCACGGTTCGGGTCTGGCGGCATGGGGCAGTCTCTGACTAGGTGTCCAGTCTTATCACACCTGAAACAGCGGCCAGAAAGCAAACTGCACTCACCAGGATGGTTCTTCTGACAAGTGGGGCATAGGGGTGCCAAAGGTCTCTTTCCTTTTCCTTGGTCATCATTCTGGTTGAGGGGCCTCTTTATTCCATGTTGTTGTTGCTGTGGTCCTCTGTTCTGTCGTGGCTGCCAACCTTTGTTCTGATGTGGTGGCGGCTGAGTGTCCTTCATGAGTTTCTTTGGCTGTTCGCGCTGTGCATATGCTGTCATTTCTGCCTCTTCCAGCTCCAAGGCCTTAGCCGTCACTTCACCATAAGGTACATTGTGTATCCCAGCAGTCTTCACTTTTATGTACAGACTTGGCTTCAGTCCTTGAACAAATTGGTAAATCTTGTCCTCCTCATCCTCAATCATACAGGGAGCAAACCGTGATAAAGCATCAAATTTGCATATGTAATCCGCCACAGAGCCAGTTTGTCGTAGATTCATGAACTCCTTCTTCTTGTTGGCCCGAATAGTCCTATTGAAGTACTTGTCAAAGAAGGCAGTCTTGAACATCTCCCAGGTCATAGCTTCGGCATTAGCGGTGTTCTGGATCGAGTCCCACCAATGCCTCGCACTTAACTCCAAATGAAAGACAGCATAGGTGACCTTATCCCCTTCATCAACCTTTGCATACTTAAACATGTCTTCTATCTTTCGAATCCACTCCTCAGCATGAATAGGATCTGAAACATATCCATTAAACACCGGGGGTCGAAGCCGGTGAAAACGCTCACCCCCATGATCATGAGTTGCATTAGTACTGGAGTTGCCTTGTTCCTCCCTAGCTGTCATCAGTCGTTCTATCTGGTGAGATTGGCGCATGACTAGCTCAGTCAACTGAGCAATAGCATTGCTATCCTCATTGGTCTCTCTCTGCTGACCTCTAACCATTTTGGGATTCCTAGGCAAATCATTACAGGTATATCTTAACTTAATGACATATATGAAATCATAAATACTTACAGTTGCTGAGGTGTGCTCATGTGACAGTCAGTGCTGGAAGGCAGTCTGCAGAATCGGTTTTAGAACCCGGTTTTTCTCTGATACCATAATTGTAACGACCCGAGAAGGATCGCCACGAAATCATAATCTTTTATTAATCGTTTGCTTAACTTTTACTATTATTTCATCTTTCCTATTCCTCGACAAGCATTTACATTCGCATATCCTCTTTTTTTTTTACTAAACTGAAACAGAGACACAGAACCATCAAGGAAGACGAACCCTCTCGCGACTCGACTTCCTACACCTCGTCGGCTCAAACTTTCACAGAGTCGAGCGACTATACACGGTCAATCGATCGATAACTTAATTGGGCAATGAAGGGATGCCCTCAGACCACTCAACGTCGATCAACACAAACTGCATGGGTTTGCAGTTGTCTTCCGGTAGAAACATATCTACCGCTCGTCACATGCTCTACACGTGTCCGGTAGAAACATATCTACCGCTCGTCACATGCTCTACACGTGGCTCATTAGACATCACTTAGTGAAAACATCATCTGATGGCACACGCAAAACCACGTGACCAAATTAAAACATCGCCCGGACGCAAAACGACAAACTTTAAACCTACATCTACCGATGACGTCAGCAGGATGATATATTCATCCAACATCTTCCGGTGGACATCCACCGGTGAACACGAGCCAAACACGTGACTCAATAAAATCACACCCGGTCACTAAACGACAAAATAGCATTTACATCATCCGGTGAAGAAACACACTTCACCCACCGGTCACTAGATGACAAAACCATTATTCCTACTTCTACCGGTGACGTCAGCCGGTAGAAAACTTCTACCTATAGAACTCAACCAAACAATTCACATGATTCATCTTGTCTATAAACTTTACCGATAAGACTACTATCCATTCCGAGCATAAGTAGCGGAAGACTTAAGTAAAACAGACCATTCATTAATTCTCACGATCACTAACAGACTCTGAAGTTTGATCAATCAGATTCTAACCTCATTGTTAAGAGAAAACCTACTCTACTTAGACATCTGTTCAACATAAACTTCATGGACATACTGTGAGCATAACCAGGGGTCTTAATCGCCTATCCAGCCTTGCACTGTCATTCAGAGCATCCTCTAGCAACCAGCTTTAAACATCCTCTTTGAACATTGTATCCTCACCTGAACCTTCTTCACCTACACCATAAGGTTTAACTATAAGCCTAATGCTTAGTAAGGAATGCATGCTGGCAGACATACATAAGTGTACAAATTAAGAAACATAAGTCCGTAAATCTTTCTTCATTCATGCTCATTTTCATTATTTACATAGCATGTATTAAGGCAGGAAACGAGGGAGAAAGACAGGGGTACATAATCAATTGCCAATCGGGCAATCATAGTAACGACTAGCTCGGCCTCCACCGGTGGGAGAATTCACGAACTATCGTGCAGTATAAACTCGGCCTCCACCGGGGTGAGGATTCGCGAGTTTTCCTGCCAATTCGGTCTCCACCAGTGGGAGAATTCGTGAACCGTACTTATCATCCACTCGGCCTCCTCCTGTGGGAGAATTCGCGAGCCATACTAATGATCAACTCGGCCTCCGCCAATGGGAGAATTCGCGAGTCATACATGTCATCAACTCGGCCTCCACCAATGGGAGAATCTGCGAGCCATTCATTAGCCTTGTGAACATATCATAGTCATTTCCCCCGTTCTGCACTTAATCATGATTACATTTGTTCTTCATGTTCCTAACTCAATCATAAACATGTACATAATGCATTGACATGAAGTTCACAGAGAAATGTCATACTGTATGAACGAGTAAAACACCATGTAACTTAATATCTTCCTGCTCAAACACTTTATATCATGGCAACTATTAGTCATAATCATCAGACAAACATTTCAACAATTTTTTTCTAGTATCCTTGCGGTGTAGGGCCCTATTGGCCGGAAATCTTAATACATCCACTTACCTGGTCTCCTTAGCAGTTGAGCTCTTTTCTCTTCAAACTTCTTCACCTAAGATAATCACATTACAGTAGTTAAAATAAAATCCTAAAAGTTCTAACCACAGTCATCCTAGGTTCTAGTAGCTAAAGCCATTCCCAAGTCTAACAGTCCAACACTCAGTGTGCAGTCCGAAATCCAAGGTCGAAACAGCTAGATGCAACTAAGACTAATCCGGGTTTGGTTACTCTAAATACTCAGAATCGATTCGGAACGATATTAACAATCTCGGGTCTCAAAATGTCCATAACAATACACAGTCATTGAAGAATCTAGAACTTCAATACCGAGCTAAAAAACAAAACTAATGATCTAACGGATAGCCACATTGTCTAATACATACCTCGGGCACAGAGTAGTCGAGTGGTGGCGGAGTGAACCGGCCGTTGAGGAGGTTTTGCCAGAAGCAGGGAGCAAGAGCTTGGGGAAGAAGAAATCGCCGAAAAGGAAGGTGTCAGCTACAGTGGTTTAAGTGAGGTTTAAAACATTTACTTTTTCTTTAAATACTGACCTCAATCTCCCATTATTACAATCCTGCCACTCAACCTAGTTTAAAACCCACATTTAATTAATTAAACTTGTCATAAAATCCTAACCGCGAAGATTTAAATAATATGACCGTTAATACAGTTAAGAAGGTTACCTGCCCGATGACTCGGGTGTTACAAGAAGTGTAAGGAAATGTCTGTTATGGCTTCTACCAACTGTAGACCCTCTCCATGCAGAGAGTATTTGTGCTTCTTGGCCAGCAATTTAGACACACAATTTGTAGGAAGAGCAAGTCCTCAAAATGTTTTAGTTGTCCAAGACTTCCTAGAAGTATTTTTAGATGACCTCCCTGGCTTGCCGTCAAACAGAGAAATTGAATTTGTTGTAGAAGTTTATCCAGGCACCGAGCCTGTATCTAAAAACCCCAATAGATTAGCACCTACGGAGCTTAAGGAATTAAAGACACAGTTGGAGGAGTTATTGGAAAAAGGGTTCATATGTCCAAGCTTTTAACTTTAGGGTGCACTAGTTCTTTTTGTCAAGAAGAAGGTTGGATCAATGAGGATGTGTATTGATTATCGAGAACTGAATAAGTTAACTGTCAAGAACAAATATCCATTACCGAGGATAGATGATTTATTTGACCAGCTTAATGGAGCACAAGTTTTCTCTAAGATTGACCTTAGGTCCGGTTATTACCAATTGAGAGTCAAATCTGAAGATATTCCAAAGACTGCCTTTCGCACAAGGTATGGACATTATGAGTTCTTAGTAATGTCCTTTGGATTGACAAATACACCAGCAGCCTTTATGGATCTTATGAATAGAGTGTTTCATGAATACTTGGATAAGTTTGTCATAGTGTTTATTGATGATATTCTAATCTATTCCCGTACAAGGGAAGAGCATGCAAGGCACCTAACCTTAGTATTAGAGGTACTGAAGCAGCACCAATTATATGCCAAATTTTCTAAGTGTGAGTTTTGGCTAGACCGAGTCCACTTTTTAGGACATGTCATCTCGAGTGATGGAATATCTGTCTATCCAGCCAAGGTTCAAGCAGTTAAAGAGTGGCCCCAACCAAAAAATGCTACTGATATCCGGAGTTTCCTTGGTTTAGCGGGGTATTACAGGAAGTTTATCGAAGGATTCTCGAAGATTGCAACACCCCTCACTCGGTTAACAAGGAAAAACATGAAATTTGTATGGACGGATGAGTATGAGTTTAGTTTTCAGACCTTGAAACAGAAACTGACCAATGCTCCAATCTTGACACTCCCTGTAGAGAATGGAAAGTTTAGCATTTATTGTGATGCTTCCAAAATTGGACTTGGCTGCGTGCTGATGCAAGATGAAAAGGTGATAGCTTATGCCTCTCGAAAATTAAAGACACATGAGAAGAATTATCCCACACATGATTTAGAGTTAGCTGCAGTAGTATATGCATTAAATATTTGGAGGCATTATTTGTATGGACAATCTTGTGAAGTATTCTCAGATCATAAAAGTCTAAAATACATTTTCACACAAAAAGAGCTAAACATGAGACAACGTAGATGGTTGGAGTTTGTCAAGGACTACGATTTCGAGATTAAGTACCACTCTGGCAAGGTGAATGTAGTGGCTGATGTTTTGAGTAGAGTGACAACTTTAGTCTCTGCATTGATTCTTGACATACCATTAGCCTTAGAGACAAAATTCCAAAGATTTAACCTTGAAGCCGTGTCTAGTGTGTCAGCTATGCTTTCGGCCATATCCTTGAGGCCTACTATTTTGGAGAGAATAAAGGAAGTTCAAATGAATAACCCTGAATGCAATAAGTAAAAGTTGTGCATGGATTCTACAGACAAGTCGGATTTCAACTGTTCTGTTGATGGATTCTCAAGTTTCGGAATAGATGGTTTGTTCCGGCTGATACTGAACTTAGAAAGGAAATCCTATCTGAGGCACATTCTTCTAGACTCTCTGTTCATCCTGGAAGTACAAAAATGTACAGAGACCTCAAGCAACATTATTGGTGGCCAAGTATGAAAAGAAGTGTGGCCGAGTACATTGGATCGTGTTTGATTTTCCAACAGATTAAGGCTGAACATCAAAGACCTGTAGAAACATTACAACCATTACCAGTTCCCTAATGGAAATGGGAACAGATATCGATGGATTTTGTTGTAGGATTGCCTAGGACAGCAAGGGGACATGATACAATTTGGGTGGTGGTTGATCGTCTAACCAAGTCAGCTCATTTTCTACCAGTAAAGATGACTTACTTGATGGACCAATTTGCCGAGTTATATGTGCAAGAGATCATTAGATTGCATGGAGTTCCATGCACCATAGTTTCAGACCGAGATTCGAGATTCACATCTAAGTTTTGGAAGAGTTTGCACAAGGCTATGGGAACACAGCTTAGTTTCAGCACAACTTTTCACCCTCAAACAGATGGACAATCCAAGAGAACTATTCAGACCTTAGAAGATATGCTTCGTGCATGTGTTTTAGAATTTCAAGGTTCTTGGAGTAAGTATTTATCATTGGTTGAGTTCTCTTACAACAACAGTTTTCAGGCAACAATAGACATGGCACCGTATGAAGCACTGTATGGACGAAAGTGCAGATCTCCATTATACTGGGATGAAGTTGGAGAAGCACAATTGATTGGTCCTGTTATTGTGTAGCAAACTGTGGAGAAGATCGCCCTCATCCGACAGAAATTTTAACTGCTCAAAGCCGACATAAAGGTTATGCTGATAAGAGACGTAGAGAATTGGAGTTTGAGGTAGGTGATGAAGTTTTCCTCAAGGTTTAACCATTTAAAGGAGTTGTGAGATTCGGGAAGAGAGGCAAGTTGAACCCCAGATTTATTGGACCATTCACTATTCTGAAGAGAGTTAGGAGAGCAGCCTATCAGTTGCAGCTACCGGCTTCTATGGAGGGGATACATAGTGTGTTCCATGTTTCTATGTTGAAGAAGTACACAAGGGATCCATATCAAGTTGTGGAGCAGCAGGACATTGAAGTTCATCCTACCCTTACCTATGAGGAGAAACCAGTAAGGATCCTAGACTATACTGCGAAAGTGTTGTGCAACAAAGAGGTTCCACTAGTGAAGGTCTTATGGCATAACCAGAACGTGGAAGAGACAACTTGGGAGCGCTAGCAAGACATGATGGACCAGCATCCAGAATTATTCAGGTACTGAATTTTGAGGACAAAATTCTTTTAAGGAGAGTAGATTGTAACACCCGGTTCCATTAAACCAAATTTAACTTATCAAATTAAGATGTTCAATTTTTATGGAAGAATTGGAGGGATTATTGATTAGGTTAATGAGTGACTAGGTAAGGGGATATTTGTAAATTGAGGTTTTAAAAATGGATAACGTATTTAAGGAAAGTGTTAATGCACTGTAGCCGCCACTGTTTCATTTCATTCCTTTTCGACCCTCAGCCCCTCAGCCCCTCAGCTCAGCAGAGTGCTTTAGGAGACCCCCTCCGACTCCTCCGGCGATTCCCCGAACTAGGTAAGTTCTACTTCGATTTATTGCTACATTGTAACTATCAATTGTTGAGGGTTTTATAAATGAAGTTTTGTGAATGTTGTAAGTGAGTGTTAGTTTCGGTTTGGTATTGTATCGGGAATGCACAATGACCCGAGCTCCCAAATTAGTTTCCTTAGGTTTCTAGTTGGCTAGAATGAAGTTTAGTGAAGGTTTAATTAATGTTCGGGTTCTATGGTAAGTTGGGACTTCACAATGAGCTAGGCTTCCAAACTAGTTTCCCTAGATTTTTTGATAGATTAGAATGAGGCTTAGTGGAAATCTAATTGATATTCTGTTTATGACTTAGGTGAGCAAGACTTCCAAAGTAGTTGAAACCGAGCGATTTCCAGGAGGCCAGGTAAGTGAAGTATGTATGTGCCTTCGGGCCTACATCACGAAACAGTAGGATTATGTATTGTGTGAATGTGTCTGTATGTCACGCATCGTGTTTTTGAAAGATTACGAAAATGAATTTACATGTAAGGAATGGTAAGGCATGAACTGAATGTAACAGACAAACTATTAAGGGAACTAATCCACCCCTTAACTTATGAAGGGATTTATAACTTTGGAAAAATTGATCCACTTCCCAATGGAATTGAGGGATCAGATTAGCTATTAAGTGAATTCATCCGCCCCTTAATCGAGTAGAGGATGTATAACATTGGGAAAATTGATCCACCTCCTAAGGGAACCGAGGGATCAGATCAGCTTATGAATGAACGTGAATGCAACTGAGATGTGAAAGTAGAAACTGCATGAGTAGGATTTATGTTTCAGTATTCCATTCCATTATTGCTTTACTTGCTTAGCATTAGGCTAATAGATGAATTTTGTGATGTAGGTGTTGAGGTAACTACTGAAGAATTCTCCGAGTTTACTGAGGAGTAGGCGAAGTTGCTGAAGCACATTCATGTTTCGGTCTGGTAAACTGATGAGGCTGATTAACTGATGTCAGTTGGTGTGATGGTTTAATTGACAATGTTTCAATTTAAGTAAGTTGAGTTTTCATGACAGTAGTGGTTTCAATATTTTGAACACGTTTTCAGATTTTTCTGATAATAGTATTCTGTTGGGTTTTAATGTTGGTTCTTACTGGATTTTGAGTAATGCAATGATTTGAATTGTTTCTGAATGGTTTCAGTGAAGTAAGTAAATTCCTTTCTGTAAATAAAGTTGTGTTTGTATAGCAAGGAGTAGTTGAAATGTCGCTCTGTTCACTATCGGTAGGTGATGTCTATCGGCAGATGTTGAGTTGTTGTTCTGTTGTCTATCGGAAGATGTCTTCAGTAAAGCCATCGGATGATGTCTTCAGTAAAGTCATCGGATGATGTCTTCAGTGGAAGCCATTGGAAGATATAAGTAGAAGTTTTGTCGTTTAGTGATCGGTGGACGTCGTGTATTAAACTTACCGGATGATGTCGTAGAGTTTGATCGGTGGACGTCGTGTATTAAACTTACCGGATGATGTAGTAGAAGTTTTGTCGTTTAGTGATCGGTGGACGTCGTGTATTAAACTTACCGGATGATGTAGTAGAAGTTTTGTCGTTTAGTGATCGGTGGACGTCGTGTATTAAACTTACCGGATGATGTCGTAGAAGTTTTGTTGTTTAGTGATCGGTGGACGTCGTGTATTAAACTTACCGGATGATGTAGTAGAAGTTTTGTCGTTTAGTGACCGGTGGACGTCGTGTATTAAACTTACTGGATGATGTAGTAGAAGTTTTGTCGTTTAGTGACCGGTGGACGTCGTGTATTAAACTTACTGGATGATGTAGTAGAAGTTTTGTCGTTTAGTGATCGGTGGACGTCGTGTATTAAACTTACCGGATGATGTCGTAGAAGTTTTGTCGTTTAGTGATCGGTGGACGTCGTGTATTAAACTTACCGGATGATGTCGTAGAAGTTTTGTCGTTTAGTGATCGGTGGACGGTAGAAGTTTTGTTGTTTAGTGATCGGTGGACGTCGTGTATTAAACTTACCGGATGATGTAGTAGAAGTTTTGTCGTTAGTGACCGGTGGACGTCGTGTATTAAACTTACTGGATGATGTAGTAGAAGTTTTGTCGTTTAGTGATCGGTGGATGTCGTGTATTAAACCTATCAGATGATATGAGTAAAAGTCTTTTGTCGTCTTGTGGTCGGCAGGGGCTGGATGAATGAATCATCCGGCGGACGTCATCGGTGGAAGCCTTCGGTTTGTTTCTGCCCTTCTCGATTGACTTTGTTCAGTGGATGAGGTGTTTGACTTTTATAAACTTTAAGTATTTCATGCTTAAGCCTTCATCTCTTCCGACCGAGTTATTTTCTTAATATTTTAATTGATTATTCAAACACTGTTTTATAGTTTTGCTTAACTTTGCTTTGCTCAAAGATTTTCCGCTGCAAGTTTTTATGTTTTTAGCAAACGTTCAATTTTGACTTTCGAACGAAGTTTTAAATTTGGTCCAAAATTTTCTTAGTTATGTTCGGGTTTATGAGTAACAAACCGGGTTCATAAAACTCGGGGCGTTACAGTTTCTCCCTGGGGTGCGCCCGTTCTGTTCGTAAAGAAGAAGGACGGGACTCTGAGAATGTGTGTAGATTACAGAGAGCTGAATAAGCTTACGGTGAAGAATAAGTATCCACTACCCCGGATTGATGATTTATTTGACTAGCTGCAGGGTGCCCGAGTGTTTTCAAGGATTGACCTACGCTCGGGTTACTATCAGTTGAAGGTCCGAAAGGAAGATATACCGAAAACGGCATTCCGAACGAGGTATGGGCATTATGAGTTCTTCGTTATGTTTTTTGGACTCACTAATGCCCCTGCAGCATTAATGGATCTGATGAACCTTGTCTTCAAGGAGTTGGACAAGTTCATTGTCGTTTTCATCGACGACATTTTGGTCTATTCAAAGACAAAGGAAGAACACGAGGAGCACCTAAGGATTGTCCTGCAAATTCTAAGTCAACACTAGCTATATCCAAAGTTCTCCAAATGCGAATTTTGGCTTGATCAGGTCAGCTTTCTTGGCCATATTATATCGCATGAAGGAGTTTCAGTGGGTCCGAGCAAGATTCAGGTTGTTAGAGATTGGTCGTAGCCTAAAAATGTTCGAGAAATACGAGGTTTTCTTGGATTAGCTGGATATTATCGAAAATTCATTGAGGGGTGTTCAAAGATTGCAGTTCCTCTCTCGCGCTTGACCCGGAAGAATGAGAAGTTTGTATGGTCGACCGCTTGTGAAGTGAGTTTTATGGAATTGAAACAGAAGCTGACCACAGCTCCAGTACTGACACTACCTGTTGAAGGTGACAAGTTTAGTATTTATTGTGATGCGTCTGGAGTGGGGCTTGGCTGTGTATTGATGCAGGAAGGAAAGGTTATTGCGTATGCTTCTCGGCAGTTGAAGCCGTATGAGTAGAACTATCCTACGCATGATCTAGAGTTAGCAGCCGTGGTCTTCGCACTAAAAATCTAGAAACATTATTTATATGGACACCAGTGCAAGATATTTTCTGACCACAAGAGCCTGAAGTATTTGTTTACACAAAAGGAGCTTAATATGCGGCAGAGGAGGTGGCTAGAGTTCGTCAAAGACTATAAGTTTGAGATTAAGTACCACCCATGAAAGGCGAACAAGGTTGCTGGCGCTTTGAGCCGAATGCCTACTGCAAGTCAGCCTTCCCTTGCAGCGATGTCGGTTACATTGAGGTCTGAGATCGAGAAGTTTGATGTGGAGATTGTGGCTGAGTTGTCCAGTATGCTCACCAACATTTCCCTTAGGCCGACTATTCTGAATAAAATACGTGAAGCTCAGCGGAAAGACATGGATTGTGAAGAGCTTCGATTGAGCATGACGTCGGGAGACTTGTCTGATTTTAACTTGTCAGACAATGGCGTTCTGAAGTTCAGGCATAGGTGGTACGTGCTATGGTTCGAAAATGTCTGCGCGATCCATCGCATATCGTGGAAGCAAGAGAGATCAAGGTACAGCCTACCTTGACTTATGTGGAGAAGCCGGTACGTATTTTGGAGTCTTCCATCAAAGTTCTGCGCAACAAGGAGATTCCGCTAGTCAAGGTCCTATGGCGGAACCATGAGGTGGAAGAAGCGACTTGGGAGCGACAGCAGGATATGATGGCTAAGTATCCTGAGTTGTTTGTATGTACAAATTTTGAAGACAAAATTTTAAATAAGGTGGATAGAATGTAATACCCAGCTTTTCAGATATTAATATTTTAATATATATGGCATTTTTGTAAAATATGTCAAAGCAAGCCCGTTGTCTGAACAGAAAGTGTTATTAGAACCCTAGTGATAAATGGAAATTATTGGTGAAATAAGGAAATTTAGAGAAACCGAACCGTTAGCTAAATAACGAAACAAAAGACGAAACAAATAGAAAATCAAAAGGAAGGGCAGAATAGTAATTTACCAAGCCAAATTTGTATAAACTTCAAAAATCCCTCTCTCCTCTCACACGATCTTTCCCCTCCAACAAGAAAACTCTCCCTCATTTCTTCTCTACCCGCGAAAAACAGAAGCTCCTAGGCGATTTCTCATCGCCTCTCACGCGATTCCTTCAAGCACACCGTCGAACAACCTCCATTCTTCACATTTTCTCCTCCGGTCAACGTTCTAGGTAAGGTTCTAGGGTTTTCAGGCGTTAGATTCCGGTTTTCTAGAGTTAAAACGATTAGAGTTTTATTTAGGGTTGCTTGAAATGAGAGGATTAAGATAGAAACGGTTGAGTTTACTGTATTTAGGACTCAAATGGACGTTTGATGGTTTAAGCTCGTTTTAATGACAATGTTGTGAAATTGCCTTAGGTGAACAATGCTCGTGGAAGGACCTAAAATTTGCAACGCACACAAGGTAAGTTCTCGTGACTTACTATGGCTGATTGGCCTGCACCGTATGTCGAAGTCGTTTTGAGGATCTTTGGTGAACTGCTCGTTTAAGCGCTTTGGTTGGGTAGTTAGGATTAGTTCCTTTACAGATTAAGTTTTTTATTGTCTTGATGGTATATATATATGTTGTATGTTTATGTTATGCACGTGTTCATGCATCATGGTTTTCAATTATGCATAGAAAATGAATTTCTGCACTATATTTTCAAGAAAATGGCGATGTGGCCCGAAAGGGGGCTATTGATCTATTGTGTAGATCGACTAAGGGTCTGTCACAATACCGCATCTAATAAGAACTCATGTATGTTATATGGTCATTCGAGGTGGGGCTCAGGCATGGCTGTACGAGTTGTAAGCATGTAACCCCCTCCGCTAGGTGGAAAGGGTTGTCCAACCGCCGGACGTGCCCTCTCCATTTAGGAGGTTGAGATCTCGGTGACACCCCACGATGTAAAGATAAGAAAATGTTGCATGGTTTACGAACTCATATGCACAGCATGCATTTGCATTTACGAAACTTACTGAGATTTTTATCTCATAACTTTTCTGTATGGTGTAGGTGATTTTAATATAGGTGAGGACGAGATCCCTCCGCCCGAAGAATGAGCAGTTGAAGAAAGATGGCCGGTGGGAGTGTGCTGAGCAGTCGGTGCGCATTTTGACCCTGTGGGGATTTAAGTAAGAGTTTTGAGGGTGTCGGATTATTCTGGTATTTGATAAATAGAATGATAGGAGAAAAATTGTATTGTTAGAAACATTTTAGGATGCTTGGATCTGGATAATGTATGAACTGGTGATTTTGATGATTCTGGAAGTTTTATGGATGAAATGTGATGTTAAACTTTTATTTGTATTTGAAATGGTTCGAGGGAATATTTGAGTCGTTTAATTGGTGTTTGGGTAAATAATTAGATTTTTGTACATGTATAGGACGTCAATTAATGGGAAGGAGTGATTTCTAGAGAGGAAGTTAAGCTCTCTGGAAATCTGACGAGGAGGTAAGGTTTTTATGAGTGAATTCCAGAGGAGAAGTGAAGCTCTATGGAAGTCTATTAAGGAGTTAGAATTTTATAGGGTCAGGAGTGTTGTTTATCGATGGATGTCTATCGGTGGATGAGTTTTGCACTGTTCACCGGTAGATGTAGTGTTATCGATAAGCGGTGGATGTTGCTTGGCAGAAGTTGAGCGGTAGAAGTAAATTTTGTCTTTTAGCGAGCGGGGGATGTCGAGTGTTAAGGATCGGTGGATGCTGGGTGAACAAATCATCTGGCTGACGTCACCGGTGGAAGTGTCTTGTGAGTCACCGGTGGATGTAGAGTGTTATGGATCGGTGGATGCTGGGTAAATAAATCATCCGGTTGACGTCACCGGTGGATATGTTTTGTAAATTTGAGTGGTAGTTGTCGTATACCGAATTAATGAAGTCACATGGGTAACACGTGGTCTGAGCGGTGGATGTGAGTTAGCGGATGATGTCCACTAGCGGTGGATGTCTGCCAGCGGTGGATGTCTGCCTAGCGGTGGATGTCTCCTCAACGGTGGAAGTGTTTAGTAGAATTGATTAGCACTGTTCACCGGTAGATGTGAGTAACACTGTTCACCGGCAGATGTTATTTCTTCAGTGAAACCCGAGAGAAAAAATACAATTGTCTTCCACTGTTCACATTGAAGAAACCCGAGAGGAATTGTTGACTTCACACCTTTATGCATTTCGCTATCTTTAAGTTTTAAATGATTTTAAATTTCCGAATTAACGTCATCAAGTTTAATTAGGATAAAAGAAAAAGATAAAAAGAAAAATTTGTACGGTTACTTAGGAATAGTTTACGGGACGTGACAGGTGGTCTCCATCGTTTCCCACCAAAGCTGAGCATCACCGGCCAAATAAAATGTTGCTAAAGTGACTTTGTCTGCTTCTCCAATAGTGTCATATCTGAACATACTTTCAATCTTCTTAAGCCATTCCTCGGCAACAATCAGATTGGATGATTTTCCATCAAACGTGGGCGGTTGTAGTCTCCTAAATCTATCTCCCAATTGCTCATTGCTGGAACTCGAGTTAGCACTCCCCTGCACTTCTTGGTTCAAAAGTCGTCCCAATTGTTCGGACTGCTGACGCACCAAATCTGTCAGCTGCCTAATCACACTGGTATCCTCCTCACTTATCGAATTTGGTATCTCCCTCGGTATTATTGGTCTCCCTGGTCGTCTAGACATTTTGCTATATTCCTGGACAAGGTTAATTACCCTTATAAATATCTAATGACTAAGGTTAACATAAACACTTACAGTTGTTGGAGTATTCCCATGTGACGATTGGCACTGATGAGTAATCTTTTGAACGGTTTAACCAAATGGCTCTGATACCATACTGTAATGCCCCGAATTATCAAACCCGGTTTGTTACTCATACTCACTAGCTGAACTAGGAAAAACACTTCTGGAAAATAGAAAATTTCACTCAACGGCTAAAATCGATATTTCTTTAAATCATCAAAACTTTGCAGCGGAAAACATTTATATAAAAACAGAGTCATTTCGTAAGCAGACTAGAAGAATCCTTTGGTTGAAATAAAACAATAAAGACAACGTTCGAAACTTCTCTGCGACATCCATAGCCAGTTCGACGCTACTGGACAATCTGGCACCCACAGAGTCTGTCGTCCACAACCTTGGACAACGTACTCGACTACGACTCTGGACGACAAACTTTGGACAAGCGACTCTGGACGACGTACTCTGTACGACATCGCTTTGGAAGACTTTGGACAACTGATTTTGCTCACAGAGTGGACAACAACTTTGGATGATGACACACCCACTGCTCTCTACGACAATTTACTTATGACTTTGGACTACTGTTCCTCATCGTCCACGGCTACATAAATTTTTCGCCTATGGATTATTGTCCACAGACTTACTTAAGTTTGTCGTCCACGGACCACGTGACTTTGTTGTCCACGGTCCACGTGACTTTCTCGTCCACGGGGATACATAAACTCATCGTCCACGGACCAACGTCCATAGACTTACTTAGGTTTGTCGTCCATGGACCAACTTCCATAGACTTACTTAGGTTTGTCGTCCACGGACCAACGTCTATAGACTTACTTATGTTTGTCATCCACAAACCAACGTCAATAGACTTACTTAAGTTTGTCGTCCACGGACCAACGTCCATAGACTTACTTTAGTTTGTCGTCCACGGACCAACGTCCATAGACTTACTTAAGTTTGTCGTCCACGGACCAACGTCCATAGACTTACTTAAGTTTGTCGTCCACGGACCAACGTCCATAGACTTACTTAAGTTTGTCGTCCACGGACCAACGTCCATAGACTTACTTAAGTTTGTCGTCCACGGACCAACGTCCATAGACTTACTTAGGTTTGTCGTCCACGGACCAACGTCCATAGACTTACTTTAGTTTGTCGTCCACGGACCAACGTCCATAGACTTACTTTAGTTTGTCGTCCACGGACCAACGTCCATAGACTTACTTTAGTTTGTCGTCCACGGACCAACGTCCATAGACTTACTTAAGTTTGTCGTCCACGGACCAACGTCCATAGACTTACTTTAGTTTGTCGTCCACGGACCAACGTCCATAGACTTACTTAAGTTTGTCGTCCACGGACCAACGTCCATAGACTTACTTAAGTTTGTCGTCCACGGACCAACGTCCATAGACTTACTTAAGTTTGTCGTCCACGGACCAACGTCCATAGACTTACTTTAGTTTGTCGTCCACGGACCAACGTCCATAGACTTACTTTAGTTTGTCGTCCACGGACCAACGTCCATAGACTTACTTTAGTTTGTCGTCCACGGACCAACGTCCATAGACTTACTTAAGTTTGTCGTCCACGGACCAACGTCCATAGACTTACTTAAGTTTGTCGTCCACGGACCAACGTCCATAGACTTACTTAAGTTTGTCGTCCACGGACCAACGTCCATAGACTTACTTAAGTTTGTCGTCCACGGACCAACGTCCATAGACTTACTTTAGTTTGTCGTCCACGGACCAACGTCCATAGACTTACTTAAGTTTGTCGTCCACCATACTTAGGTTTGTCGTCCACGGACCAACGTCTATAGACTTACTTATGTTTGTCATCCACAAACCAACGTCAATAGACTTACTTAAGTTTGTCGTCCACGGACCAACGTCCATAGACTTACTTTAGTTTGTCGTCCACGGACCACGTCTATTGACTTACTTAAGTTTGTCGTCCATGGACCACGTGACTCTGTCGTACACAGGTCACGCGACTTTATAAACTTGGACAACTATTCTTTAGACAATTTGTCACAGAATGGACGACTGTTTTCGTCCATATAACTCTGGACCAAAATACCACTCTTCCACACACAGATTAGATGACTATTTTTCACTTACAACTCTGGACGACTACTATGCCTTCAACTTTGGACGACTACCCTTATGACAGAAACATAACTTAATCGATTATACATATACTGAGAGAACTTATAAATTCTGACAGAAATCATTCAAATCAACGTAAATCCATATCTTACTCAAAATCCAGAAAAAACTACAGTTAGAATCAACTATATTCATTGTCAGGATAATTTCAAAAAGACGTATCAAAACATTTAAAACTAACATTGTTATTAAAAATTCTCAGCACACATTAACTAAACTTTTGTCCACTAAATTCCATACATACTTCCACTGGTTTAACCGCCTCATCAGTTTTCCAAGTCGTTACAGGAATGTACTCCTCCAACTGCTTCTAATCCTCAACATGATCGGAGAACACACCTGGGGTCACTTCTTCACCTACATCACAAAACTCATCTATTAGCCTAATGCTAAGTAAGTAGAGAAATAATGAAATGAAATGCTGAAACATAATCCTATTCATGCAGTTTCTATTTTCACAACTCAGTAGCATTCATGTTCGTTCTCTGTTGATCCCCCTGTTCGATGGGAAGTGGACCAGTTTTCCCAAAGCATACATCCTCTGTTCTCAATTAAGGGGTCGATTAATTCCCTTAACAGCTGATCTTGATCCCCCTGTACGATGAGAAGTGGATCATGTTTTCCCAAAGCATACATCCTTTGTTCTTGATTAAGGGGCGGATTAATTCTCTTAATAGTTAAACTGATTCAATCTGCTCATACCTTACCATGCCATTACATGTAAATTCATTTTCGTATCCTTTCAAAACTTGATACATGCCAAACTAAAAATCGTACAAAACATACAGAACATGCATATATCCTATTGTTCTGTCATGTAGGCCCGGAGGCACACACATACATGCCAAACTAAAAATCGAACCTATGCCATAGACAGAGAATCAATTAGATCCTCACTAAACCTCATTCTAAACTGTGACGACCCTAACCCGGTCAGGGCCGCCACTGACATAACCATGACGTACTCTTAATTCTAAACCCTCGAATAGTTCACGTGAAATTTTCTCTTTACCCAACATTCTAAATAAGATGAACTTCGAGAAATGACCACCTTAAACAACCCATTTAAAATCTAACTTGGACTTAAACGTATTGAGCATAAAGTTTGTCAACTTTAAAATCATTTAACGAAGTAAAAACCCCTTTTATTTTCATTTTTGAAAAATGTCGACTCGGTTTTTGGGGCCCTTAAAATCCTTTAAAATACGTGGGGGTCACCTGTAAAATACGTTTAAAAGGTATCATAAAAGGTCGGGTTGAATGGTATTTTGAAAAGTCAGAAAAAAAAAAAAAAAACATGTTGGTGCTTGATGGTCACTCTCGCAGTGCTCGGCGCGCGCCACTCCAATGTCCGAGGCGATCGTTCGCCACAAATGGCGAACGATCGCCACCTCCTCTGGAATTTAAGACCAAAAACAGTGGAGGTGGCGAACGATCGCCCCTTGGGCGCGAACGTTCGCTAGGGCGCCCTTCTGGGCACGCGCTCGGCCTGCGCGCACCAGTGCCTGGCCGCGCGCCCACCAGCGCCCACTCCCTCCTTTTCTACACTTAACCAAATTTTTCCTTTTTCTAACTCCTGCTCTTCACATTAAATTTTCCAAAAACATTCCCAACACATTAGACACACAATAATTTAAACTCCCGAACAAAACTCGACTCAAAAACATACTCGAATCCGTGTTTCAAATTCATGAAAATAAACCGCGTGGATCGCTCTAAAACCCGAGCGTATCCTTACAATTTGAACACTAAAATCATCAAACAAGAATACAACTTAATCCACAAACAAACATCACCATAAACATCACAATCTCTAAAACTTTCCCAAAACAAATATATTTATCACATCATTCAAAATATAACAACTCCAAGTCTACATCTACGATAAATTCCCAAAAATGTCAGACTTCACTATACCGCCTAAAATCTATCACATCGTCCAATATCAATCTAATACACTATAGCACCCGGTTCCATTAAACCACTATTTAATTTATCAAATTATGATGTACAATTTTTATGGAAGAATTTGGGGGAAATATTGATTAGGTTAATGAGTGACTAGGCAAGGGTATATATGTAAATTGAGGTTTTAAAAATGGATAACGTATTTAAGGAAAGTGTTAATGCACTGTAGCCGCCACTATTCTGTTTAATCCTTTCTTTCTCAATTTTCAGCTCGATCAGCAGAGATCTCTAGGTGATTCTCTCGCCCGATTCTCCTTCAACCTAAGTAAGTTTTCCTCATTTTATTGTATTTTAGCAGTTAGGTAACAGGGAGTACAATGTGAGAAATTTCGAGGATGCTGTGTTTGAGAGTTAGTTTCGGGTTTTGGGGTAAACCAGGAATGCTCGATGAGCAGAACTTCCAACTAGTTTTCCTAAGATTTCTGAGAAGTTTAGAATGAAGTTTAGTAATGCAGTGCCCTGTTTATGATTCTAGGTGAGCAGACCTCCGAAGTAGCTTACAACAAAACAACCCCCAGGAGACCAGGTAAGTGAAGTTTGCTTGTGCCTTCGGGCCTACATCACAAAACATTAGGATTATAATTACTTGAATGTGCCTGTATGTTATGCATTATATTTTAAGAGTATACGAAAATGAATTTGAATGCATGTTGGCATGGTAAGGAATGAACATAATGAAACAGCTATATGAATCAGATTTACTGTTAAGGGAAATAATCCGCCCCTTAATGAGATAGTGGATATTTAGACTTTGGGGAAATTGGTCCGCTTCCTATCGAACAGGGGGATCGGAAACAGTTATGTGATTCAGATTTACTGTTAAGGGAATTAATCCGCCCCTTAATGAGTCAGTGGATATTTATACTTTGGGAGAGTTGATCTAACTCCCAATTTCACAGGGGGATCTGTACAGAAACGGTGCATGAACAACAGAGATGAGAAAGTAGAAATTTCATGTTTAGGAATTCATATTTCAGCATTTTATTTCATTACTGCTTTTCTTACTTAGCATTAGGCTAATAGATGAGTTTTGTGATGTAGGTGAAGAAGAGACAACAGGTGTGTTCTCTGAGTTTGCTGAGAACTAGGCAGGTTGGAGAGGTGCATTCATACATCGATCTGGCAATTGGTGGGGCGGTTTAACTGATGTCACTAGTTGTGTATGTTGGTTGTGAATGGTACAATTTAAACATGCTGAGAATGTTGATGGTAGTAGGAGTTTAATGTTTCTCATATACGGTCTGATGTTCCTCTGATATGAAAACACAAATTTGTTTTAGTCGTAGTCTACTATTCTGGATATTTGAAAATTGTGGATTATGTTATTTTGAATGATTTTTAGTAAAATGCTCAAGTTCTTTTGTTTGTCGGAGTTTTCTTTGTTTATAATGAAAATGGTTGTTAAATGGTGGAGGTTGAAAATTTTTTCTATCGGTGGATGTAAGTCCACCGGTGGATGTTGAGTATTTTGTCTATCGGTGGATGTAAGTCCACCGGTGGATGTTGAATATTTTGTCTATCGGTGGATGTAAGTCCACCGGTGGATGTTGAATATTTTGTCTATCAGTGGATGTAAGTCCACCGGTGGATGTTGAATATGTTGTCATAGGGTGGATGTAAGTCCACCGGTGGATGTTGAGTTTTGTCGTTTTGTGACCGGTGGATGTTGAGTTTTGTCGTTTTGTGACCGGTGGATGTCGAGTATTAAATCCTTGTCGTTTGTGATCGGGTGATATCGAGTATTAATTCTATCGGATGATGTAGGAAGTAATTTGTCGTTTTGCGATCGGTAGATGTAGGCTGAGAGTATTTTGTCGTTTAGTGACCGGTCGACGTGTTAAGTTATTTTGTGAATAAAAGATTTTCTTTTGTCGTTTAGTGATCGGTCGACGGGTTTTTTTTTTCTCTTTCTCTTTTAATCAACTGTGTTGAATGTTTTAGTTATTTAATAAACATTGATTTACATGAAGAATTTTCCGCTGCAATTTTTATCGTCTTAGGAGTAAATCTTGATCATTGAATGAAATTTTAAATTTTCTTCTCAAAAGTCATAGTTCGGTGTAGCATTTCGTGTGGCGAACTGGGTTCAGATAACTCGGGGCGTTACAGTATGGTATCAGAGATATTCAGTTAAACCGTTCAAAAGATTACTCATCAGTGCCAATCGTTGCATGGAAGTACTTCAACAACTGTAAGTGTTTATGTTAACCTTAGTTAATAGATATTTAAGAGTGTAATTAACCCTGTACAGGAATTTAGTACAATGGCCAGACGCCCAGGGAGACCTATAGTGCCAAGAGAAATGCCTAATGTGAGAGGTGAAGAGGAGCCTAGTGTGATTAGGCAGCTGACAGATTTAGTGCGTCAGCAAACTGATTTAGTGCGCCAACAGTCTGACCAACTTGGAGTACTGTTGAACCGAGAGGTGCAAGGAAGTGCCAACTCGGGTTCTAGCAATGAACATTCTGGAGATAGATTCCGGAGACTAAGACCACCCACATTTGATGGACAGTCATCTGATCCAGTTATTGCTGATGGATGGCTTAGGAAGATTGAAAGTTTGTTTAGGTGTGCCAACATTGGAGAATGAGACAAGGTCACGTTGGCAACATTTCATTTGGCTGGTGAAGCTCAACTCTGGTGGGAAACAATAGAGACCACCATTGATGCTTTGGCGATGCCTTGGTCACAGTTCAAGGACATTTTCTATGGGAAGTATTTTAACAGCACAGTCCAAACCGCGAAGAAGTTGGAGTTTCTGAACTTGAAGCAGACAGGGTGTGTGGCCGAGTACAGTAGGCAATTTGAGTTCTTGTCCAGGTTTGCCGGACATTTTGCTCACAAGGACGAGGATAAAGTGTTCAAATTTGTACATGGACTGAAGCCAGAAATTCATAGAGGAGTTAAATTTTGTGGTATTAAAGGCTTGACATTCAGTGAAGTTATGTCCACTGCTCTGGAAGTGGAAGAAGCTGAAAGGAAGTGTGCTGGACCAAAGGAGGTCCCACAATGGTTTATCCAGCCATACCAACAAAGAGGAACGAAGAGGCCAAGTGAAGGCCAAAATAGCCAAGGAGCAGGAGGAAAGGTACAGAATGTCAGGAAATTTTTCCAGTGTCCTAAGTGTTTGAAGAACCACCCGGGTGAGTGTAGATTTGGCTTTGGGAAGTGTTTCAACTGTGAAGAGGTTGGACACACGTTTAAAGAATGCTCGAAGCCTAGAATCACAAGATGCTACAATTGTAACAAGGTCGGCCACATTAGCAGAGATTGTCCAGTTTCTAAGAGTGGCCCTGCTATGATTAAACCGAAGATATTCTCTATGATGGAGTCAGGTGATGAAGACCAGCCTGCTGTGGTGTCAGGTACTATATTGATCAACTTTGTGCCTGCTTTTACTTTAATAGATTCTGGTGCAACGCATTCGTTTATAGCATCTACATTTGCTGTTAAGTTAGATGTACAGTTCACCCATTCCATGCATTTGTTTAATGTTACATTACCCTCTGGTGAACGCATGCACTCTAACCAAGTGATGCTTAACAGTGATGTGTTAGTAGGGAACGTAAATCTACCTGTTGATCTTATTATTATGGATATAATGGGATTTGATGTAATCCTAGGAATGGACTGGTTGTTTAAACACCACGCCACAATTGATTGTAGGACTGGAATAGTTAGCTTCCAACCCCCCTGGTAATTTGAAACATACCTTTCAAGCTTCAAAGAAAAGTAAGGAAATGTCTGTGATGACTTCTATTAACACTAGACCTTCCCTATGTGGTGAATATTTGTGCTTCTTAGCTAGTGTCATAGACACACAACTCGTAGGAAAAGCAAATCCTCAAAATGTCTTAATTGTCCAAAACTTTCCTGAAGTATTTCTAGATGACCTTCCTGGTTTACCACCAGATAGGGAAATTGAATTTGTTGTAGATGTTTACCCCGGCGCCGAGCTTGTGTCCAAATATCCATATAGACTAGCACCTACAGAACTTAAGGAATTGAAGAAACAGTTGGAGGCTTTATTGGAGAAAGGGTTCATACGCCCTAGCTTTTCACCGTGGGGTGCACCTGTCCTTTTTGTCAAAAAGAAGGATGGATCGATGAAGATGTGCATTGATTATCGGGAACTAAATAAGTTAACTGTCAAGAACAAATATCCATTGCCGAGGATTGATGATTTATTTAACCAACTTAATGGTGCAAGAGTTTTCTCTAAGATTGACCTTAGGTCCGGTTATTACCAGTTGAGGGTTAAATCTAGAGATATCCCAAAGACTGCTTTTCGCACTAGATACGAACATTATGAGTTTTGGGTTATGTCCTTTGGATTGACAAATGCACCAGCAGCCTTTATGGATCTTATAAATAGGGTGTTTCATAAATACTTGGATAAGTTTGTCATAGTGTTTATTGATGATATTTTAATCTATTCCCGCTCCAAGGATGAGCATGCTAGGCATCTGACCTTGGTGTTGGAGGTATTAAAACAGCACCAACTATACGCCAAGTTTTCTAAGTGTGAATTTTGGTTGGACCAAGTTCACTTTTTAGGACATGTTATCTCTGGGGATAGAATATCTGTCGATCAAGCTAAGGTTCAAGCAGTTAAGGAATGGCCCCAACCGAGGAATGCTACAGATATTAGGAGTTTTCTTGGACTAGCAGGATATTATAGAAAGTTCATTGAAGGATTTTCGAAGATTGCTACACCCCTTACTAAGCTAACAAGGAAAAATATGAAGTATATATGGACCGACGAATGTGAGCATAGTTTTCTGACCTTGAAACAGAAACTGACCAATGCTCCAATTTTAACCCTTCTAGTTGAAGATGGTAAATTTAGTATTTATTGTGATGCTTCCAAGATTGGTCTTGGATGTGTGTTGATGCAAGATGGTAAGGTAATAGCCTATGCTTCTAGACAGTTGAAAACACATGAGAAGAATTACCCTACACATGACTTAAAATTAGCTGCAGTGGTATTTGCACTTAAGATTTGGAGGCATTACTTGTATGGACAATCTTGTGAGATATTTTCAGACCATAAAAGCCTGAAATATATTTTCACACAGAAAGAACTAAACATGAGGCAACGTCAATGGTTGGAATTTGTAAAGGATTATGATTTCGAGATTAAATACCATCCCGGCAAAGCAAATGTTGTGGCAGATGCTTTGAGTAGAGTAACAACACCAACTCCAACTATGATTTTCACTATACCATTAGCCTTAGAGTCAGAATTCCAAAGGTTTAATCTAGAAGCAGTATCTAGTGTATCAGCTATACTTTCGGCCATAACCATAAAGCCTACCATTCTAGAGAAAATAAAGGAAGCTCAGACGAATGATGATGAGTGTAACAGGTACAAGTTAAGCATGGAATCTACGGACAAATCAGATTTTAACCATTCTGCCGATGGAATCCTTAAGTTTAGAAATAGATGTTTTGTTCATGCCATTAAAGAACTTAGAAATGAGATTCTTTCTGAAGCACACTCTTCCAAGTTCTCTGTTCACCTTGGGAGTACAAAGATGTACAAGAATCTCAGGCAACATTATTGGTGGCCAAGTATGAAAAGGAGTGTGGCTGAATATGTGGAATCGTGTTTAGTTTGTCAACAGGTTAAAGCTGAGCATTAGAGGCCCTCGGGAACATTGCAGCCTTTACCAGTTCCCGAATGGAAATGGGAACAAATAACGATGGACTTTGTTGTGGGATTGCCTAGAACAGCAAAGGGACATGATGCAATTTGGGTGATAGTTGACCGTCTAATCAAATCAACTCATTTCCTACCAATAAAGATGACTTACTCGATGGATCAGCTTGCTTAGTTATATGTGCATGAAGTTGTTAGACTGCATGGAGTTCCAAGTTCTATAGTTTCAGACCGAGACTCTAGATTCACATCTAAGTTTTGGAAAAGTTTGCACAAGGCTATGGGAACACAACTTAATTTTAGTACAACTTTTCACCCTCAGACAGATGGACAATCTGAAAGAACCATCCAAACATTAGAGGATATGCTTCATGCATGCACACTGGATTTCCAAGGTTCTTGGAGCAAGTATCTATCCTTAGTAGAATTCTCTTACAACAACAGTTTTCAGGCAACCATAGGAATGGCACCATACGAGGCATTGTATGGACGAAAATGCAGATCATCTTTGTACTGGGATGAAGTTGGTGAAGCACAGTTGCTTGGTCCTGACATTGTGCAACAAACTGTTGAGAAGGTTGCCCTCATCCACCAGCGGATTCTGACAGCTCAAAGCCGACAGAAAAGTTATGCTGATAAAAGACGTAGAGAATTGGAGTTTGAGGTAAGTGATGAAGTTTTTCTCAAGGTGTCCCCATTCAAGGGAGTTGTGAGGTTTGGGAAGAGAGGAAAGTTGAACCCCAGATTCATTGGACCATTCTCGATCTTGAAAAGGATTGGGAAGACAGCCTACCAGTTACAGCTACCAACCTCTATGGAAGGAATCCATAATGTGTTCCATGTTTCCATGTTGAAGAAGTGTGTACGAGATCCATCTCAGATCGTGGAACAACATAGTATTGAAGTCCTTCCTACACTTACATATGAGGAAAAACCAGTAAGGATCCTAGACTATGCTGTGAAAGTGTTGCGCAACAAAGAAGTTCCACTAGTGAAAGTTTTATGGCATAACCAGAACATAGAGGAGACAACTTGGGAGCGCCAGCAAGACATGATGGACCAACATCCAGAACTATTCAGGTATTGAATTTTGAGGACAAAATTCTTTTAAGGATGGTAGATTGCAGCACCCGGTTCCATTAAACCAAATTTAATTTATCAAATTATGATGTACAATTTTTATGGAAGAATTTGGGAAAAATATTGATTAGGTTAATGAGTGACTAGGCAAGGGTATATATGTAAATTGAGGTTTTAAAAATGAATAACGTATTTAAGGAAAGTGTTAAAGCACTGTAGCCACCTTTCTCTCTCGGTTTTCAGCTCGAGCAGCAGAGATCTCTAGGTGATTCTCTCGCCCGATTCTCCTTCAACCTAAGTAAGTTTTCCTCGTTTTCTTTTATTTTAGCAAATAGGTAACAGGGAGTACAATGTGAGAAATTTCGAGGATGCTGTGTTTGAGAGTTAGTTTCGGGTTTTGGGGTAAACCAGGAATGCTCGATGAGCAGAACTTCTAACTAGTTTTCCTAAGATTTCTGAGAAGTTTAGAATGAAGTTTAGTAATGCAGTGCCCTGTTTATGATTCTAGGTGAGCAGACCTCCAAAGTAGCTTACAACCAAACAACCCCAGGAGACCAGGTAAGTGAAGTTTGCTTGTGCCTTCGGGCCTACATCACAAAACATTAGGATTATATTTACTTGAATATGCCTGTATGTTATGCATTATATTTTAAGAGTATACGAAAATGAATTTGAATGCATGTTGGCATGGTAAGGAATGAACATAATGAAACAGCTATATGAATCACATTTACTGTTAAGGGAAATAATCCGCCTCTTAATGAGACAGTGGATATTTAGACTTTGGGGAAATTGATCCGCTTCCCATCGAACAGGGGGATCGGAAACAGTTATGTGATTCAGATTTACTGTTAAGGGAATTAATCCGCCCCTTAATGAGTCAGTGGATATTTATACTTTGGGAGAGTTGATCTAACTCCCAATTTCACAGGGGGATCTGTACAGAAACGATGAACAACAGAGATGAGAAAGTAGAAATTGCATGTTTAGGAATTCATATTTCAGCATTTCATTTCATTACTGTTTTTCTTACTTAGCATTAGGCTAATAGATGAGTTTTGTGATGTAGGTGAAGAAGAGACAGCATGTGTGTTCCCTGAGTTTGCTGAGAACTAGGCAGGTTGGAGAGGTGCATTCATACATCGATCTGGCAACTGGTGGGGCCGTTTAACTGATGTCACTAGTTGTACATGTTGGTTGTCAATGGTACAATTTAAACATGTTGAGAATGTTGATGGTAGTAGGAGTTTAATGTTTCTTATATACGGTCTGATGTTCCCTTGATATGAAAACACAAATTGGTTTTAGTCGTAGTCTACTATTCTGGATATTTGAAAATTGTGGATTATGTTATTTTGAATGATTTTTAGTAAAATGCTCAAGTTCTTTTGGTTGTCGATGTTTTCTTTGTTTATAATGAAAATGGTTGTTAAATGGTGGAGATTGAATATTTTGTCTATCGGTGGATGTAAGTCCACCGGTGGATGTTGAGTATTTTGTCTATCGGTGGATGTAAGTCCACCGGTGGATGTTGAGTATTTTGTCTATCGATGGATGTAAGTCCACTGGTGGATGTTGAATATTTTGTCTATCGGTGGATGTAAGTCCACCGGTGGATGTTGAATATGTTGTCTATCGATGGATGTAAGTCTTACCGGTGGAAGTTAAGTTTTATCGTTTTGTGACCGGTGGATGTCGAGTATTAAATCCTTGTCGTTTTGTGATCGGGTGATATCGAGTATTAATTCTATCTGATAATGTAGGAAGTAATTTGTCGTTTTGCGATCGGTAGATGTAGGCTGAGAGTATTTTGTCGTTTAGTGACCGGTCGACGTGTTAAGTTATTTTGTGAATAAAAGATTTTCTTTTGTCGTTTAGTGATCGGTCGACGTGTTTTGTTTTCTCTTTCTCTTTTAATCAACTGTGTTGAATATTTTAGTTATTTAATAAACATTGATTTACATGAAGAATTTTCCGCTGCAAGTTTTATCGTCTTAGGAGTAAATCTTGATCATTGAATGAAATTTTAAATTTTCTTCTCAAAAGTCATAGTTTGGTGTAGCATTTCGTGTGGCGAACCGGGTTCAGATAACTCGGGGCGTTACATACATACCTATTTACCACAAAATAACCTGGAGCACATCCACGGATTCTTTTGCCTAGCCAAAACACGTTCCGTCGCCACGAGCTCCGTCCACCGACCAACTTTGCCTGATCATGAGAAGGGGGTTCCTCACCTTCGTTCTCGTCACCTACATCATACGATAAACACATTAAGCCTAATGCTTAGTAAAGAGGTGCACTAGAACATGAGTATACATGATGCATGATTTTTCAAAACATATTTGTTTTTCAATTATTTACTTTACATAACATATACATATATATCATTAGGCATGAGTAGACACAGGCACCACACCGTCTACCCTGTAGACCAAACACTTGCCCTGAGTTTCCATTAACGTAGTTTCGTGCCCTGAGTTGCCATTATCGTGCCCTGTGCCCTACTCACCCTCCATCTTTACTTAACATTATCACTTTACTTTGTTTACTTAAAAATATGCATGCAAGAACATATCATTAAATCTTTAAAGGAGAAAACATGGTACATGAAGAATGGTACTACCAAACAATCATCAAAACATTCATAACGTACATAAACGAACCTAACCGACTACTCCTAAGGAACGTCCTAGCCTACCCGAATCTTTAGAACCCCAAAATCGTGAAAATATCATTAAGACATTTAATTCCTAACATCGATATAATGTAGGGCTTTAGGAGCCGGAAACCTAACACCACTTACCTGGAGTCCTAGCTATGCCGAGCACCGTCCTTTGAGAGCTTGGGTTACCTAAGGCATTTTCATAACACGTCATTAGTATCGACTCTAAATCGTCAAATTCAAAACTAAACGAAAACCCGTGCTAAGACGATTTTTCCTAAAACTCAAATTCACTTCTTTTGGACATTTCATCGAGCATTACACGCTCAACAATTTCAAAACACCATTAATGGCTTCCAATGACCTTCTAACCACCAAAAACTTAACCATAATTATTCACCCACACCATTAATTCCCTCTACCTACCTAACTAACAACCAAAACATCATCCATGAGCCATAAAATTGCTATCCTATCGATTTCTCACAAATCTATAAATTTTACTCTAAACCCTAAATCAAAACCAACCCTAAAACACCAACTAAACTTGCCCCAATTGTAGAATTTACCTAGAGTATGGATTAGGGAAAGAAAGCTTGAAGGAAAATCGCCGGAACGGAGGAGCACGATCACGTTGAGAAATGACAGTGGAAAGGGGGAGGAAATCATGAGAAACTCACGTTGGAGAGGAGGGAATGAAAAGAAAAGGAAGAGTTTTAGGTTTTATTAAAAATTTGACTACAAAATTACCTAAATGCCCTTTTGTAAGTTTCTTGCACAAACTCATCAATTAACCTATCGATTCGATTTTCTCTAAATTTTCTTATTTCTCCAAATATTCCAATTCATTCCTAGGGTTCTAACGAAACTTCCCATTTGCAAAACGGGCGTAATTTACTAATTGTACGAATTAAAGTTCTTTAGGGTTTAAAACTTAAGACTCGGAAATCTATAACCCAAAACCCACAACTAAATTTCCTGGGCGTTACATCCTTCCCTCCTTAATTAGAATTTTGTCCCTAAAATTTCGTACCTGAACAACTCCGGATATTTGTCCATCATGTCCTGTTGGCGCTCCCATGTCGCCTCCTCTATGTTTTGGTTCCTCCACAACACTTTAACTAGTGGGATTGACTTATTGCGTAAAACTTTCACAGCGTACTCCATGATTTGCACTGGTCTCTCTTCGTAAGTTAAGGTCGGTTGTATCTCAAGACTAATCGGTTCTACCACGTGCTGTCCGATTTTGTACACATTTCCTCAACATCGACACGTGGAAGACATTATGTACACCCTCCATATACAATGGCAATTGAAGCTTGTACGCTGCAGCCCCAATCTTCTCTGTAATCGGGAAAGGTTCAACAAACCGTGGATTCAACTTCCCTCTCTTACCAAAACGAACCACGCCTTTGAACGGTGAAACTTTCAAAAACACCTCATCACCAACTACAAACTTCAAATTTCGTCTTCTCCGATCAGCATAGCTCTTTTGGCGACTCTGCACAGTTTTCATCCTTTGCTTGATAAGAGCAACCTTCTCAGATAGTTGTTGTAATATTTTTGGTCTAATCAACTTAGCTTCGCCCACTTCATCCCAATAAAGTGGCGACCTACACTTTCTACCATACAACGCTTCGTACGGAGCCATACCAAACGTGGACTGATAACTGTTATTATACACAAATTCAACCAACGGTAAATACCGGCTCCATGAGGCTTGAAACTCGAGCACACACGCCCTCAGCATATCCTCAAGTATCTGAATCGTCCTTTCAGATTGCCCGTCGGTCTGTGGGTGAAAAGCCGTACTAAAAGTTAACTTAGTACCCATAGCGCTTTGTAAACTTTTCCAAAATCTCGAAGTAAATCTGGAATCCCGGTCAGAAACTATCGACACAGGAACCCCGTGCAACCTTATAATCTCCTGAACATACAGCTCTGCGAACTGGTTCATCGTGTAAGTCATCTTCACTGGAAGGAAATGCGCTGTTTTCGTTAATCTATCAACTACGACCCATATACTGTCATGCCCTTTTATTGTCCTCGGCAATCCAACTACGAAGTCCATTGCGATATGATCTCACTTCCACTCGGGAATCGGTAGAGGTTGTAACATCCCACCTGGCCTCTGATGTTCTACCTTAACTTGTTGGCAGACAAGGCAAGACTGTACATAATTGGCCACATCACGCTTCATATTCGGCCACCAATAAAGCACTTTAAGATCTCGGTACATCTTGGTATTACCCGGATGCACTGAAAACGACGATGAATGAGCCTCTGCCAAAATCAACTTCCTCAACTCTTCATCCTTCGGAACATACCAACGGTCCCGAAACTTCATAACGCCATCCTCTGAATAACTGAAATAAAAAGATGGTTCTGTCAACTTGGTCACAATCGCCGCTTTTTCTTCCGTATCTAACTGCTGAGCCTCTTTAATTTTGTCCAACAGCGTAGGCCACATCGTTAAGTCAGCAAGTAGGGCCGAAAGCTCTGAAAATACTTCAAGTTCATACCTCTGAATCTCCTTTCTCAATGAAGCTGGCATACAGCAAACGACTGACTCCTTGGTCTTGGGCATCCTACTGAATGCGTCTGCCACCGTATTTGCCTTTCCTGGATGGTACTTGATTTCAAAGTCGTAATCCTTCACGAACTCCAACCATCTCTTTTGCCTCATGTCTAAATCTTTCTGCGTAAAAAGATACTTTAAACTCTTATGGTCTGAAAACACTTCACACTTTTGACCGTAAAGATAGTGCCTCCATAATTTCAACGCAAATACCACCACTGCCAATTCTAAGTCATGCGTCGGATAGTTCTGCTCATAAGTCTTCAACTGCCTAGAGGCATAGACAATTACCTTTCCGTCCTGCATCAATACGCATCCCAATCCTACTTTGGAGGCGTCACAGTAAATACTGAATATTCCATTCTCCACGGGCAGAATCAACAATGGCGCTGTGGTCAACTTTTGCTTCAAGGTCTGAAAACTTTCCTCACATGCGTTCGACCACACATATTTCACTTCCTTCTTAGTTAAATTCGTCAGGGGCTTGGCTATGATTGAAAACCCTTCAATAAACTTCCAATAATACCCAGCCAGGCCTATAAAACTTCGCACTTCACTCGCATTCCTTGGCTGAGGCCACTCTTTCACGGCTTGAACTTTAGCCGGATCTACTGAAACTCCTTTTTTCGAAATTACATGGCCTAAGAAGTTCACCTGATTCAACCAAAATCTGTACTTGGAAAACTTAGTATACAATTGATGTCGCTTCAACGTATTCAAAATAGCCCTCAAGTGTCTCGCGTGCTCTTCGTCATTTCGGGAATATATCAGAATGTCATCTATGAACACTATCACGAACTTATCCAGAAACTCCTGAAACACTCTGTTCATGAGATCCATAAAAGCTGTCGGGGCATTCGTCAAACCGAAGGACATAACCCTAAATTCATAGTGCCCATATCGTGTTCTAAAAGCGGTCTTTGGTATATCCTCGGCCTTAATCTTCAATTGGTGGTACCCCGACCGTAAATCAATCTTCGAGAACACACTGGCCCCATGCAACTGGTCAAACAAGTCATCAATCCTCGGTAGCGGATACTTATTTCTGATGGTTAATTTGTTCAAATCTCGGTAATCCACACACATTCTCAAAGAACCATCTTTCTTCTTTACGAACAAGACCGGAGCGCCCCAAGGAGAAACACTCGGCCGTACAAAACCTGTCACACCCCTAAATCCGTACCCATATTTCCGTAATAAATTTTTCATTTTCATTTTTTGTACTTATTTCTTTCCTCTACTTTAATTAAAACCTTACGCGGAAATTAAACTGTAGTTGGAATCAAAACTGAAATCAGAATTTAAAACTGAACCTCAAAGCATTTAAAACAAACCTTTAATAAATAATTAAAACTTAAAAACATTTAAAAGAAAACTTTAAAACAATTTAAGGAAGTGGGAGGGCAGAATCGGAACTCTGCCCTCAAAATGGAGGCGGCGACCGATCTCTGCTCTGCAGCAGAGATCGATCGCTGCCATGCATTATAGCAGGGGCGATCGATCTCTGCTGCAGAGCAGAGATCGATCGCTGCTAGCTATGGCAGCAATCCGATCGCTGCTAACTATAGCAGCGATCGATCTCTGCTCTGCAGCAGAGATCGATCGCTGCAAGCATGCAGCGATTCCTTCTCTTTCAGACTTCAAAACTTTAACACTTCACTTTTTACTCCTCGACTTAATTCATCAAATTTGCTCTCTGGAATCTGATTTCCAGAGAGCAAAACCTCTTCATTCATTAAACCAACAACCAACGTTCATTAAACCAACAACCAACAGTCACCATAACTCACCACTAAAATCTACTTAAATCCAATTTAACTGTATCCTAAACTCAATCGACTCGGGTCAGACTTTGCGGAGTCCAACTGCGTGGATGTATCTAAACATCGAGCTTAACCGTATCAACCTACAACCAATCAAAACATTTCCATAACATTCATTAAACAGTTTAAACCGAAACGTTTTACATACAATTATCAAAACGTTATCTAATCCCTATCCAGATCCAACCAACCTAATATTCTATATATGTTCTCATACATTCATATTAACCATTAAACCCCCAAAATACATACACAACTTCCCCTCGGGTCATACGCGCCTCGACTGCTCAGCGCACTCCCACGGCCATCATCCATCAACAGTTTACGCCTCGGGTGGAGGGATCTCATCCTCACCTGTGTAGAGGTCACCTACACCATAAACATAAGTCGTGAGCTTAAGGCTCAGTAAGTCTACGTGAATGCAATGCATGAACATGTATGTGCCATTTTCATAAAACCGTCTCTCATGCATTTCATTCATTCATTCATTCATTCATTCATTCTCACCGTGACATTCTTTTGGTTACCGAAGTCTATTCACTCGGCAGATAGTTAGGGCCCGTCAAGCGGTTAGACAGCCCACACCATCTGAAGGGAGGAAAACCCGCTCACCACAGAACGCCGGGTCTGAACCTCACCCCGATAACCACATACAGAGGGTTGTTTACATGATACTTTACTTGCCTTTACGTGCATTTCTTTTTCCTGAAAACTATGCTCAAATTCATTTTCATGACGTTTTTAAAACTATGATGCATGAACAGATATAAACATAACATATCAATCATCATACGTACCATCAAGACACTCAGACATAACCTACAAAAGAACTAATCCTAACTACCCAACCAAAGCATTTAAACAAACAATTCTCCAATTTCCTCGAACAACAAAAGATCCTATGGTGTAGGCCAATCGGCCAAACAAGTCGCGGAGACTTACCTGTCGTCCGTAGCTCGCTGAGCTTCGTCCACGAGCGTCGTTCGTCTGGGCAAAACGCAACATTCGTAGTTAAAACCAATTTAAACTACTAAACGTCCTATTTCAATAAAACCTTAACTAAGGCAATTCCTAAAGTTTCAACTTAATTAATCGAAGTAATTAACGACGACTTAACGCTTGTTAATTTGAAATTCCAATTACGAGTTATTTCTGAAAACCCGTAAATTCCCAAATTTATACTTTTTTCACAAATTGAATTATCTTCGTCCAATAACGTCAAATACGTTCAATACATACTTAATTAAGGCTAACCTATTAATTACGAGTCCTAATTCGCATTTTTAACGAAAACCCTAATCGAAACCCTAACCCTAAATCGAACCGAAAACTCGAAATAAACGCTCAGAGACCGAAGCTACATACCGAGGGTAGCGAGAGGAGGAAGAAACGCGAAGGAAACGGAACGAACGGGAGGCGAAACGGAGCTCGGATCGACAGAACGTCGTCGGCCAGAGGAGAGAGTTTGCTCTCTGGTCTTCGCGCGGGCAGAGGAGAAGTGAGGAGAAGAGAAATGATTTGTTATTTTATAATTTGATTTGGCAAATTACCATATTGCCCTTCTATAGTTTTTATATTCGTTTCGTCTTTCGTTTCGTTAATCGTCTATCGATTTGATTTCCCCAAACTTCCATACTTCACCAATAAGTCCAATTCACCGATAGGGTTTATTCAAAACTGTCTGTTCGCAATTCGGACCTCGTTTACTATTTTTACTAAAACGTCAATTACTTTACGAAAGACGTAATTACTCGGAATATAACGTTTAAACTCCAAAAATTCTCATAATTTCCTTAAAATTCTTATTATTCGTTAGGGTCATAATGACGCTTTCTTTTCGTGAAATGGACCTTATTTGACATATTTACAAAAATGCCATCTAATAATATAATATATCAATATAATATATTAAATCCAAAAATCCGTACAAGCCGGATATTACATTCTACCCTCCTTATTCAGAATTTTGTCCACAAAATTTGAACCAGCTTATGGTCCTTGATATTAACGTCTCACGTCTTGAGGCAGTACACTTCGATTTATTGTCGGTACTCACGGCCATCCTTCGTGGTTCTAAACCAAAACTCTTCACTATACTTCCCCATATTGGCCTTAAATTCATTTTCCCCCACTTTCGATTTGATCTTACGCAACCTCACTCAAGTATGGAACATAATCAAATTTCTAATTCTCAAATCAAATGACTCATCGACATATTTGTCACTTCAATATTTGCACCTGAATCAACTTTTGACTCTCCCTGAATCACTCACCGATTACATCTCCTAATATTACAAACCTCAAAGTTCTCTTTTTCCTTGGCGTCCTTCCTCTGCCGTTCACTCAGGTCAGAGCTACGTCCAAGCTTCCTAACGCCAGCCAAATTGAATGCCTACACTTCATCAAACTTCTGGGTCGTAACCCAAATTTCAACATAATCCCAACGACTCTATCTACAGTCGGGATGAACACCAACTAAACTTTTACATTAACCTCATAACCATACTCCTTACTTTCAACGGGTCTAACACATTAATTGCCTACGTATCCAAATCTTACCTAATCCTACAATCAAACATTCTCTAACAGTGTACTTGTCACCAACTGACCCAAGCACACGTTGGTCTATATTTAGTCACCCAAAACGTTAAACTTTCAAACTTATTAATTGATCTATACTAAAATTGTCTCTAGTCTCAATCCTTGAATTAAACTTCCCATCTTACTCTTTATTGAGTCTAACAATCCCCCTAAGTCACATACCTTCCTGGACCACTTACTAATTCCGCCAGTTCTTTCAGGGAGGATTTCACATTTAATTTAACACTTGTTGTACTCCTCGAACTATGTCACCAGAATTTCTTATTAACATCGCTTCCATTCTAAGCTTCGTCCTTGAATTCTGGACTGTATTTTTAACTAAAAGTCTCATACTACTTACTTTACACTCTTTTGTCCATCTTCGATCTCTATTAACTCTGAGTGCCATAAATTCCAAAATTTCCACCCTTGATGTGCTCTAATCTGCACGTTCTAACCTAAGATTATTCGCGTAATTATTGGTCGTGACTCGCCAAACACACGTTGAACACTAGAACTCTGCCAACTTAGCCTCACTTCTATGCTTACTTAGAGGTTTTTAGTGAAAACTCTCGTTCTCTTTATTCTAAAATTCACAAATTCCACAATTTGCAGGCCTTTAAACGTCAACCTATACTTCCAATCTTAACATCTCATTTAATCCCAACAATCTCTTTTACTTCTTTCCTAATTTCACACGAGGACTACATTGAATCTACTAACTAATCTTACCACTTGTCGCTCCTCCTCGTCAGGTTCTAACTATTCTTCTCAACAATTATCCTAAGTTTAGCTCTTGTATTCTATCTTCATCTAGAAGGTATCCCTTAATAGGTTCATATCTAAACCTTCATCTTTCGTGGTTAGTCGTATCCTAATACTCCAAGGGGGTTTGCCAAATAAATCCAGTTTCTACCTATTTGAAAGCCATATCTCTTAGGGCGCATTCCTCTAATTGTTACTAAACTGTAGGTGTGCAAACTCCGTTGATTTATTGAACTAATTCTACTAATGTATAACTATATTTCTATTTAGTCTTTATTGTCCTATATGTAGTCTATGGTTTTCTCTTCGAGGTTCAACTAATAATCCTTCTTACCCACTTTCTATTTTCTTACTTTTCTATTTTCAAGTCTATATATTTATTTATCATATGCATATTTGTCATACATGTAATTAAAACAATACCTGCAATTGTAGAAGGCTGGGCCCCACCGTCGACGTCACCAGGCTCAATAAAAGCAAATATTCTTGGGGTAACTTTCTTCTGGTCAGTAGTAGTCCTCGGACAATGTAGGGCATAGTGGCCCACCTCTCCACATCTGTAGCACTTGTCCGTACCCAATCTACAGGCACCAAAATGAGGTCTCGAGCACTTCGGGCATATAGGCTTCTGAGTAGATTCTTGGACTTGCTTTCCCTTTCCTTGATTGCCTGTTCCGTCGTAGGGCCCCTTCGCTCCCCGTGGCTGCGTTTGCTGTTGTCCTCTCGGTTGCCAGCCTTGATTCTGGGCCTGAGGATGGAGCTCACGAAAGAAGCCCTTAGCTGGCTCCTTCGTCCTAACACAAGTCGCCCTGGCAGCCTCAATGTCCAGAGCTCTAGCTGCGACGTCAGAATACGGCACATCAATAATACCTGATACAATAACGTGCATCCGAATCTCTGGGTCTAGTCCCTCCATAAACTGGTGTACCTTCTCCTCGTTATCGCTGACAAGACGTGGTGCAAATCGTGACAAAGCCTCGAACTTCCTTATATACTCTGCAACCGAACCTGTCTGCTTTAGCTGTGTGAACTCGTTCCTCTTAGCCACCCTCACTGTGCGGCTAAAATACTTGTCGAAGAATATGGTCTTAAACCGCTCCCAGGTCATAATCGATACGTCTGTCGTCGCCTTGATTGAATCCCACCAGAAACGGGCATCCATCGCCAAGTGAAAGGCAACAAAAGCAACCTTCTTTCCATTCTCCACTTCCGCATACTCTAACATATCCTCCATAGTGCGGATCCACTCTTCTGCAACTGTTGGATCCGATGAGCGGCCGTCAAATACTGGAGGCCGTAAACTTTGGAATTTCTGCATACCCTGATTACTGGGGACTACCAGCTCCTGAGCTCTCTGATTCTCTCGCTGGTTCTCTCGATTCACTAAATCCGTGATTTGTTGCGCTTGCCGGTCCATATGCTGAGACTGGCGGTCTATCAAATCCATAAGACGATCCGTCGCGTCATCTCTAGGATCCCTTCCTCGAACCATACTTATAAACTCCTATAAAATTTACAAACAAATAATCCTAAGTAACAAAATCAAATAAAACAATAAACAGACTTACAGTTGATGAAGGATGTCCGCGTAGTGGCTGTGCAGTCGAGCAGTCTACAGAACCGATTTTAAAACCCGGGGGCTCTGATACCATAACTGTCACACCCCTAAATCCGTACCCATATTTCCGTAATAAATTTTTCATTTTCATTTTTTGTACTTATTTCTTTCCTCTACTTTAATTAAAACCTTACGCGGAAATTAAACTGTAGTTGGAATCAAAACTGAAATCAGAATTTAAAACTGAACCTCAAAGCATTTAAAACAAACCTTTAATAAATAATTAAAACTTAAAAACATTTAAAAGAAAACTTTAAAACAATTTAAGGAAGTGGGAGGGCAGAATCGGAACGCTGCCCTCAAAATGGAGGCGGCGACCGATCTCTGCTCTGCAGCAGAGATCGATCGCTGCCATGCATTATAGCAGGGGCGATCGATCTCTGCTGCAGAGCAGAGATCGATCGCTGCTAGCTATGGCAGCAATCCGATCGCTGCTAACTATAGCAGCGATCGATCTCTGCTCTGCAGCAGAGATCGATCGCTGCAAGCATGCAGCGATTCCTTCTCTTTCAGACTTCAAAACTTTAACACTTCACTTTTTACTCCTCGACTTAATTCATCAAATTTGCTCTCTGGAATCTGATTTCCAGAGAGCAAAACCTCTTCATTCATTAAACCAACAACCAACGTTCATTAAACCAACAACCAACAGTCACCATAACTCACCACTAAAATCTACTTAAATCCAATTTAACTGTATCCTAAACTCAATCGACTCGGGTCAGGGTCAGACTTTGCGGAGTCCAACTGCGTGGATGTATCTAAACATCGAGCTTAACCGTATCAACCTACAACCAATCAAAACATTTCCATAACATTCATTAAACAGTTTAAACCGAAACGTTTTACATACAATTATCAAAACGTTATCTAATCCCTATCCAGATCCAACCAACCTAAATATTCTATATATGTTCTCATACATTCATATTAACCATTAAACCCCCAAAATACATACACAACTTCCCCTCGGGTCATACGCGCCTCGACTGCTCAGCGCACTCCCACGGCCATCATCCATCAACAGTTTACGCCTCGGGTGGAGGGATCTCATCCTCACCTGTGTAGAGGTCACCTACACCATAAACATAAGTCGTGAGCTTAAGGCTCAGTAAGTCTACGTGCGTGAATGCAATGCATGAACATGTATGTGCCATTTTCATAAAACCGTCTCTCATGCATTTCATTCATTCATTCATTCATTCATTCATTCTCACCGTGACATTCTTTTGGTTACCGAAGTCTATTCACTCGGCAGATAGTTAGGGCCCGTCAAGCGGTTAGACAGCCCACACCATCTGAAGGGAGGAAAACCCGCTCACCACAGAACGCCGGGTCTGAACCTCACCCCGATAACCACATACAGAGGGTTGTTTACATGATACTTTACTTGCCTTTACGTGCATTTCTTTTTCCTGAAAACTATGCTCAAATTCATTTTCATGACGTTTTTAAAACTATGATGCATGAACAGATATAAACATAACATATCAATCATCATACGTACCATCAAGACACTCAGACATAACCTACAAAAGAACTAATCCTAACTACCCAACCAAAGCATTTAAACAAACAATTCTCCAATTTCCTCGAACAACAAAAGATCCTATGGTGTAGGCCAATCGGCCAAACAAGTCGCGGAGACTTACCTGTCGTCCGTAGCTCGCTGAGCTTCGTCCACGAGCGTCGTTCGTCTGGGCAAAACGCAACATTCGTAGTTAAAACCAATTTAAACTACTAAACGTCCTATTTCAATAAAACCTTAACTAAGGCAATTCCTAAAGTTTCAACTTAATTAATCGAAGTAATTAACGACGACTTAACGCTTGTTAATTTGAAATTCCAATTACGAGTTATTTCTGAAAACCCGTAAATTCCCAAATTTATACTTTTTTCACAAATTGAATTATCTTCGTCCAATAACGTCAAATACGTTCAATACATACTTAATTAAGGCTAACCTATTAATTACGAGTCCTAATTCGCATTTTTAACGAAAACCCTAATCGAAACCCTAACCCTAAATCGAACCGAAAACTCGAAATAAACGCTCAGAGACCGAAGCTACATACCGAGGGTAGCGAGAGGAGGAAGAAACGCGAAGGAAACGGAACGAACGGGAGGCGAAACGGAGCTCGGATCGACAGAACGTCGTCGGCCAGAGGAGAGAGTTTGCTCTCTGGTCTTCGCGCGGGCAGAGGAGAAGTGAGGAGAAGAGAAATGATTTGTTATTTTATAATTTGATTTGGCAAATTACCATATTGCCCTTCTATAGTTTTTATATTCGTTTCGTCTTTCGTTTCGTTAATCGTCTATCGATTTGATTTCCCCAAACTTCCATACTTCACCAATAAGTCCAATTCACCGATAGGGTTTATTCAAAACTGTCTGTTCGCAATTCGGACCTCGTTTACTATTTTTACTAAAACGTCAATTACTTTACGAAAGACGTAATTACTCGGAATATAACGTTTAAACTCCGAAAATTCTCATAATTTCCTTAAAATTCTTATTATTCGTTAGGGTCATAATGACGCTTTCTTTTTGTGAAATGGACCTTATTTGACATATTTACAAAAATGCCATCTAATAATATAATATATCAATATAATATATTAAATCCAAAAATCCGTACAAGCCGGATATTACAAAACCCTTGTCTGTTAGTTCTTTCAGCTGGACATACAACTCCTTCAGTTCAACCGGTGCCATTCTATAAGGATTCTTGGACACTGGCGCCGAACCAGGAATAATCTCAATAGTGAACTCTATTTCTCGATCTGGAGGTAAGCCGGGCAACTCGTCCAGGAACACTTCTGCAAAATCCTTAACTACTTGAATATCACGCAATTTCAACTCATTTTGCATGCTTACTTCCTCAACACTTGCTATAAACCCAAAACATCCATGCTTCATCGAGTATAGGGCATTCTCAGGCAAGCTAGGCAATTCGTCTAGGAACACTCCCTTAAAGCTATTGACAACAAGAATGTCACATAACTTTAATCCATCTTGCATTCTTACATCCACAATGCTCGCTATAAAACTGAAACATCTAGGTTTTATCGAGTACAGGGCACCCATCGACGTTACTAGCGGCATCCTACTCAAACGGAGGGTCGTTCGAAAGAAGTAACCCTTTCCACTTGGGGGTCTAAAATCTACCACACCAGACCGGCAATTGATTGAGGCATAATGCTGAAACAGCCAATTCATGCTCAAGATTACATCGTGCCCCTTCATACTTATGATGATCAGGTTTGCATACAGCTGCCGACCACCAATAGATATAACCTCTCCCTGTATTGCTTGGTCTGAATGTAAATACTCCCCGGAGGGCAACATAACACTGTAATCACGATCAACTGGGACAAAATCTAATTTCCACTTAGTTACATACTCCCGTGCTATGAAAGAATGAGTTGCCCCCGTGTCAATTAAAACAAGAGCTCCATTTCCACAAACCAGAACAATACCTGAAACAACAGAAGGCTGAGCAGTTTCCTCATCTTCAATAAGAGCAAAGATCCTGGAAGGATCGCCTAGGGGTTTCTTGGCCGAACCAGGACAATCTACGGCCTTATGCCCCACCTTATCACACCTGAAGCATCGGCCCGTATACAACTTACAATCGCCCGGATGATATTTCTGACAGATAGGGCACAAAGGAGCCAGTGGTGCCCCTTGTGGGCGTTTTCCTTTGTCTTGAGCTCTAGGCGTCTCATTCGCCCGTTTGACACCACGTTGTGGTTGTGGCTGTACTTCTCTAATAAACCTCCTCGACACTTCTCTCTGTCGCTGCAGTTTCATTTCAATGTCATCTAGCTCGAGGGCCTTGGCTACAACTCGATGATACGGCATATCTTCAACTTCTGCCGTTTTCACCCCCTTCAAGATCTCCAATTTCAAACCTTGAACAAACTGGTATATTTTATCTTCCTCATCGCTGACCATCATACCTGCGTATCTGGACAATGACTCAAACTTGCGCACGTACTCGGCCACAGATCCCGTCTGGCGTAGCTGAGAAAACTCGGCCCTCTTGATGGCCCTAAGGGCACGGTTGAAATACTTGTTGTAGAATATTGTCTTGAACCTCTACCATGTCATAAGCCCAACATCTGTAGTGACCATCAGTGAATCCCACTAGAACACGGCATCCTTCTCCAGGTTGAACACCGCACACGTTACCTTGTCAGCTTTCTCCACTTTCGCATAAGTGAACATGCTCTCAATTTTGCAGATCCACTCTTCAGCACTAGTAGGATTCGAGGATTGTCCATCAAAATTTGGGGGCCTAAGCCGTCTGAACCTCTCTCCACTTAGTTCACGGGAATTACTACCCTGTCCACCACCGTTTTCATCCCTATTGAGTAAGATTCCTATTTGCTCGGACTGTTGACGCACTATTTCCATTAGTTGGCTATTAGGGATCTCATCGTCTTGTCTGGGTGCTCTCGGCATTTTCTCCTTCCTAGGCACATTAGACAATACAACAATATAAATATCAAGAAATCATACTTAAACTTAAACACTTACAATCAATGGAGAGTTCCCGTGCGGCGGTGTGTTTTGGCAGGCAACCCTCAGAATCGCTTTTAAAACTCAATCTCTCTGATACCATAACTGTGCGACCCCAACCCAGTCAGGGCCTGCCACGGCATAACCATGACGTACTCTTAATTCTAAACCCTCAAATAGTTCACGTGAAATTTTCTCTTTACCCAACATTCTAAATAAGATGAACTTCGAGAAATGACCACCTTAAACAACCCATTTAAAATCTAACTTGGACTTAAACGTATTGAGCATAAAGTTTGTCAACTTTAAAATCATTTAACGAAGTAAAAACCCATTTTTATTTTTTTTTTTGAAAAATGTCGACTCGGTTTTTGGGGCCCTTAAAATCCTTTAAAATACGTGGGGGTCGCCCGTAAAATACGTTTAAAAGGTATCGTAAAAGGTCGGGTTGAATAGTAATTTGAAAATTCAAAAAAAAAAAAAAAAAAAACATGTTGGTGCTCGGTGGTGCGCTCGCGCAGCGCTCGGCGCGCGCCACTCCAATGTCCGAGGCGATCGTTCGCCACAAATGGAGAACGATCGCCACCTCCTCTGGAATTTACGACCAAAAACAGTGGAGGTGGCGAATGATCGCCCCTTGGGCGCGAACGTTCACTAGGGCGCCCTTCTGGGAGTGCGCCCGGCCTGCGCGCACCAGCACCTGGCCGCGCGCCCACCAGTGCCCACTCCCTCCTTTTCTACACTTAACCAAATTTTTCCTTTTTCTAACTCCTCCTCTTCATATTAAATTTTCCAAAAACATTCCCAACACATTAGACACACAATAATTCAAACTCCCGAACAAAACTCGACTCAAAAACATACCCGAATTCATGTTTAAAATTCATGAAAATAAACCGCGTGGATCACTCTAAAACCCGAGCATATCCTTACAATTTGAACACCTAAAATCATCAAACAAGAATACAACTTAATCCACAAACAAACATCACCATAAACATCACAATCTCTAAAACTTTCCCAAAACAAATATCTTTATCACATCATTCAAAAAATCACAACTCCAAGTCCACATCTACGATAAATTCCCAAAAACGTCAGACTTCACTATACCTCCTAAAATCTATCACATCGTCTAATATCAATCTAACACACAACTATTTACCACAAAATAACCTGGAGCACATCCACGGATTCTTTTGCCTAGCCAAAACACGTTTCGTCGCCACGAGCTCCGTCCACCGACCAACTATGCCTGATCATGAGGAGGGGGTTCCTCACCTTCGTTCTCGTCACCTACATCATACGATAAACACATTAAGTCTAATGCTTAGTAAAGAGGTGCACCAGAACATGAGTATACATGATGCATGATTTTTCAAAACATATTCGTTTTTCAATTATTTACTTTACATAACATATACATATATATCATTAGACAAGAGTAGACACAGGCACCACACCGTCTACCCTGTAGACCAAACACTTGCCCTGAGTTGCCATTAACGTAGTTTTGTTCCCTGAGTTGCCATTATCGTGCCCTGTGCCCTACTCACCCCCCATCTTTACTTAACATTATCACTTTACTTTGTTTACTTAAAAATATGCATCCAAGAAATATCATTAAATCTTTAAAGGAGAAAACATGGTACATGAAGAATGGTACTACCAAACAATCATCAAAACATTCATAACGTACATAAACGAACCTAACCGACTACTCCTAAGGAACGTCCTAGCCTACCCAAATCTTTAGAACCCCAAAATCGTGAAAACATCATTAAGACATTTAATTCCTAACATCGATATAATGTAGGGCTTTAGGAGCCGGAAACCTAACACCACTTACCTAGAGTCCTAGCTATGTCGAGCACCGTCCTTTGAGAGCTTGGGTTACCTAAGGCATTTTCATAACAGGTCATTAGTATTGACTCTAAATCGTCAAATTCAAAACTAAACGAAAACCCGTGCTAAGACGATTTTTCCTAAAACTCAAATTCAATTCTTTTGGACATTTCATTGAGCATTACACGCTCAACAATTTCAAAACACCATTAATGGCTCCCAACGACCTTCCAACCACCAAAAACTTAACCATAATTATTCACCCACCATTAATTCCCTCCACCTACCTAAATAACAACCAAAACATCATCCATGAGCCATAAAATCGCTATCCTATCGATTTCTCACAAATCCATAAATTTTACACTAAACCCTAAATCAAAACCAACCCTAAAACACCAACTAAACTTGCCCCAAGTGTAGAACTTACCTAGAGTATGGATTAGGGAAAGAAAGCTTAAAGGAAAATTGCCGGAACGGAGGAGCACAATCACGTTGAGAAATGACAGTGGAAAGGGGGAGGAAATCATGAGAAACTCACGTTGGAGAGGAGGGAATGAAAAGAAAAGGAAGAGTTTTAGGTTTTATTAAAAATTTGACTTCAAAATTACCTAAATGCCCTTTTGTAAGTTTCTTGCACAAACTCATCAATTAACCTATCGATTCGGTTTTCTCTAAATTTTCTTATTTCTCCAAATATTCCAATTCATTCCTAGGGTTCTAACGAAACTTCCTATTTGCAAAACAGGCGTAATTTACTAATTGTGCGAATTAAAGTTCTTTAGGGTTTAAAACTTATGACTCGAAAATCTATAACCCAAAACCCACAACTAAATTTCCTGGGCGTTACATAAACTATCCAGAAGTCTAAGGAAACTAGTTGGGAGTTCTGCTCTTCAAGCATTTACGATTCAATACAAAACCCAAACTCAACTCGCACTCACAGCATTTCCAAAACACGCATCTACAATCCCCTCTATTATCTACAATCACTAATGCAGCAAGAAATCAAAGTAAAACTCACCTAGGTTGAAGCAGGATCTAGCTGGAGAATCGCCTTGAGAGTTCTGTTGAGCTGAGAGTCGAAAAGAGAAAGAAAACTGTGGCAGCTAAAACCTCCACTAAACCCTTCATTTAATACCTTATACCACACAAATTACTCAAATGCCCTTAACTAACCAACTTTAACCTATTTAAGCAACCAAATCAAATTTCACTTAATTCCATAAAAATAAAAGTCACAAAATGTTGCTATTCAAATCAAGGCTGACAATTACCGATTGCTACAGTACTGAATCCGCATAGGAACTTAGAAAAATTACCACACGAAGTAGAAAGTATAGAAAAGCCAAAACGTGAAATTTAAAGACAGAATTACGGAGAGATTAAAACGTATACATTTATGAATTAGTATATGGGGTTAAGATTTAATTAGAGAGAAATTGAGTGGCTTCTTCAAGAAGCCACTACTAAGCTTGCAAACAAAAACCTTCTTTGTTTCACATACCCCTCCCTCTCTCATTCTCTCTTCCTTCACGTTGCAGCACTCCCCTCGCACTCTCTCTTTCTGTTTTCTTCCCACGAAAGAGCTCCATCGCCGATTTTTGAAGCTCCAAAGGTGAGGTTTTGGTTCCTCCTATAATGGGTTTAAGTTATGGCATAAAGAGGGGTTGTAATATGTTGAAAGAGTAGTGGGTGTTATGGTTTGATGAAGTTTGGAGAAACCCTAATGTGATGTACGAACATGGGGGATAAATTACTGAATGTTTTCTCTTATTGAGTGTTTAAACATGTTTGATAATCATGTTAATGGTTGAATAAGAAAAGAGTTGATGAATGGTAGAGTTTTGAGAACGTATTTATTGTCTATCTGATGGTTGTCGGTATTTATAGCTAATGCTCGAAAATGGATGGGGTTATATCGTATAATATGGTTTGGAAGTTAGTAAATGAATGAATGCATGTAGGGTGTTCGATAAATTGTCCAAAAGACTGAAATTTTAGGTGGCAGTTTTAGTTTTCTCTATTTCTAGCCAATCTATTGATTTTCGTTTTAAAAACTATTTTGGTATGTTAAACTAGACACTTTAAGGAAGCGATGACCTTTGGAATCAAGTCGTTTCATTATCTGTAGCAAAAGTTATGAATTTTTAAAGTTTGCTCAATTTCTAGGTCAACATCTGGGTTTGGTTATGGCATTGGTTTGTTGGTTAGAAATTGGTTTAAATGTTAATTGTTTGGAGTGTTTGACTTGAGCATTATGATATGTGATATATCATTTGTTTGATTTTGGGATTTGGCCTCCATTGAAGTGTGATGATGTGATGAATGGCAGGAGGATTATTTTGATGGTTGTTGGGAATTAGGAGATTTCATGCACTTGTTTTGGGTTTGAATTTAAGTTCTATTGTTATTGGACATTGGATGTTAAACGCTCATGTTGTCTCTTGTTGATTTTGAAGTTGAGCCTAATGTTCTTATGAATGATGTTATGATGTTTAGGTTTCCACGTTCTGTAGACAAGAATACGATTGAGTACAAGTCGAGATAAGTTTGCTGAGGACGCTAGGTAAGTAGTCTTGCATGCGTGTTACCTTCGGGCCTACATCAAGAATGTTAGGTTATGTTGTATGTTTTATGTATGTTTAGCTTTCTCATGCATCATGTTTTAGAAAATATACGAAATTGTTTTCTGTATATGTTTTCATGTGTAGTGATGTATAAACTGGTAGTATGGGTAGCGTTTGAAGGAAGTTGTTCACCCTTCAGATGTATGATGGGAACGTATAGAGGTGGAGAAAGTGATCTGCTCTCCATTGGCTAGAGGATCATTTGTGTATGTGATAGTAGACTATAGAAACTGCATATGATAGTGGAAATGTTTTCATTTATATTTGCATTACTTGTTAAGGATTAGACTTATAGTTTGAGTTCTGTGATGTAGGTGAAGAAGAGCAGTGCGGTGAGATTACATGAGCTTGCTATGATTTATGGAAGCAGTTGGGGGAGCACGACCTTGGTAGCAATCCGGCAATATTGTTAGGGCGATTTTGACCGTGCTCAGTATGTGTATGTGTATGTGTATGTTTTGTTTAAGTATGTGTATAGAAAATTGTGGGTATTTTGATAGAAGGAAGTATAAATAGTTAAGTTTTGATTTTGGAAAAATACTGGAACTCTTTTGGAGATTTTAAACCTATATGGATATGTTCGGTTTTTAGAGTCATCCACGCAGTTTGTTTCCGTAAGTTTTGCTACATTTTCGCATACGTTTTTTAGTCGTATTTTTGGGGTTTTGAAGTATTTTATGTTTGGAGAGGCTTGGGAAAGATTTTAGGTAAGTTTAATGTGAAGTGTAGGTGAAAGAAATTGAAGAAAGGATGAAAAGTGGAAAAAAAATGAAATGGAGAATTTTAATTGTGAACAGTATTGTAACAGTACTGTTCATTTGGCGAAAATCAGAGGATTAGCCAATCGATCGGCACAGTACTATAGCTATAGTACTGTTCATGTATTGTAGCAGTATTATTGATCCGAAAAAAAAGAGTTTTCGTCATTTTGCTACAACATTTCAATTTTTGTTTTAAATGAAGGGTTTTCACGAAATTCCAAGTATTTTAAAGGGTATGAACGTACAAAAAAATCGATTTAAAGTTTTAAAGAAAAGTCGAAAATTTTTACGCCAAAAATGTCTTTAGTTTGAAAGGTTTACATCAAGTTCTGTGACGATGAATGAGTCGTTACATTTATTTTTCTATATCAAAAGTGGAGGAGATCGCAACTTGTTTTGTAACATCCCTCATTCATTTTGACTTCTTTCTATCAGTTGATTTGGTGGAGAATGCCATGACTAAATTCAACATATCTAGCCCCTAGTGTTTATTTAAATGAAGGCAAGTCATATGCTTTTCTCAAAGGTTGCTCATTTATTCATGATAAAGCTATTAGGTTGGTTTATCTCGTATGTGTATGTGTATGTGTATGTGTATGTGTATGTGTATGTGTATGTGTATGTGTATGTGTATGTGTATGTGTATGTGTATGTGTATGTGTATGTGTATGTGTATGTGTATGTGTATGTGTATGTGTATGTGTATGTGTATGTGTATGTGTATGTGTATGTGTATGTGTATGTGTATGTGTATGTGTATGTGTATGTGTATGTGTATGTGTATGTGTATGTGTATGTGTATGTGTATGTGTATGTGTATGTGTATGTGTATGTGTATGTGTATGTGTATGTGTATGTGTATGTGTATGTGTATGTGTATGTGTATGTGTATGTGTATGTGTATGTGTATGTGTATGTGTATGTGTATGTGTATGTGTATGTGTATGTGTATGTGTATGTGTATGTGTATGTGTATGTGTATGTGTATGTGTATGTGTATGTGTATGTGTATGTGTATGTGTATGTGTATGTGTATGTGTATGTGTATGTGTATGTGTATGTGTATGTGTATGTGTATGTGTATGTGTATGTGTATGTGTATGTGTATGTGTATGTGTATGTGTATGTGTATGTGTATGTGTATGTGTATGTGTATGTGTATGTGTATGTGTATGTGTATGTGTATGTGTATGTGTATGTGTATGTGTATGTGTATGTGTATGTGTATGTGTATGTGTATGTGTATGTGTATGTGTATGTGTATGTGTATGTGTATGTGTATGTGTATGTGTATGTGTATGTGTATGTGTATGTGTATGTGTATGTGTATGTGTATGTGTATGTGTATGTGTATGTGTATGTGTATGTGTATGTGTATGTGTATGTGTATGTGTATGTGTATGTGTATGTGTATGTGTATGTGTATGTGTATGTGTATGTGTATGTGTATGTGTATGTGTATGTGTATGTGTATGTGTATGTGTATGTGTATGTGTATGTGTATGTGTATGTGTATGTGTATGTGTATGTGTATGTGTATGTGTATGTGTATGTGTATGTGTATGTGTATGTTTTGTTTAAGTATGTGTATAGAAAATTGTGGGTATTTGATAGAAGGAAGTATAAATAGTTAAGTTTTGATTTTGGAAAAATACTGGAACTCTTTTGGAGATTTTAAACCTATATGGATATGTTCGGTTTTTAGAGTCATCCACGCAGTTTGTTTCCGTAAGTTTTGCTACATTTTCGCATACGTTTTTTTAGTCGTATTTTTGGGGTTTTGAAGTATTTTATGTTTGGAGAGGCTTGGAAAGATTTAGGTAAGTTTAATGTGAAGTGTAGGTGAAAGAAATTGAAGAAAGGATGAAAGTGGAAAAAAAAATGAAATGGAGAATTTTAATTGTGAACAGTAACAGTACTGTTCATTTGGCGAAAATCAGAGGATTAGCCAATCGATCGGCACAGTACTATAGCTATAGTACTGTTCATGTATTGTAGCAGTATATTGATCCGAAAAAAAAGAGTTTTCGTCATTTTGCTACAACATTTCAATTTTTGTTTTAAATGAAGGGTTTTCACGAATTCCAAGTATTTTAAAGGGTATGAAGTACAAAAAATCGATTTAAAGTTTTAAAGAAAAGTCGAAAATTTTACGCCAAAAATGTCTTTAGTTTGAAAGGTTTACATCAAGTTCTGTGACGATGAATGAGTCGTTACATTTATTTTTCTATATCAAAAGTGGAGGAGATCGCAACTTGTTTTGTAACATCCCTCATTCATTTTGACTTCTTTCTATCAGTTGATTTATGTGTCGTGATCTTCCATGGGATGTAGGTGGAAAGGAAAATTTTATTAAGAGATTGATCGCTAGCCTTGAGAATACAGACATATTGCTTAATATGTATGTCTTAGCCAATGAGCCTATGGTTTATGGTTTCGAATTGACAAGGAGCTTTATTACTCATTGGTGCTGAATTCTTTGTTTGTTGGTTTGTTGAATGTGAAGATGTGAGTCTCAATGGATTTGAACAAAACAATACAAAGAATTATATCTTTGACAACATGGTTAAGGTTAGATGAATGTTGGTGGATTATGGGTTGAAGATTAATTCAACAAAGGAAGGTGCATCAATAAAATGGAGCCCAAAGGAAGCCTTAGCCCAAAGAAGAGCCCATATTTAAAGGTATGAAATTGCAGGTACAAGTGTGGGTGGCAACATGGACCAAGGAGTTGGCAAATTTTTGGCCATTGATCAAGTTTTGGCTCGGCGCTAATCTTCACCGCACAGCTGGTGCGCGCTCGGGCAGTAGCTGGACTCGGGCATGGCGTGAGGGCAGGCGCACGCAGACTACGGCGTTGGCGCTGATCAGCACCATCTGATCGCCGCACCCAGATCGCTGAGGTGGCACGCAAGGCTTCAGCTTGGACAGTCGATGGCACACGCGATGATCAGCATCACCTCCACCCGATGGCGCGCACGTGGCTACTCTTGGTTTGGCAATGGCGTGCACACCAGATGCCCACTCTCGGCCCTTGTTGTTTCTCCAAATCTGAGGGCTAATTTTCAACATGCCAAACCCTAATCCATCTAGATTGCCTATTTAAGCATAGTATTGGTGTTTGTAAAACTACTTTTTGCCCAATTTATAAAATATCTATTTTCCTTCCAAAGGTAGGTTGCCTTTTGTTTTTCCTCGATTCTTGAATCGAGTAGAGTAGCCCTCCATTGTTAGCCTAGCTTGGGTTGCTAGGTTAACTCTTATCTCTTTCCCTCGCCTTTCTCTCTTGAGAGTTAGGAGTTGAGGAAGAAAACCTAGGCCTACGGTGGTCGTTTTCCTCCGAAAAAACGTGCACCCGAGAGCTCAAACGTAAGATAGCTCCTCGGGTCCGCCAAAGGTATCCATTTTATCATTTCCGTTCACACATTTTCACACACATATCATCTTTAAAATTTTGGCCATCACTTCACACACTTCACCATTTAATTTCTTGTATTTTCTCTTCATCTCCTTCATTTCTCTCTTGACGATTTTCGCCACTCCATCCACCTACATCTTGTCATTTAACTTTTGCGTTTTCTTCCATTTTATTCCCTTAATATTCGGCCTTCATAATCACACACCATCACTTTCATTCATTTGCATTTTTTTTTTCAATCTTTGCTCTCTTTGTTTTCGGTTTGTGCCACACATTTCACCCGAGCACTTTGAGCCTCTTTTGTGGGATGAGTCCATGAATATGATTTATGGGGAGATGACATGACAACCAAGGAGGTGACAAATTGTGCATAACATTGCACATAATGTTTACAAGCTTGGTCGAGTTACATGGAGGGCAAAAGTATAATTTTGTTTTAATTTTGAATTCCTTTGCATGAAGGTATTTAAACAAATAATGCACCAAAATTTTATTTCAATGATTTCTTCAATTAAAAGGGCATCATACACTATTTTTCTTGTGTTGACACTATATAACAAAATTCAGTTGTAAACACAAACATTGTAAAAATTGGTAATTTTTATAATTAATAAAATTTCATGTGTCAAATTTTTACGTCTTTGACTAACAATGTGACATGAGTTGACTCATTTTATCATTTATAGCCACGTTTGATTTTTTGGAAATTTTAGTTAACACGGTAATTTGGTAAATTAATGTGTGGTTAATTTGAGAAAAATTAACATAGGTAATTGGGAGTTTACCTTGTGAAATATTTGGGAAAGACATTTAGAGTTGTGAAGAATTAAATGGGAAGTAAATGAGTTAAGTTAAAAAGTTAGGGTTAAGGTGTATTTACTCTAAGTCGTGTTTCGAGGTCGGAGATGTGTTCACGGTGCTCCTAGCACCATCTTTGGTGAAGCTATTTCAAAGGTAACCTATCATTCTACTTATTTTTCATAAATATGAATGTTTATTAGATTGAGGATGGATTCGTGCAATGGAGCTTGATTCCATTCGAATTTTCTGGATATATTGGTTTATTAAGAGAATATGAAGGTTTAATCATCGTTTGGAGGCAAGAAACAGCAAGGAAGGGCGAGTTTCACGAACTCCCTTTCCTTATAATCGACTCAGAGGTCTACACATTGAGGGAAGTGTCGACCGATTGTGCATTCCCATGAAGTGTCGACCGGTTGTGCTTTTCAGCAAGAACAAAGGAGTTTGAAGTGGCAACAGTGGGGACTGCACGAATTTTTAATTTTTTTTGGAAAGGTGTGACTGCTTTGTGGAAGTTTTGATTGCTAATGTATTTTAGGTTGAAACCCAAGAGGTATGAAGTGTCCACCGCATGAAGAAAGTGTCAATCATAGGTTAATCTTAGTGTTAATAGTGTCAACAGTTGGGTTGACCCCCATTTATAAGTGTCAATTGGTACTCCTTATAGTGTCGACCGCACGACCTATATTTTTAGAAAATTATCGCTGAGGTACTTGTTCGTGGCCGATTGTAGAGTTGTTAGATTGAGTTTCTAATGTCGGTGTAGGATACATCCATGTATTCACTTAGAGTTGAGTGAAACATTAATGATTTTGTGGGTTGCCACATGTAAAAGTATGGCGGAATCTAGTCGCCAGTAAGTTAATTTTATACATATATGTACGTATGGTTCTCTCACGTTTACATCAGTAATACCTAATTTTAGTTTTAATGTGATATGTTGGGAAGATAAATTTTCTTGATATTTTGAGCAGTCTTGGCGTCAAAGTATTACGAGGCTATCCCGTTACGCCTTTTGTTGCGTGAATGTGATATTGTTTGCACGTATGGAAAACTATGAGTGATGGCTCGCTCATTAGATTTCAAATCTCTAAACCTGATCAGGCTGTTGATTGTTCGAGCTGGTGTCTGACTAATTGTCGGTCGCCAGCCACTCAGGTGATATGCGGATCTTTGGATCACTGTCACGATTTTTTGGGTCTTATGAGATGTTGTTGGTCTTCGGATCACTGTCCTTGTGTGATAGCTTTCCGGATTGGTCTTTATGTGACACTCTTTTTTCTCTGATGTTGTTTTCAAAGGAAAACAGTGAGAGTTATTTTCAATGTATAGTCACCTATGTATGTGCGGATTTTTATAACTATGTCATTGAGAGCTCGTGGAGCTGGTTTTGTTAAAAAGAAGGAAAGTGGTTTCCTTAACAGTTTTGTAAACTCATGCATAGTTTTGAAATGAAATCACATTTTGAAAGAAGATGAAAATCTATTTTTAAAACAAGATGCATTAGGTATGATATTTTTACTGAGTTAGTCACTCACCCCAACGACCCCATCTTAGTCCAGGTAAAGAAAAGAGTGTATAGCTTCGGTGGACATTTTGGAGAGGCTGCTAGTTGTTTATTTCATGTTAGAACTTTATTATTTCCTTGGTAAGAACTTAGTTATTTGATTTGGATATGTCAACGTAACTGATGGATTGGATTTCCTTATTTTCCTGGACGATTGCATATTTTTAAGTATTTGTTATATTGCACTGTCTGCTTGAGATTTCACTATATGGGCTTAGTTATGTAATTATTCCTAAAAACTTTCATTGTCCAATCTAGTCATGGGCTAAGTGGTCAGATTCCCATCTCGAAAATTAGGTCGCCCGACACCGCGTTTCTACTCAGGTTCATCCCCAAGCCGTGACAAACATCAACATATTTTTAATGTGCTTGATCTCTTTTGTTTCAATTGAATATTCTTTGATAATATTAGGATGAATGTACTCTCATCACCGTACATCTCGTTAATAGGATTCCTTCAAAAATTACTTTGAATAAAAGCCCTTGTGAAAGACTTCATAGAAAGAGTCCTTCCTGTGATCATTTAAAAGTTTTTAGTTGCCTATGTTTCATATCTACTCTATGGATGGCAGAGATAAGTGTAGTGCTCGTGCCAACGCAGCCATTTTCCTTGTCATCTTCATGGGTATAAAAAGATATAAAGTTCTTGATCTTGAAACAAATTTTATTCTCATTTCACGAAAATGAAAATATATTTTCTTTCTTCCAATCAAAAACATCTTCTTTCTCCATTTTTTTTAATCTGAAAAATCTTATGTAATTCTGAATTCCTCATTACACAAATCATCAGATGATCTCACATCCATTAACCCAACTTGTTCTCATCGAAAATCTAAACTTACTTCTTACTTCAATGAATATCACTATCATTTAGCTCAACAATCTTCATGTCCTTTTTCTTCTACTTCCAAATATCCTATTTCTAAAAATCTATCGTATGAAAAGTTTTCTTCTAAATTCAAAACATATTGAGTCTCTGTCACAGTTTTGCAAGCCACATGATAAGTAGGGAGGAGGAAGACAAAGTGTTTCAATTCGTGCAAGGCCTAAAACTGAAAATATATAAGTTAGTAAAAACCTTTGAGATTGAAGGATTTACATATACAAGAATTGTGGCGAAAGCAATAGAGGTGGAGGAGGCTGATGAGAAGTGTGTCAAGCCAGTAGAAGCTCCTAGGCAAATGTTCAAGGAAAATACGCTGCAGATGAGCAGAGAGGAATCTTCTTCTCAGTCTCAAGGAACCAAAAGGCCGGAAGACAATTTAAGTGACCGCAGAGAAAGAAAGAAGCCGCGACAGTAGCAAAGGATAAGTTTTCCGCAATGTCCAAAGTGTTTGAAATTTCATCAAGGAGAGTGAGGACAATATGCGGGAAGGTGTTTTAACTGCTTTGAAGCTGATCATGTTGCTCGAGATTGTCCAAAGCCAAAGACCAACCGATGCTTCAATTGCAACGAGCCTTGGCATGTAGCCAAGAATTGTCCTATAGCAAATAAGAGTCCAGCTAAAGCGACACCTAGGATCCAACCGTGACCTGAGGTACTGTATTTGTAATTCAGTGGCTGTTTTTATATTGATAGGCTGGGGTGTGGCGTGAATTTTTGGTGGTAGCGGTTTTTGTATTAAAGTCAAGTTTGGAAGTGAAGTTAGCTGGATGTTGATTGGTGGGATACCGTTAGGATATGAGAAAGATTTAGGGCTGTTGGTTACGATGAGTACTTTAGCCGAACGGTTTGAACTGATAAGATGAATAAGGTTGCTAGGTTGCTCCACTGCGACAAACTAGACTGGTGACAGATGATTGAAGTTAAAAGTCTTCAAAGGAGTGAGGAAGGCAGGCGTTAAGGATATGATGTGCTACAAGGTTGTAGCGAGAGCCTGAAACTAAATGGTATGGAGATGAAGAAGTAACAATAAAGAGAACCACCAAAGGAACTCTCCGAGGAAGTCGCATCTTAGTAGAGTAGTGAGGATTACATATAACCTTAGAGTGAAAAAGGACAGGTAGCAGTAAGATCTGTCAATGAAGAAGAAGTTATGAAAGTTTCTTTTCGTAAGTAATAGAGTTGAAGTGAAGTAGTGGTACGCCATTTAGAGTATTGGGTGAATAGTTGGGAACGAGTTAGTTTAGATCTAAGAATTTATAGGGTTTAGTAGAGACTGAGGTAGAAATTGGACAAATTAAGCGTAGTGGAGATATAAGAGGTAAGAGTGATAAATTAGAAATGAGAGGGTAGAGTAAAAGGGAAATTGAAATTGAGGATGTATTGAGGGCTTGAATGGGTTATGTAAGTGCGTGATAGACATGGAAATAGAAAGTGAGGAATTAGATAAACTTAGCACGAAGAAAAACTAGAGTTGAGAACTGCGTTGGAAAGGTTTGAAAGTATAAGTGATAATTGATTTAATTGAAGTCAATAGACATAGGAGTATTCGAGCTATGGAATGCAGAGATAGATGATTTAGGCCGTAGCGTAGTTGAGATTTAGCGTGGCAACCCAAAAAACTTATGAGGGTAGCTTGGAGTAAGTAAGTTGAGGAATAACCAAACCCTCAAATTTTGAGAAAAAATTTTTTATAAGGAGGGTGGATTGTAACACCCGGAATTTTTCCCTAAGCGTGAGTTGCTCTTGGAGTAGTATAAGTTGTGGAAACCTAACATAGATCCTAGGTTTATTTAAATAAGTGAGATAGGAAGTGGAGATGGTAGAGGATTTTTTAGAAAGATTAGGTAGAGTATTGTTTATTTTAACTTTAATATAAGGAAAGATTTTAATTAAAGGAATTGAAAGGAATTACAAAAAGATAATAAATAAATAAAAATAGAAGAATGAAGGGAAACTAGTTGTATGGAGTTGGAAAAATCAAAGAAATGAGAGATGAATAGTGTAATTTAGTGGTGTTGGCGTTGGAATTTAATGAAGAATTGGGAGAAAGAAGGAAAAATGGGATGAAAGTTTAAAAAGTCAAAAAGAAAAGAAAATTCATTTATTTTTTTGTGTGAAGAAAGAAATGAAAAGCAAAATGAGATTAGGATGAAAAAAGAAGAAACACCTTAAGGGTTGAAAAGTCAAATTGATAAGGTAATTTGGACTTGCTTTTGTCATGGAAAGAAATGGTTACAGAGAAAGTGGATTTACATTAGAAAAAAAAAGAGGAGAGTTGAAAAGTCCAAAGAATTTATAAACCAATAAAAGTTGAAGTCAAAGATTTTGGTTGACTAAGTGGATGGGAAAGGCTTTGATGTTGGAAATGGAAGAAAGGGAGAAGTGGGTATTGAAGAGTATTTGTGGAATAAAAGTTGAGTAGGTGGATTTATCCTTTTCAAAGTTTTAAGTGATAAAACATTTTTTAGGATCTTCTTCTCCACGACAGCAGCTCCTTTCTCCTCTCCCTTTTGAAATTTTCATATCCAAAAACCCTACTCTCTCAATTCCTTGAAGATTTCTGAGGTAAGAGTTTAGGTTTTCTTGTTTAATGGTTATTCTTTTGATTTATGAATGAAGTGAAAAGGGTTCTTTAGAATTCAGTTATGTTGGGAAAGACCCTAATAGGAAGTGTAAAAAAATGGTTGTAGATTCTCCTTTCCATGTCTGTTGAAGCTAATAGGTGAGTTTAGATAGATAAGAGTGTAGGTAGGAAAGGATGAAAATTTGAGGAATATGGGACATTTCGAGGACTTTGCAATTTTGATCCATTGAGTTAGTTTTATTTGATAAATCGACTTGAGCAGGTTAAAATAAACTCTTTAAGAATTCTAGAGGCGTTGGAATCAACGTATTTGGATAGTATAGATTAAATTATGATTTTTCAAAGTTGGATCAAAATCAGTGAAGGAAAATTTAGGCATGTTTTGGTTTTGGTGTTTGCCGAACTTCTTCCTTATTTTAGCTTGCAAACCTATTTTAATAGATTAAAATAGACACTTTAATGAATCTATGGGCTTTGGAATCGAAGCGTTTCGATGTGTATAGAATTAGTTATGGATTTTTAAAGTTGGTTTAATGAATGGTATTATAATCTTAATTTTTAGCAAAGAAAGGATTTAATTGGTTATGTTGTGTTTAAAACAACTTGAATTTTTGTTTAAATTTAAGTGTTAGTTTGGTTTATGGCTAAAATTAGAGTAGATATTTTCTTAGAAGTTCTTTGATGACATTTAGGTAATTGTTCCCATTTATCTGTAAGGTTAACGAACGAGTTATTGGTGTACTTGGAGTGAGCGACTACTAGACGTACGGAGAAACCAGGTAAGTAGAGGATGTGTGACTTTTGCCTTCGGGCCTACACCATGGAACGATAGGGATGTTGGGTTGTTTGTTTGTTTGTTGTGTTTTGTTTCGTGTTGAGCATCGTGTGACATATATCATGGTTTTGAATTAAGAAAATACGAGTTTTTAGCATGTTTGTGAAATGTGAGTATGGAACGTAAAAGATAAGAAGTTACGTAAGGTAATGGGCCTCGTCACGAATAGTGCATGAAAGATGGCAATTCGGGAGGCCACCACAAAAGATGTATGGTGGTCTTTTGCGGAGTCACCTCGTCGCAAAATAGTGCATGAAATATGGCAATTCGGGAGGTTACCGCAAAAAGATTCACAGTGGTATCTTGTGAATTCGCCTCGTCGTGAAACAGTGCCTGAAAGATGGCAATTCGGGAGGTGTCCACAAGAGATATATGGTTGAAACACGTAAGTTGTCGGGATTATGAACGTGGTTCTATGATCGATGTAGGAGAAGATCGTGTATGGTCGTCCCGTGTGTGAACACGATGTGTGCCTCTGATCTAGCTCTGCTGGGTCAACACGTGACCATCCTGATAGGATAGGTATCCGCTTGACCCACTCGTGAAAGTGAAAGATTAACGAAACGAGAACGAGATGAACATAACCGAGAATTAGAAACAACATGTGTTAGGAGTCGAGTGAGCATTATGTTTTTGTATGCATTATTCCCTACTTGCTAAGCATTAAGCTTACGTTTTGTGTTCTGAGGTGTAGGTGACGACGTGATAACCAGTGAGATCTATGAGGAAAGCAAGGACCAGGGCACAGTCGGCGACGCACGAGGCATGCCGGTGCGGGCAGTTGTTGGGGCGTCTCGACCATTGATGTTGGGAGGTGTGGGTTTTGGTAGCTCTGTTTTGGGTTTTATTGCCGGTGTCAATGACAGGAGATTTTTACTATTTTGATTGGTGTTTTGGAAATGGTTGTATAGTTAGTTGTTTTAATGTTTTGGGGTTTATAAAAAAATTAATTGTTATGCTGCTCAATTTTTCGTAAAGTAAACAACGTTTGTTTTGAACTATTTTTCATGTTTTCGCTGATGTTTACAGGTCGGTTTTCTGAGATTCTTACATGTCGGGAAATGGGATATGTCGGGAGAAAGGTTAGGTAAGTTTTAGGTGAATTGGAGTGGTGGAAGTGAAGAAATTTGGGAAAAAGGTTGAAAATGGTCGAAGGGGCTCGAGGTGGCCGAGCAAGTGGCGCGCGGGCTGTAAAGGTGGCGCGCTGCTGGCGCACGAAGCTCAGTGCTGATCGATCGGCACTTTCAGTGTCGTGGTAGTCGAGCAACTCGAGAGGTTGCCGATCGATCGCGCCCCAGGTGCGCTATGTTGCGCGCGCGGCGCCCATGGTGAGCCATTTTGAGTTTTTTCAAAATTTGTAGTTTTCAAATATGTTTTAACCAGACATTTTTTGATGTATTTTAGACGTATTTTACGCACGTTTTCCAACCATTTTTGAGGGTTTGAAAAACCCGAAAATCGAGTCAAAATTTTATTGAAAATAATTTTAAATTTCGTTTTAATTGTTGTAAGTGTGAGCAAAGTAGCACACCGAGCCGGGGTGGGTTCAGAATTTTCAATGGTAAGTGTGAGCAAAGTAGCACACCAACAGTAACATTTTAAATTCTGTTTTAGGTCGTCGAATGTCCACTCGTTCCGGCTCCCCTTGACAGCTCGACAGTCCTACAGGCTCGTATCTTCCCTGTTCGTCGCCGAGTTTTTGTTTTCCTGTATCCCACTGTCTCTGAGGTGCTGAATGCAAGGCGTCGGCTAGCGAATCTAGTTTCACCATGATCATCGCCATGTTCCGTTCTAACTCTGGCAATCGGCCGATCTCTCCTTGACGATACTCAACTCCTACCATAATTCGCCTTGAGCCAGTTGATCCTCTGTCAAGCCTGGTTTTCCCACACCCACATGAGTCTGCTTCTTACTCGCCATACTTCAGGACTGCTCTGATACCATTGATAGTACCCCTGTGCTTATCAAACAAACAAACAAAAATATATTGCACTTCCAGACACAACGGACCACACACCAACACAAATGTAGAGGAATTATAGAGTTTCCACTCTCTCCCCTTGCTGAGGTATTCGAGAACCTCAGTCTTCTCTCCCACTTTTACCAATATTTTTCTCTCTGTCACCCACTCACTTTTCCCCACTTATATAATCAACCAGATAACCAACTCATATCCAATCCTAACAAATTATCAAGCTAAATACCTCAAATACTCCTAAATAACTAAAATATTATCCCTCTCTAAAATATTCCTAGCACTGTAATACCCGACTTTTCGGGATATTAATATTTTAATGTAAATGACATTTTTGTAAAATATGTCAAATCAAGCCCGTTCTATGAACAGAAAGTGTTATTAGAACCCTAGTGGTAAATGAAAACTATTGGTGAAATAAGCGACTTTAGAGAAAACCAAACCGTTAGCTAAATAACGAGTCAAATGAGAGAGCAAATAGGAAATGAGTAGAAGGGCAAAAAGGGGAAATTTCCAAATCAAATTTATTAAAAACAAGTTTCTTCTTTCTTCCTCAGCACACTACCCGCGAGCTCCTCTCTACATTCTCAAGGGCGATTTCTTTTCTTCCTCCTCACGACGATTCTTTCTCAAAGCTTTGGCTCGTTCTTCACATTTTCCTCCTCCGATCAACGTTCTAGGTAAGGTTTTATAGTTTTGGAACTCGAGATTTTGATTTCTAGGTAGATGAACGATTTGAGTTCGTTTAGAGTTCTCTGTCAAAAGAAACGTGACATAGAGGTTTGGAATATCGAACTAGGGTTGTTCGATAAATGCCTTGAGAATGAATGTTGTGGCTTTAGGTGAAATTCCATAGCTAAGAAAATTAGAAAACCTTCAGAAATCGATTTCCCTATGCTCGGTTTTGACAACAATGTTGTGAATTTGTCGTAGGTGAACAACGCTCGTGGATGGAGCTCAGCTTGCAACAGACGCGAGGTAAGTCTTCGTGGTTGTTTGACCGATTTGGTCTACACCATAAGAATTTATGTAAAAATTAAGGATTTGGAGACGTAGTGTAATTGGGTAGTTAGGTTAGGTAGTTAGTTTAATTAAGTTGTTAAATGTTTAAGTCCATTGTTTGTTTATGTTTTTATAGTATTCATGGTATTGCACGTGTCCATGCATCATAGTTTCTAACAAGCACGAAAACAAATTTCTATGCATGTTTTCATGAAAAAGATAATAAAAAGGTATAAAGAATGGAAAGATGGTCAAGCCATTGGCGGTGGTTCAGACATGGCTGTCAGGTGAGGCATGTCTTCCCCCCAGGTAGATCCGAAGGGCTATCCAATCGCTGGATGTGCCGTTCCTATCTACTGAGAGTGAAGCCTCGGGTGACATAAAATGAAATGTATAGCAAAGAAACAAAAAGCATGATTTTACGCATTGCATACGCATAGCATTCACTAGTATGCACGTAGACTTACTGAGCCTCTAGCTCATGTTGTTTATTCTATGGTGTGTGTGACTTTGACACAGGTGAGGATGACGTTCCTCCACCTGATGTATGAGGCCGGTAGAAGGAGAATGCTCGCGGGAGTGTGTTGGCACAGTCGATGCTTAATGTGACCCGTGGGGATGTATGTATGTGTTTTGAGGGGATTGAGATGTTTTAGGCTGAGGGTGATATAGGTAGAAGTATTGAATAATTAGAATCATATTAGGATGTTTGGTTCTGGATAGCTGATATAATGATGTATGGATGTTTTGATAAACTGTTTTATAAAATGTTTTGTTAAAGTTTTTTTGGAACTGCTTGATGAAAAAGATCAAGGGGGAAATGTTAGTTTTTAAAAGGATCCACGCGGTTCATTCTAATGAAAATGTACTTTGTGGTCTAATACGTCTAGCGTCGGTTCCGAGTGAGATTATGGAGGATGTATGAGTATCGGATTGTTTGATGTCAAATTGTATTGTGAAGGCGTATGTGGTGTTAGTGAAATTGAGGAAGAAATTTGGTGTATAGGTGTGCGTATGTAAATGGAGGAAGAAAGAGAAAAGAAAGAGATGAGCTAAGTCCTCTGAAAGATTAGATTCCAGAGAACTTGGCGATCGATCGCCTGAGATGGCGATCGATCGCCAATAATGGTCGCCATATACCAGTGGAAGTTTAAATGTTGTCGTTTAGTGAGTGGTGGAAGTTGCCTAGCGGAAGTTGATCGGTAGAAGCTGGATGAATGAGTCATTCGACTGACATCACCGGTGGAAGTTTAAATGTTGTCATTTAGTGAGCGGTGGAAGTTGCCTAGTGGAAGTTGATCGGTAGAAGCTGGATGAATGAGTCATCCGGCTGACGTCACCGGTGGAAGTCTAAATGTTGTCGTTTAGTGAGCGGTAGAAGCTGGATGAATGAGTCATTCGGCTGACGTCACCGGTGGATGTAATCCAGTGGTGGAAACGAACGTTGTTCGTGTAGTGAGCGGTGGATATTGCTGACTGTCACCAGTGGATGTAATCCAGCGGTGGAAGTAGACGTTAATAGTAAGTATTGGCAGAAGATATCTCCTTGGCGGATGATGTCTTTCTAATGGGAGATGTTCAGGAGATCAAGCGCAGAACTCTCTGGTTTTTCCAGAGTAGTTGTCGATCCTACGCGGGAAGGGAAGGCGTACGGTCGGATCACGAAAGCCATTCGTTCTGGAGGATGGACGTGAACCGATCGATTGGTTGTGCTGGGGCGATCGTTCGCCTGCGGCATTTTTGTTGTCTGGGAGATATTGTCCTCGCCTTTGCTTTGCATTTTTTCTCTGTTTCTTTTGTTAAAAATTATAATTGATTTTAAATGTTTGTTTTAAAAAATTGTTTTGTAATTGTTTCTAAAGGTTTTATTGAATTGTTTTCCAACTGTTTTCCGCTAAAACGCAAGTATAAAAGAAAGAAAAGTTTGTACGGAAATTTTGGGAATAGTATGGGTATAGATTTAGGGTTGTTACAGTTTATGGTATCAGAGCGCCCCAGGTTTTAAAAACGGTTTTGTAGACTGCTCGACTGCACAGCCACTACGCGGACATCCTTCTTCAACTGTATGGATGTTTAATGCTTTATTTGATTTCGATTTCTTAGGATTATTATTTTGTTGGTATAGGAGTTTTTATAAAAAAAAATGGTACGAGGAAGAGATCTAAGAGACGAAGCTCTCGATAGACTCACCGATATGCTGGACCGTCAAGCCCAGCATATGGACCGGCAGGCACAACAGATCGAGCAATTGGTAAATCGAGATGGTAATAGGGCCCGAGAGGTAGTTGTACCGAACCATCAGGGCATGGAGAGGTTTTAGAAGTTACAGCCTCCAATTTTCAATGGACAGTCATCGGATCCTACACTAGCTGAGGAATGGATCCGTACTATGGAGGATATGTTGGAGTACGCCGGCATAAAGGATAGGAATAAGGTGGTATATGTCACTTTCCACATGGCATTAGATGCCCGTTTTAGGTGGGACTCGATTAAGGCGACTACGGACGTGGCAAGTATGACGTGGGAACGATTTAAGACAGTGTTCTTCGAGAAATACTTCAGTCGCACAGTGAGGGCGGCAAAGAGAGCGGAATTTATGCAGCTGAAATAGACGGGCTCAATTGCGGAGTATATTCGGAAGTTCGAGGCTCTATCTCGATTTGCCCTAAGTTTGATAGGCGACAATGAAGACATGGTATGCCAGTTTATTGATGGATTGAATTCCGAGATTCGGAAGAGTGTGATTGTGTCGAGAATTCCAGGTGTGCCCTATTTGGAGATCGCAGCAAGGGCTTTAGACTTTGAGGTTGCAGAGGTAGCCTATGTTAAAACGAGGGAGCCTGCCAAGGGCTTCTTTCGTGAGATTCAGCTTCTGGTACGAAACCGAGGGTGGCAACCTAGAGGACAACAACAGCCGCCACAACAAAGGGGCAGTAAGAGGCCCTACGACTGTAAGGGCGACCAGGGCAAGGGGAAGCAAGTCCAAGGGGCTACACAAAAGCCCATTTGCCCTAAATGTCTGAAGGAACACTTCGGTGAATGTCGAATGGGTACCAATGCGTGTTACCGATGTGGAGAGACTGGCCACTATGCCATGAATTGCCCACTACTGAACCGGACTCAACCAGGCAGAGATCAGCAGGGCAGAGATCAGAGGCAATTCATGCCGAGGATTTTTGCATTTATTGAGCCTGGTGATGTCGACGACGAGGCTCAGCCTTCTGTTATAGCAGGTACTATCTTAGTCATGGGTACACCAATATTTTCTTTGATAGACGCGGGAGCTACGCACTCCTTCATTTCTATTTCTTGCATGGCTAAATTGGGCTTAGAGTCTGAGTTATCAGAGTATGAGTATAGAGTGATGCTGCCTTCGGGAGTGCTTATGCAGTCCGATTGTATCTTCCAAGGTAACGTCATCTCGGTAGGGGTTAATATCCTCTATGCTTGCCTGATAGTCATGAGCATAGAGCGGTACGATCTTATATTGGGATTGGACTAGCTAGGTTGCCATTTCGCTACCATAGACTGCCGATCCGGACTGGTAACTTTTCGGCCTCCGGATAAGGAAGAGTTTTCATATCAGGCGATGAACCGGTTGAGTGGGTTGCCTATATCCTATTCCATGAAAGTTCGAGAGCAGTTTAGAGGCAAATGCTCAGTTTATCTGGCTACAGTGGTCGATACTCAGCTGCTTGACGGGGTAAAACCGGAAGACCTTCCTGTGGTTAAGGAATTCTCCAAGATCATTCTTGATGATCTTCCTGGATTACCGCCGATAGAGAGATTGAATTCACTATTGATGTTTATCCAGGTACGGAGCCTGTATCGAAAAATCCATACAGACTGGCACCTGCAGAATTAAAGGAGTTGAAGACTCAGTTAGAAGAGTTGTTAGACAAGGGGTTCATTCGACCCAGTTTCTCTCCTTGGGTGCGCCAATTTTATTTGTTAAGAAGAAAGACGAAACCCTCCGAATGTGTGTGGATTACAGAGAATTGAATAAACTAACGGTGAAGAATAAATATCTACTGCCTCAGATTGACGATCTGTTTGATCAACTACAGGGTGCTCGAGTGTTTACACAGATTGACCTACGCTCGGGTTATTATCAATTAAAGGTCCGGAAAGAAGACATTCAAAAAACAGCTTTCCGAACGAGGTATGGGCATTACGAATTCCTTGTGATGTCCTTTGGACTTACTAATGCTCCTGCAGCGTTTATGGATATGATGAACCGCACTTTTAAGGAATATTTAGACAAGTTTGTCGTCGTCTTCATTGATGACATCTTGGTCTACTCAAGGACAAAGGAAGAGCACGAAGAGCATCTGCGGATTGTTCTTAGGATTTTATCTCAGCACCAATTATATCCAAAGTTCCCTAAGTGCAAGTTTTGGCTGGACAGAATAAGCTTTCTCGGTCACGTCATATCTCAAGAGGGAATCTCAGTAGATCCAGCTAAGATTGAGGTGGTCAGGGATTGGACACAGCCTAAGAACGTACGAGAGGTACGTGGATTCCTCATATTGGCAGGATACTACTGGAAGTTCATTGAGGGATTTTCAAAGATAGCAGTCCCTTTGTCCCGATTGACGAGAAAGATGAAAGGTTTGTATGGTCTGCTGCGTGTGAAAAGAGTTTCAACGAGCTGAAACAAAGGCTGACTAAAGCACCGGTGTTGATACTACCTGTAGAAGGCGACAAGTTCAGTATATACTGTGATGCTTCAAAGGTTGGACTTGGGTGTGTGTTGATGCAGGAGGGCAGAGTCATTGCTTATGCTTCTAGGCAATTAAAACCGTACGAGCAAAATTATCCAACTCACGACCTTGAGCCCGCAGTGGTTGTCTTTGCTTTAAAAATCTGGAGACACTATCTGTATGGACAACCGTGTGAGGTGTTCTCCTGACCACAAAAGTTTAAAATACTTGTTTACGCAAAAGGAACTCAATATGCGACAGCGAAGGTGGTTGGAGTTCGTAAAAGATTATGATTTTGAAATTAAATACCACCCAGGGAAGGCAAATAAAGTCGCAGACGCTTTGAGCAGAATGCCTTCTACTAGTCAGGCTATGCTTACATCGATGTCGAGAATGTAAAGGTCTGAGATCGAGAAGTTCGACGTAGAGATTGTGTCAGAGTTGTCCAGCATGCTCACCAACATTTCTCATAGGTCGATGATTTTAGACAAAATACGAGAAGCTCAACAGAAGGATTTGGAATGTGAAAGGCTTCGGATGACAATGACATCTGAAGGTTCGTCTGACTTCAACCTGACAGATGAAGGAGTATTGAAATATAGGCACAAGTGGTATGTGCCTAGCGATGATGAGCTGAAGAAAGAGATCCTAACCGAGGCACATTCCTCGGCATACTCGGTGCATCTGGGGAGCACCAAAATGTATCGAGACTTGAGACAACATTTATGGTGGCCGAACATGAAAAGAGAGATTGCTAGATACGTGGAGACCTGCCTAATATGTCAACAAGTTAAGGCTGAACATCAAAGGCCAGCCGGAACCTTACAGCCACTGCCGATTCGGAGTGGAAGTGGGAGCAAATCTCCACGGATTTCATAGTGAGACTCCTGAGAATGACAAAGGGGCACGATGGCATTTGGGTGATAGTGGACTGTTTGACAAAGACGGCCCACTTCCTACCAGTGAAGATGACCTATTCTATGGATCAGCTAGCTGAGCTGTAAGTGCAGGAGATAGTCAGATTACACGGAAGTATCCATCTCTATTGTTTCTGATAGAGATGCCAGATTCACTTCGAAATTTTGGAAGAGTCTACATAAGGTAATGAGAACTCAATTAAATTTCAACACGGCGTTTCATCCTCAGATTGATGGACAGACAGAAAGAACAAATCAGATTCTTGAGGATATGCTTAGAGCTTGTGTGCTGGAGTTTCAGGGCTCATGGAGCCGATATCTACCATTGATTGAGTTCTCGTACAACAACAACTTCCAGGCTATGATCAGCATGGCTCCGTATGAGGCATTGTATGGTCGAAAATGTAGGTCTCCATTATACTGGGATGAGGTCGGCGAAGCCAGTATAATTGGCCCAAATATTTTGCAACAAACAGCGGAGAAGATCGCAGTTATCAGACAACGTATAGAGATAGCACAGAGCCGCCAAAAGAGCTATGCTGACACTAGTATGACATAGATGAATGATTTGAGTTCGTTTAGAGCTCTCTGTCAAAAGAAACGTGACATAGAGGTTTGGAGTATCGAACTAGGGTTGTTCGATAAATGCCTTGAGAATGAATGTTGTGGCTTTAGGTGAAATTCCTTAGCTAAGAAAATTAGTAAACCTTCAGAAATTGATTTCCCTATGCTCAGTTTTGACAACAATGTTGTGAATTTGCCGTAGGTGAACAACGCTCGTGGACGGAGCTCAGTTTGCAACGGACGCGAGGTAAGTCTTCGTGGTTGTTTGACCGATTTGGTCTACACCATAAGAATTTATGTAAAAATTGAGGATTTGGAGACGTAGTGTAATTGGGTAGTTAGGTTGGGTAGTTAGTTTAATTAAGTTGTTAAATGTTTAAGTCCATTGTTTGTTTATGTTTTTATAGTATTCATGGTATTGTACGTGTCCATGTATCATAGTTTCTAACAAGCACGAAAACGAATTTCTATGCATGTTTTCATGAAAAAGATAATAAAAAGGTATAAACAATGCAAAGATGGTCACGCCGTTGGCGGTGGTTCAAACATGGCTGTCGGGTGAGACATGTCTTCCCCCCGGGTAGATCCGAAGGGCTATCCAATCGCCGGATGTGCCGTTCCTATCTACTGAGAGTGAAGCCTCGGGTGACATAAAATGAAATGTATAGCAAAGAAACATAAAAAATGATTTTACGCATTGCGTAGGCATAGCATTCGCTAGTATGCACGTAGACTTACTGAGCCTCTAGCTCATGTTGTTTATTCTATGGTGTAGGTGACTTTGACAGAGGTGGGGATGACGTTCCTCCACCTGATGTATGAGGCCAGTTGAAGGAGAATGCTCGCAGGAGTGTGTTGGCGCAGTCGATGCTTAATGTGACCCGTGGGGATGTATGTTTGTGTTTTGAGGGGATTTGGATGTTTTGGGCTGAGGGTGATATAGGTAGAAGTATTGAATAATTAGAATCATATTAGGATGTTTGGTTCTGGATAGCTAATATTATGATGTATAGATGATAAACTGTTTTATAAAATGTTTTGTTAAAGTTTTTATGGAACTGCTTGATGAAAAAGATCAAGGGGGAAATGTTAGTTTTTAAACGGATCCACGCGGTTCGTTCTAGTGAAAATGTACTTTGTGGTCTAATACGTCTAGCGTCGGTTCCGAGTGAGATTATGGAGGATGTATGAGTATCGGATTGTTTGATGTCAAATTGTATTGTGAAGGCGTATGTGGTGTTAGTGAAATCGAGGAAGAAATTTGGTGTATAGGTGTGCGTATGTAAATGGAGGAAGAAAGAGATGGGCTAAGTCCTCTGAAAGATTAGATTCCAGAGAACTTGGCGATCGATCGCCAATAATGGTCGCCATATACCGGTGGAAGTTTAAATGTTGTCATTTAGTGAGCGGTGGAAGTTGCCTAGCGGAAGTTGATCGGTAGAAGCTGGATGAATGAGTCATCCAGCTGACGTCACCAGTGGAAGTTTAAATGTTGTCGTTTAGTGAGCGGTGGAAGTTGCCTAGTGGAAGTTGATCGGTAGAAGCTGGATGAATGAGTCATCCGGCTGACGTCACCGGTGGAAGTTTAAATGTTGTCGTTTAGTGAGCGGTGGAAGTTGCCTAGCGGAAGTTGATCGGTAAAAGCTGGATGAATGAGTCATCCGACTGACGTCACCGGTGAAAGTCTAAATGTTGTCGTTTAGTGAGCGGTAGAAGCTAGATGAATGAGTCATCCGGCTGACGTCACCGGTGGATGTAATCCAGCAGTGGAAGTAGACGTTAATAGTAAGTATTGGCGGAAGATATCTCCTTGGCGGATGATGTCTTTCTAATGGGAGATGTTCAGGCGATCAAGCGCAGAAATCTCTGGTTTTTCTAGAGTAGTTGGCGATCGTACGCGGGAAGGGGAGGCGTACGGTCGAATCATGAAAGCCATTCATTCTGGATGATGGACGTGAACCGATCGATCGACTGTGCTGGGGCGATCATTCGCCTGCGGCATTTTTGCTGTCTGGGCGATATTGTCCTCGCCTTTGCTTTGCATTTTTTCTCTGTTTCTTTTGTTAAAAATTATAATTGATTTTAAATGTTGGTTTTGAACAATTGTTTTGTAATTGTTTCTAAAGGTTTTATCGAATTGTTTTCCAACTGTTTTCCGCTAAAACGCAAGTATAAAAGAAAGAAAAATTTTTACGGAAATTTTGGGAATAGTACGGGTATAGATTTAGGGTCGTTACAAGCACATCCCTACCAAAATTCAACTCCCAAAAAAATCAGAATAAATCTCCCAAAATATTCCGAACAATTTTCGATCGATAACTCAATCCAAGAATTTCAATACCAGAATTTCTGAACACCAACAGTAACAGAAAAATTCCAAACAATTAATCACACTGAAAATTTCAAGAGGAAACAATTTCTCTCTACTCTATGTCTTCGGGCGTCGATAGAGTCTTCTGGATGGAGTTACGGGGGTGGCCGGTTCTTTGTAGTGGACAGAGGCTGGGTTCTGTTCTTCCTTCGTTGTTATTCAATGGTGACAGACAACATATGAGGACAAATCTTCCTCAAGACAGCGAACTCTGTCGATGGTTGGTGTGGCGAGTTCTGAATGGCGGTTTCCCTCGCACAAATCTGTGTCAAAAATCGATAAATCTCGTGGCGTTCTCTGGTTTGAAGGTGCGACCGGAAATTGGGCTTCTCCCTGGACGACCGTCGGCAATTTTTGTGGCATCGGCCTTCCGTGCGATGGTGGTCGGCTTCTCTTCGATGGTAGATGACGATGTTGGGTTTTTCTTCTTCCTTCGTGAAGAAGAGAATAAGGATGCTGGAAATTTAAAAAAAATTTCCTTTTTTTCCTTTTATTTTTATTTTTTTATTTCCTAATTTCCTTTCTTCAAAAAAATTGCAAATTTCACTCACTGAAATTGAAAACCTGTAAAATCGTTTGATACCTTCGATGAATCAAAATCTGATTTTCAGAAACTTTCAACGTTGCTCTGATACCATTTCTTGAAAAAATCAAATGAGAAACCGAAAAAGAAATATGACGAAGAACACCATATTTACGTGAAAAAATCCTTTCGAGAAAAAACCAAAGGGTAAATGAACAAATTAACTATGAAGATCGAAATACAACCGTGAGTTTTGCAACTCTAACTTACATGAATTTATAGAGAAAACAAAACCCTAATGAGATTTTCAACATGTGACTAATTGGTGTGGCCCGTATAGAATTCGAGTCACACTAAATTCTAACAATATTGCCAACAATAATAGCTTAAGAGTCAATTTGTCAGAATTTTTATAAATTAGTAGTTATTTTGGACTTTACCTTTGAAGTAAAATAAAATTATTCATCATTTTATAGGAAGTTAAGAGATAAATGTGTAGAAATTTTCTATATTGAGGTTTTTGACTTGACTTGAATTTATTTTAATTCATATGATATCTCCAATATAAATGTGTACATACGTGAGATTGTAGTCATTTTGTGACTTTAATTCCCTCCAATTTTTTGATAGTGTCTATATAGAACATGGATCCTTATTAATAATGTCCTCTTGCATGTACTTTGAAATATATTGTAAACTTCGTTACAGATTTATCTTTAAAATGTGATTATTGTAGTGGTTTTAAAATTATGTATTTTCTACATAATATCAATAACTACAACAAGCCTCATATGCATATAATATTTATTACGTAATTTCTCCTTTTCTCAGAAGTTTGAGGAAAGACTGATTAAAAGCTTGTATAAGAACAGAGGCCCATGCAGGAATATTCAAAGACCATAAATTCAACCAAGGCCCGGAGATCGTTCTCCGACGCCCCTAGCCCAGTACTTCCGACTCGCTTCTTCCTTAATGCGGACCGAAGGCTTTTTTTGGGATATGCGTTCACAGCTTGCAAGGTTTTCGTTTTGTGCTTAGACAAGTTCGTAGTTCGATTCACAGAACGTTCGCGCTGATCTTTTGGAAATCTACTGTTTTACTCGTACGAGAAATCCTTTCCTTCTAGTTTCTCATATTTCCTTGATTTTGGAAGTGAATGAGCGCGGCGAAGAGGGAGCCGCTATTAAGCACTCCTCCTCAACTGTGTTTGTTTCCAACTTACCTTACTCCTTTACCAACAAACTGGTATTTTTCTTTGTTCTTTCATCTCTTTTGTTTCCTTGGAAAGATTACAATGGCAAACCTCAGTTTATCGTTTAGTGTCAAGGTTTAAGCGTTTTGTGTTTGTATCTTTTTCATGTCCTTAACGATTCAGTTTGAAGAAACATTTGAAGATGTCGGACCTATTAGACGGGCTTTCATGGTTAGAGAAAATGGTATGTACAGAATCATGCTGTAGCTTAACTCCAGATTTTTATGTTAAGACTGGCTGAGCCAATCTTGCACGTTCTATTTTTAAGAGTGAGATACCAAATGTTCTTCTTTTGCTCTTTCTTAATTCAAGTTGAAAAGGATACGATATGTTTTCTTTTCTTATGTTCATGCTGACAGGATCAACTAAGCATCGTGGTTTTGGTTTCTTTCAATTATAAGTTCTCTGCTGTTCTTGCCCCTTCTATTTCTTTTACAGTTGGATTTTTTCTTATGTAATTACCTTTGAGATTGAAGACTCTGAGGTTTCTGGTTTGGTTTTCAAATGTTTGACTGGATAGAATTTAATCCTATGCAATATGCTTCCAAATGATATTTTCTTGTGAGTTTCCTCTGTATTACCAATCATACTGGAAAACTTTTAACCAGCAAGTTTTTTTATTCATGAGTAGCATAACATATATGAACAATCTATTACTTAATCCTGTGTTCTGATGTCTTTCAGTGCTATCAAAGAAGATGCAAATCGTGCTATAGAGTTGATAAATGGGTCATCTGTTGAAGGCCGAAAAATTGCAGTCAAACATGCAATGCGGCGTGCTCCTCTTGAGTAGCGAAGATCAAAGAAGAAACAAAGTTGATAGAGTTTATATATTTATTGGACTCTGAGAACTCACAGAATTTTCTGTACTATTTACTTTACTCAGAGACATGCATGCAAATATGAAATTTCACTTACTTCTTAGTAGTCTATTTCTGTTTCTTAAATTTAGCTTAATTTGGGGCATTCATTTTTAATCAGTCATTCCCTTGAAGGCGAATAATGAAAAGGATGGTGAAACCTCCAAGTCAGGAAAGGATGCTTCAAATTTGGTAGAACAAGGTTTCAAATATTTTTTATCCATCTATATTGCTTTGTTGACTTAAGTTTACTTCTATTTTTTTTATTGTGATGTTTATAGATATTTTTCTTTCTCCTATCTCTTACTGATGCTTTAGTTAAACTTAGGAAGAGTATAAAGGCATCTCCAGTTTCTCGTGATTTAGCTATTAAAGCAGGTTCTTCAAAGAAGCAAAGGTATTGGTGTTCTTTTCTTTGTTGCGACTTCCACTTCAAAAATTTGTAATGGTTAGGAGGATAACTCTTACCTTGAATGTGTGGTTGTATTATGATCTCGATTTTCTATTGGAAGTATTTCTTGTGCTCTTGATATGCAGCCCATCTCCTTTTAAAATTTTCATTGAAATGAAAGCTGTACCAGGTTTGTAAAATCAATGCAAAGATCCAGAATTATAAACTGGAACCAAATATGATTGTTGTGAATTTCATTTGATCATCAACGTTTCCTGACTCAGGTTTATGTTTTCAAGAAGCTTGGTATATTAGTAGCCAGACTGAGAAGATGAAGTCCATGTGTTTATTTTAAATAAGCACAAGTTTTTCCTTCATTGTGGAATAACTTTGCCAGTGTCTGCAATCATTAAATTTTTAAGAGTGGAATAAGAGTTAGATACAGATTGAATGAATGGAGTTTTATGTTCTTTGTAATCAACATTTGCTATTAAGAGATAGGAATATCAGTAAAATATAATTAACATTTTGGTCGGTTTTATGAAAATGAAGCTCGAGCTCCCCCAAGTAAGCAATCAATTTTTTTTTGTGATTTAATAATCTATATTTGTCGAGTTTTTTGAACTCTTTGAGATGTCATGTGGGACAATAGGTAGGATGACCATTTCTTGAGGAATGAATGCCCTGATGTAATCATTTCATTTTATTTTGAAGGGTTGCAAGGACTGTTGTATTTGGAAGTCTAATTAATGCTAAAATGGCTGAAGATGTTCACTCAAGACATAGGTCCTATTTGTTTAGTGACTTATCCATTGCCAAAAGAAGAAATTCAAACACATGGTGAGATGTCTATTGAATGTTTCTGGGTAAGTATTGTCGAAGTTTACAAATGAATGCAACTTAAGTTGTCGAGAAATAGTTGGTACAATCAAAATCCATATATGCATCTGGATAAGGATTTAAATGCCAAGTGTATTCATTCAAGTCAATTTATCATCACTTTTATTGTGCTGTTTTCAACTCTTAGTGTTCATAGGATGATTTGGTATTACACAGATGCAAAATTTATCTTTTTTTCAAGCTCCCTAATACATTTTAAGTACTTATTTATGGGTTGCATAGTCTTCATCTATGGAAAATGGATCAATGCATATGTTGTTTTCAGGTTTGTTACGAGATTGATGCAAAATGGATGCTTCAGTTGTGCTTTATGATAGTGTAAAGTCTGCCCGTGCTGCTGTAGCAATGTTACATCAGAAAGAAATTGAAGGACGTACCATATGGGGCCGCCAACTGGGGGGAGGTATGTGATAAATTTTTCAATGACTTGAAAGGTTTAAATGTTACAAATGCCTCAGTAGTTATGTCCACAAGCGGTCAACTCACCCATGTTTCCATCATGATTTTTTTCTTCCACTATTTCTTTTACTTTTTGATTTTGTTAGAAGATAATTTTTAAGGTAAAATATGTTTTTAGTTCTTCTAGTTTAAGAGTTGTTTTAATTTAATTTAGGTAGAAAAATATGATTTTTCTACGATAGATTTGTATTGGATGTGATCTAGATTGGAGCGGAACAATTCTAGTTCCTATATTGTGTAAATCGCAAAAGATCTTAGGATACATACCTTCAATTTTATATTCGTAATTCTTGTATTGGTGCCCTGTTCTGTAAAAACATAAAATCTAAAGTATTTCTTATGTTACTTACTTGAACCCTTAATCCTTAAACCCTAAACCTTCTTTGGTGCTCTTAGCATATGTCAACCTCACATTTGAGTTTTCTGCTGAATAACTTCTTTGTTACTAAACAGCTCTTTGTTTTTTTCTTTCTTGGGTTCTAAAACTCATAAATGAAAAATTATTGTCAGAAACCTTCCTTTCAAGGTTTTTACCTACTCATTTAGTCTTTCAGTATTCTGCTTTATTCCGACAAGCTTCGCTAAGCAATTTACGTTGACACAGGCCACAGAAAATGAACTAAAGAACATGTTTTCATCTGCTGGGTTTATCTGGGACGTGTTCATTCCAAATAAATCTGACTCAGGGTATGTCTTTTCATTCTCATTCATTTACAATTAATAACCTACCATATTCCTAAGCCAAGTTTTAGTGGTTTCATTTTACGTATTGTCAAAGGGTTTTGCATTTGTAAAATTCACATGCAAACAAGATGTGGAGAATGTATGTTTGAAATCTGGATTTGCTCGTAATTTACAATGCTAGGAATTTATTCTCATTAAAAATAGATCATATATGTTTTTTGTTCTTTTTCAGGCTATTAAACTGTTCAATGGTCAAACCTTTGGTAAAAGACCTATAGCTGTTGATTGGGCTGTTCCAAAGAAAATTACAGTAATGGTGTCAATGCTACTCCGTTAGAAGATGGTAATTTGGTGGAGTTATAATTCAACTTATGTGTTTTAGATTGCTTCCTATATGCTGTACTTTTTTGGTTCTATGACATTATGAGTCTCAACATCATTTGTAATTGAAATAACCAAATCACTTGTCTGTTCATAAAATTTTGAGAAAACTTATGCATTTTTGGAATTGTGATCAAGAATGGATCTCTTTTGGGGGAGTATGCGGTTGGTCTTTTCTATCTAGAAAGCCATAATATTAATTCCTAATAAAAGGTTATTTGTACAAGTCATAGACCACTACACCTTAAGGTAGACCTTCTAGCAATTCGAACATTAACTCCGGTAACCTACCACCTCCTAAGACCATTTTCTTTTTCCTTTCAACTCTATTTGTTGTTTTAAGAAATTTTATGATTAATCGTGTTACATGCTAAAGGATCAAAGGTAATCAGGATAAAACTTTGCAGAGGAATTAAATGAAAGCAACAGAGATAGCGTCAGTAGTGATGAGGATTTGGAAGATGATCTGGAGGATTCTCAACAAAGCCCCCAGCATGCTGGAGTTAAATTGTCTTTGTGACGATCCAATATCAACGGAGAAAGACATCACTGTTAAAGAACTTAATTTTGAAGAGGAAACAGACATGGCAAGAAAAGTTCTTAAGAACTTCATCTCACGATCAGCTGAAGAAACTATTCCTTCTGCTAGTTATGACAAGGATCCAAATTCTGGTGAAGGTAGTGGGGATTTACCTTCCAATTCATCTGTTGTGCCTGCCAAAGTAGCAGCAGCAACCAAACCAAAAAAAGTAAATGAAAGTAAGCTGTTAGATCTTAAAAAGGTGGATGATGATTTACAGAGAACAACTTTCATAAGCAACCTTCCTTTTTAGGTCGAGAATGAAGAAGTGAAACTAAGATTTTCTGGATTTGGTGAAGTTCTGTCGTTTGTCCCAGTTGTGCATCAAGTCACCAAGTATGGATAGTATTGAAATTGGTTTAGTAATACTTGCCTATTTCGCCATTAGAAACTAATATGATATCTTTCTGATAGGTGACCCAGAGGTACTGGTTTTCTCAAGTTTAAAACCATAGATGCTGCTAATGCTGCTGTTGCAGCAGCAAAATCTGAGTCTGGTTTTGGAATTTTTCTGAAAGGGAGACAATTGACAGTATGGAAGGCTTTGGATAAGAAATCGGCACATGACAAGGAATTGGAGAAGTCCAAGAATGACAGTGACGACCAGCGCAATATTTACTTGGCCAAGGTTAGTTTCATCAAAGACTTAGCAAGCATCCCCTCCAATTTTGTTCTCACATGAATTAAAAATTTAAGGGCTTGGTTATTTTGTGGATGAATCTTTATCAGAGCTCTTGGTGTTTTATTTGATTACATGATACTTATAGGAAGGCCTAATTATTGCCGGAACCCCAGTTGCTGAAGGTGTTTCAGCTAGTGACATACTGAAACGTTAAAGGTAAGTAGTATTTCTTGACTATTTAAGTGAGGATTCTCATTCTACTACGCTGCGCCCTATCTTGTGTGATTTTTGCAGTCCCCTGGGTGTAGACGTTTTGTTATACTCTGGAAGTAATTTGTATTGTTCACTCCATCATCTTCTTTCTTTTTTTTTTTCTTTTTTTTTCTTTTTTTTCCTCTAACAGGTTAGAGAAGAAAAAGGAGACTAAACTTGAATCTCCAAATTTTCATGTTTCAAGGACTAGACTTGTCGTATACAATTTACCTGTATCAATGAATGAAAAGAAACAAACGGAGCTTTGTATTAAAGCAGTTCTTTCACGAGCTTCCAAGCAAGAGCCTGTGATTCGGCAGGTAAACATTACTTCTCTTTATTCTTGGTTTGATGTATGTAGGTCAAGTCAAGCCTTACATTTGATGCTTTTTTTTTATTCAGATAAAGCACGTAAAGGACACTAGGAAAGGAAATGCAGTGAAGAAAACCCAGAATCTTGGAGTTGCTTTTGTCGAGTTTTCTGAGCATCAGCATGCACTTGTGGCCTTGAGAGTTCTCAACAACAATCCGGGTAATTTTACTTGATTGTAGGTTATTTATTTTCTCTCACATGTAACTGTTTTACTGACAACTCCTGCTTGATTTTTACCATCATATTTTATTTAGGTGTATTATATTCATAAGAAGTTATAATTGTCATTTATGATTGTTTAAGTTAGTGAAGTAGGATTTGATTTTTTGTAGAAACATTTGGACCTGCAAATCGTCCAATTGTTGAGTTTGTTGTTGATAATGTGCAAATGTTGAAGATACGAAAAGCCAAGCTACGAGTTCAGTCGCAGGGTCCCCGTAGAGATGCTCCTGATGTCCCTTTGCATGGAAAAGAGAAACCCAAGAAGTGGAAATCAGTAGACAATGATAGGTCAAGTAAAAATCAAATTTTGCATGAAGGTGAACAAGAACCAAGAATACCTAATGAAGCTGCTACAGAAGCAGACATTAGCACAAACAAGCAGAAAGCCAAACCAGAGGGCGGAAAGCTGGTGGAGTCATCTCTGAAAAACAAGTCAAGACAGAGAAAACAAAAGACAGAAAGTTGGAGGCAACGAAATGCTGGATGGGTGAAGTGGAAGCTGCTGAGACTCGTAAACCAGGATCTTTGGAGGGAAGAGATGTACAGCACAAAAAGAGGAAGCTGCGTGAGGAAGTCAGACAAAGTAATGGAGAAGAAAACTTGAAGACCCGAAAAAGACCAAAGAAGAACAAGGAACCCGTGGGGAGAGATGTTGCAGATAGACTGGACATGCTCATTGAACAATACAAATCCAAGTTCTCACAGCCGAGTTCCCATGCAATAGGTGGCGATAGGAAAGATTCTGGACAAGTGAGAAAATGGTTCCAATCTTAAGCACTCGTTTGTCTAAGCTTTTTCATCAGACCATATGACGAACGATGCAGTTGCTAGAATTTTCATGCATCTTTCAGCATTGTCCTGTCCACCCAAACAATCATTTTTGGGTGTTCAAAATTTTGATTGTAGACAAAGTTTCAAGTTGGTATACATGACAGTGGCATGAACACAAGTAAATGTTAGAGTGATTGTATAATTGCTGCTGTTTTAAGAAACACCAGAGAAGATAGGAGGTAGCTGTTAACAATACTGTAATCTTTTTAATAATCACTGTTATGTTAGTTGTATTTTTAAAATAATTAATTTTGAAAAAAAAGTGATAATAGTTTGGTAAATTGTTCGTGATCTATATGAATTTTAATTATTAAATTATTATAAAGATACATTACAAGTTGAAAGAAAAATATGAGTGCAATGAAAAGTGGGCGGTTGAATATCATTATTAAAAATTTAAAAAATAAAAATAAAACTAATTTATTTTATAACAGCTTCTACCTTATTAGAAAAATGAATAGGGTAAATTCCAAAAACAACCATGAAGTATGGGTAGTTCTCGAAAAAACCTTCGAACTACAAGTCGTCGCAGTCAAAACCTCAAAGTTTGAAAAACTGTCAAAAAAGACCTTCGCGAGGGGCCGCATGCCCCCCGAATTGCCCACCCCCCCCCCCCCCCCCCCCCCATGCCCAATTACAAAGAAATTCGGGGGGCCACATACAACATGCGGGGGGCCGCATGCTGTAATTCGGCGTCCCGCACTCCCAAATTATTCTTCACTATTTTCAAATACCAAATCAAATTCAATTAACTTAAAATTTTTACCATATATTCATCACATCATAGGAAGATAACGTAAAAAGTTTCGTGATTTTTTTAAAATTTTTATGATTTAATATAATTTTTTTATAAAATAATGTCATTAAAATTACAATATATCGCACAAATGTTATAAAATCACGAAACTTTTTTTATTATCTTTCCATGATGTAATGAACATGTGATAAAAATTGTAAATAAATCGAATATGATTTGTTATTTTAAAAAAATTAAATCTTCATTTCTTCTTCAGACATCAATTTGAAGCCTTAAACGATAGATTTTGGGTCCGAAAAAAGCTGTCATGGAGTTGTAACCAATTTATGGAGCACGCTGAATTGCAAAATGCAAATGTAGTCTTGGTCTTGTTTGAATAGTGCATGAGAATATGGGTGTGGTTGGAGAAGAAAGAAGGACCAAACTCAGTTTCATTTTGCTTTGTTAGACACACTAGAATCTTCTATACTAGTTCATTTTGTTTGGCGTACGCACGAGCGGGTTTGGTGCAGTTTCACTCTGAAACCGAGATCGAACCATGACCCACAATTCCAGATTATTGGAATTGAAACTAGAACCATTAAGTTCCGAAATCGAGCCAGGACTGAATTGAGTTTCACGGATCGGTTCCAATTTATATATATATACTTACTACTTACTTTTTCAAAGGGAAAAATATCCCTGCGAAGCCTTAATCTCCAGTCTTCTCTTCTTCTTCATCTTCTTCTATGTATTTCAACCCTTTTCTAAATATTGTTCTAGCCCTAGACCAAATGGAGGAATTGTCTCGACATTGCTATGTCTCTGCTTTGTGCGAAGTTGTTATCGGAGGAGCTTGGAAAGCCGTTGGTTAAGAGAGCGGAAGCAATGGCAGCGGTGAATCAAATATGGAGAGTGAACTTGATGATGGATGTAACCCCCGGTTCTATTAAACCAATTTACTTTCTCAACTAATAGTGTACATTTTATGAATGAAATTGGGAGAATTATTGATTAGGTTAATGAGTGACTAAGTAAGGGTATAATGATAAATAGAGATCTACAGTGGATAACGTATTTAAGGGAGGGTTTAATGAGATTTAGCCGCCACTGTTATTCATTTTCCATTTTCGACTCTCAGCTCAGCAAATTCCTCTCGACATTTTCCTCTCTGATTTCTCCAGTCTAGGTGAGTTTCCTTCGTTCTCTTCTTGGTTTTAGTGGTTAGATAGCAAAGGGATTGCAATGTGTGCGTTTTGAGAATGCTATGAATGAGAGTAGATTCGAGTTTTTGTATTGAATCGGGAATGCTCGAAGAACAGAGCTCCCAACTAGCTTCCTTAGATTTCTGGATAGTTTAGAATGAGATTTAGTGAGAATCTAATCGACTCTCTGTCTATGGCTTAGGTTCGAGCAAACTCCCGAAGTAGCTTATAACTAAGCATTTTTCAGGAAACCAGGTAAGTAGAGTATGTGTGTACCTTCGGGCCTGCATCACAAAACAGTAGGGTTTATGCATGTTTGAATGTTTTCTGTATGTCTTGTATCATATTTTTGAAAAAGAAACGAAAATGAATTTACATGTAATGGCATGGTAAGACATGAACAGATTGATCAGTTTAACTGTTAAATGAATTAATCAGCCCCTTAATTGAGAACAGGGGATGTATGCTTTGGGAAGACATGATCCACTTCCCATCGAACTAGGGGGATCAAGAACAGCTTTTGTAGCACCCGGTTCCGCTAAACCAAATTTAATTTATCAAATATGATGTGCAATTTTTATGAAAGAATTGGGAGAATTATTTATTAGGTTAAGCAGTGACTAAGCAATGGCATTTATGTAAAGTGAGGTTTTAAAACAGATAACGTATTTAAGGGAAGTGTTAATACATTGTAGCCGCCACTATTCTCTATTTCCCTCTTTCGGTTTTCAGCTCGAGCAGTAGAGCTCTGTAGGCGATTCTCTCGCCCGATTCTCCTTCAATCTAGGTAAGTCTTCTTTGTTTTCTTGCATATTAGCGATTAGATAACTGAGAGAATACAATGTGAAGATTTCGAGGATGCTGTGATTGAGGGTGGGTTCGAGTTCTTGGTGATAAATGGGAATGCACGGGTAGCAGAGTTTCAATCGGTTTCCTCAAACATTTTATTGATTTTTAGTAAGGTCTAGTGAGAGTTGGATTAATGTACTGTCATGACCTTAGGTGAGCGAGCATCTGGAGTAGTTAAAACCGAGCATTTCCAGGAGAGCAAGGTAAGTGAAGTATTGTGTGTGCCTTCGGGCCTACATCACAGAACACTAGGTGTATGCATGTTTGAGTATTTCATGTATGTTATGCATCATGTTTTTGAAAGAATACGAAAATGAACTTTCATGTATTATTATGGAAAGGCAGGTACAGATTGAAATGCATTGGCTGTTAAGGGAACTAATCCACCCCTTAACTGATGAAGATGATTTATAATATTGGGAGAATTGATCACACTCCCAAGGGAACCGAGGGATCTGATCAGTGAATGAACGAATGTGCAACTGAGATGAGAAATTAGAAACTGCATAATTAGGATTTAAGTTTCAGCATATCATTTCATTATCGCTTCACTTATTTAGCCTTAGGCTAATAGATGAGTTTTGCGATGTAGGTGAGGAAGTGACAGCAGGTGATTTCTCTGAGCTTGTTGATGGATAGGCTGGTTGGAGGAGCACATTCATGCCACGGACCTGGTATTCGATGAGGCGGTTTAACTGCTGTCAGTTGGTGTGAAGTTTTAGTTGACAATGTTTTAATTTAAGTATGTTGAGTTTTCATGTCAGTAGTGGTTTTAATATTTTGAATACGTTTTGAGATTTTCGGATAATGATATTCTGTTTAGTTTTTCTTAAAATGTTTGTTTTTACTGGATTTGAGTAATGCAATGATTCGAATTATTTCTGAATGGTTTAAGTGAAATAAGTAAATTTTTTCTGTACTTAGAGTTGTGTTTGCATAGCAAGAAATAGATGAAATGTCGCTCTGTCCTCTATCGATAGATGATGTTTATCGGTAGATGTTGAGTTATAGTTATGTTGTCTATCGGAAGATGTCTTCAGTTAAGCCATCAGATGATGTAGGTTTAATTCTATCGGATGATGTCTTCAGTTAAGCCATCGGTATATGTAGTTTGTTCTATCGAAAGACGCAGGGTGAAGGAGTCATCCGGCTGACGTCATCGGTAGATGTAGTCTACCGAGAGATGTCTTTTATCTTCACCTCTTCCGGTTGACGTCATCGGTAGATGTATGATTAAGTTGTTTGGAAGAAGGAATCATCCGGCTGACGTCATCGGAAGATGTAGGAAGTGATTTGTCGTTTTATGATCGGATGATGCCGAATTGTATAGCTGTCGGACGATATAGGAAGACTTTGTCGTTTAGTCACCAGTGGATGTCGCATATTAAATTCGCCGGATGTTGTAGCCGAACTTTTGTCGTTTTGTCATTGGAAGAAGTCTTCTGTTTTCTGTTACAGTGCCTTCCGTTGACTTTGTTCAGCAGAAGATGAATTTGACTTCCATAACTTTTCAAGTATTTCACGATTTAAAATCTCTATTCCCTTTGGTCGATTATTCCTTAATATCCCGACTGCTTATTCAGACATTGTTTATAGTTTTGGTTAAACTCTATTTCTTTTTTTTACTTAAATGATTTCCGCTGCAAGTTTTTTTTTTAAATGTTTGAAGTTTTAGAAATGTTAAATGTTGCATGTCGAGCGAAGTTTTAAAATATGGTCAAAATTTCTAGTCATGTCCGGGTTTTCGTGTAACAAACCGGGTTCAGACAACTCGGGGCGTTACAGCTTTTAAGGGAATTAATCCGCCCCTTAATCGAGATCAGATGATGTATGCTTTGGGAAAATTGATCCACTTCCCATTGCTTATGAGGATCAACAGAGAACGATTATGAACTTAACTGAGTTGTGAAAGTAGAAACCGCATGATTAGGACTTATGTTTGAGTATTACCTTTCATTATATTCTCTACTTGCTTAGCATTAGGCTAATAGATGAGTTTTGTGATGTAGGTGCTGAGGTAGCTGCAGGTGAATTCACTGAGTTTACTGAAGAATAGGTGCAGTTGATGGAATGCATTCTTGCCTCAACCTGGTACACTGATGAGGTGGTTTAACTGTTGTCAGTATGTGAAGTCTCAGTAGTTAAGTGTTTTGTTGAAGTGAGCTGAGGATTTTAATGACAACAGTAGTTTTGATGTTTTTTTTAAACACCTTCGGGGTTTTCCTTTTTCTGATTATGAAAATATGATTTTCAGTTTTAGTTGTAGTTTGTTATTCAAGATTTTATAAAGTTATGGACTTATGTTGTTTTAAATGATTACAGTGAATTTACAAGTTCTTTTAACAGTGTTTCTTTGTTTTTAGTAAATGGTTGATGCGTTGTCTTGCTGTCTATCGGTTGAAGTTTTCTATCGGAAGATGTTGTCTATAGGCAGATGTTGAGTGTCACTGTTTATCGGTAGATGTGGTCTATCGGTAGATGTTGTGAGTAGAGTTGTGTCCTTTTGTGAACGGTAGAAGTGTAGCGGTGGAGCGGTAAAGTTTTGCCGTTTGTGAGCGGTGGATGTGAGCGGTAGATATGAGTCAAGTTTTGTCATTTTGTGAACGGTAGAAGTGTAGCGGTGGATGTAGTAAAGTTTTGTCGTTTTGTGAGCGGTGGATGTGAGCGGTAGATGTGAGTAGTAGAGTTTTGTCATTTTGTGAGCGGTGGATGTGAGCGGTAGATGTGAGAAGTCGACGTGTCGTTTGGCTGACGTGAGCGGTGGATGTTCGGTAGCAGAAGATGCATTCTGTCTCTACTTCTACCGCTGACACTGTTTAGCGGTAGAAGTATTTGTTTCTGCTTCTGCCGCTGACACTGTTTAGCGGTAGATACCTATTTGTTTCTGCTTCTGCCGCTGACACTGTTTAGCGTTAGATGCCTTTTGTTTCTGCTTCTGCCGCTGATACTGTTCAGTGGTAGATGTCTTCTGTTTTCCTTTTGTTTTCTTCAACTAACTGTCTCTAATATTTTAATTATTTAATAAATGTGGTTTATACAAATGGTTTTTCGCTGTAAGTTTTATGTTTCAAATAATGTCGATTTTGATTGTCGAGTGAAGTTTCCAAATTTTTCTCAAAATTTTTAGTGTTGTTCAGTATTATGAGTAGCGAACCGGGTTCTGAAAACTCAGGGCGTTACAGTTGGTATCAGAGCCATTTGGTTAAACCGTTCCAACAACTGTAAGTGTCTATGTTTAGCTCAATTATTAGATGTTTATGGTATTATTTAACTATGTCCCGGAATATAGTATTATGTCTAGACGACCAGGGAGACCAAGAATACCGAGAGATGTACCGAATCCGAGAAGTGAGGAGGATCCCAGTGTGATTAGGCAGCTGACAGATTTGGTGCGTCAACAATCCGACCAATTGGGACTACTTTTGAACCGAGATGTGCAAGGGAGTGCCAACTCGAGTTCCAACAATGAGCAGTCAGGGGACAGATTTCGGAGATTACAACCACCAACATTTGATGGGAAATCATCCAATCCGATGGTTGCCGAGGAATAGCTTAAGAAGATCGAAAGTATGTTCAGATATGCCAATATTGGAGAAGGGGACAAAGTCACGTTGGCAATGTTTCATCTGGCCGGTGATGCTCAGCTTTGGTGGGAAACGATGGAGACCACCAATGATGTCCTGACAATGTCTTGGACGCGATTCAAGGAGGTTTTCTATGAGAAATACTTTAGTAGTACTGTCCAGACTTCGAAGAAAGTGGAGTTTCTGCAATTGAAGCAGACGAGATCTGTGGCTGAGTACAGTAGACAATTCGAGTCCCTGTCCAGGTTTGCTAGGCACCTTGTACACAGAAATGATGATAGAGTTTTCCAGTTGGTAAATGGACTGAAGCCAGAGATTTATAGAGGGGTGAAGATTTCTGGCATCAAAGGCTTGACTTACAGTGAAGTTGTGGATACGGCACTAGAGGTGGAGGAGGCGGAAATGAAATGCAGAGGGCCGTGGGAAGCTCCACGGACGCCTATTCAAGGAAACACTCGGCCACATCAATTCCGTGGGACAAAAAGGCCCAATGAGGGCCAAAGTAGCCAAGGAGGAGGAAAGAAAGTGCCAGACACCAGGAGATTTCCTCAGTGCCCGAAGTGCTCGAGGTTTCACCCGGGAGAGTGCAGACTTAGCTCAGGGAAGTGCTTCAACTATGAGGAGGTTGGACACTCGATCAAAGATTGCCCAAAACCCTGAGTCATTCGATGCTTCCATTGTAACAAAGTCAGCCATATTAACAGAGACTACCCAGCTTAAAAGAGTGGCCCTGCTAAGTTGAAGCCAATGATATTCTCCATGATGGTGTCGGGTGATGAAGATCAGCCCGCTGTAGTGTTAGGTACCATATTGATTAACTCTACACCTGCTTTTACTTTAATAGATTCCGGTGCAACACATTCTTTTATAGCGTCTGCATTTGCTGTTAAGTTAGATGTACGGCCTACGCCATTTGTGCATGTGTTTAATGTCGTGTTACCCTCTGGTGAACGCATGCACTCTAACCAAGTGATGCTTGATAGTGTTGTGTTAGTAGCAAACATGAATCTACTTGCTGTTCTCATTATTATGGATATAATGGGATTTGATGTAATCCTAGGAATGGATTGGTTGTTTAAGCACTATGCCACAATCGATTGTAGGACTTGAGTAGTTAGTTTTCAACCCCCTGATGGTTTGAAACGCACTTTTCAAGCTTCGAAGAAGGATAAGAAAATGTCTGTTTTAACCCCTAACAATGCTAAGTCTTCTCCATACGAAGAATATTTATGCTTTTTGGCCAGTGCTATAGACACACAGATTGTAGGAAAATCGAGTCCTCAAAATGTCCTAGTTGTCCAAGACTTCCCAGAAGTATTTTTGGATGACCTTCCTGGTTTGCCACCAGATAGGGAAATCGAGTTTGTGGTAGATGTTTACCCAGGCGCCGAGCCTGTATCCAAGAATCCATACAGATTAGCACCATTGGAACTTAGAGAGTTAAAAACACAGTTGGAGGAACTATTGGATAAAGGGTTCATACGTCCTAGTTTTTCACCTTGGGGTGCACCTGTTCTGTTTGTCAAGAAGAACGATGGATCATTGCGTATGTGCATTGATTATCGGGAATTGAATAAGTTAACTATCAAGAACAAGTATCCACTACCTAGGATTGATGATTTATTTGACCAATTACATGGTGCACAAGTCTTCTCTAAGATTGACCTAAGGTCTGACTACTACCAATTGAAAGTTAGATCCGAAGATATTCCAAAGACTGCCTTTCGCACGAGGTATGGACATTATGAGTTTTTGGTAATGTCTTTTGGATTGACAAATGTACCAGCAGCCTTCATGGACCTTATGAATAGAGCATTTCACGAGTATCTAGATAAATTTATCATAGTGTTTATTGATGATGTCTTAATCTATTCACGACCTAAGGATGAGCATGCAAAGCACCTAACCTTGGTATTAGAAATACTAAAGCAGCACCAACTTTATGCCAAGTTTTCCAAGTGTGATTTTTGGTTGGACAGAGTTCACTTTTTGGGTCATGTGATCTCGGGAGATGGAATATCTGTTGATCCAGCCAAGGTCCAGGCAGTTAAGGAGTGGCCCCAACCGAAGAATGCTACTAATATTCGGAGTTTCCTTGGATTAGCAGGATACTACAGAAAATTCATTGAAGGATTCTCGAAGATTGTCATACCTCTTACTCGGTTAACAAGGAAAAACATGGGGTATACATGGACTGAAGAATGTGAGTGCAGTTTTCAGACTTTGAAACAGAGATTGACTGATGCCCCGGTATTAACACTCCCTGTTGAGAATGGAAAGTTTAGCATTTATTGTGATGCTTCCAAGGTCGGTCTAGGTTGTGTGTTGATGCAAGATGGAAAAGTAATAGCTTATGCTTCTAGACAGTTGAAAACACATGAGAAGAATTATCCTACACACGACTTAGAGTTAGCTGCAGTAGTCTTTGCACTAAAGATTTGGAGGCATTACCTATATGGACAAACATGTGAAATATTCTCAGACCATAAAAGTCTGAAATATATTTTCACTCAGAAAGAGTTAAACATGAGGCAACGTAGGTAGTTGGAATTTGTCAAAGACTACGATTTTGAGATCAAATACCACCCTGGCAAAGCAAATGTAGTGGCTGATGCGTTGAACAGAGTGACAACATCAACCTTGGCAGTGGTTCTTGACATGCCAATTGCATTGGAGTCTGAATTTCAAAGATTTAACCTGGAAGCTGTGTACAACGTGTCAGCTATGCTTTCTGCTATATCCTTGAAGCCTACTATTCTGGAGAAAATAGTGGAAGTTCAGACTAATGATGTTGAGTGCAAAAAGTACAGGTCAAGCATGAATTCCACTGTTAAGTCAGATTTCAACTATTCTGATGATGGAATTCTCAAGTTTCGGAATAGATGGTTTGTTCCAGCTAACAAAGGGCTTTGAGAGGAGATCCTTTCAGAAGCTCACTCTTCTAGATTCTCTGTTCATCTTGGAAGTACGGAAATGTATAGAGACCTTAAGCAACATTATTGGTGGCCAAATATGAAAGGTAGTGTGGTAGAATATGTAGGATTGTGTTTGATTTGCCAACAGGTTAAAGCTGAACATCAGAGACCTGCAGGAACGTTGCAACCATTACCACTTCCCGAATGGAAATAGGAACAAATAGCAATGGACTTTGTTGTGAGTTTGCCTAGAACAGCAAGGGGACATGTTGCAATTTATGTGATAGTTGATCGCCTAACCAAATCTGCCCATTTCCTGCCAATAAAGATGACATACTCAATGGACCAACTTGCTGAATTGTATATGCATGAAATTGTTCGACTGCATGGAGTTCCAATTACTATAGTTTCAGACCGAGATGCTAGATTTACTATCAAAGTTCTCGAAAAGACTGCACAAGGCTATGGGAACACAGCTCAACTTTAGTACAGCTTTTGACCCTCAAACAGATGGACAATCTGAAAGGACTATACAAACATTAGAGGATATGTTTCGTGCATGTGTTTTAGAATTCCAAGGTTCTTGGAGCAAGTACTTGTCCTTGGTGGAATTTTCTTATAACAACAGTTTTCGGACAACAATAGGCATGACACCATACTAGGCATTATATGGACGAAAGTGTAGATTTCCATTATACTAGTATGAAGTTGGAGAATCACGTTTGATTGATCCTGATATTATACAGCAGACAGTGGAGAAGATTGCTCTTATCCGACAGCGAATCTTGACAGCACAAAGCCGGTAGAAAAGTTATGCTGATAGAAGGCGTAGAGATTTAGAATTTGAAGTGAGTGATGAGATTTTCCTTAAAGTTTCACCATTCAAAGGAGTTGTGAGATTTGAAAAAAGAGGCAAGTTAAACCCTAGATTTATCGAACCATTCTCAATCTTGTAGAGGATTGGAAAGACAGCTTATCAGTTACAGTTACCAGCCTCTATGGAAGGAATTCAAAATGTGTTCCACGTTTCTATGCTAAAGAAGTGTGTAAGGGATCCATCTCAGGTTGTGGAACAGCAGAGTATTGAAATTCATTCTACTCTTACCTATGAGGAGAAACCAGTGAAGATCCTAGATTATGCAGTGAAGGTATTGCGCAGCAAAGAAGTCCCACTAGTAAAAGTCTTATGGCATAACCAGAACACAGGGGAGGTAACTTGGGAACGCTAGCAAGACATGATGGACCAGCATCCATAAATATTCCGGAATAGGCAGTGGCTGGAGCAACCCTTCCTGCCGCTGGTGCTCAGCCTTGACTCTTTGGCAGGTCATACATCTGGCAACAAATTCTGCTACCTCCCTTTTCATACCGACCCACCAATACTGACACTTCAGATCTTGATACATTTTTTTTTTGTGCTGCCGGGGTGGATGGCAAAACTGGACCTATGCGCCTCATTCAAAATGGTCTGCCTCAAGTTAGAAATGTTGGGAACCACCACCCTACCATGGTAGAATAGGTTCCCATCAGCGTTCACCAACCAACCTTCAAGTTGTTTCCCATTTCTGAGTTGTCCCACCCTAACCACTAGCTCATCGTCTTGCATTTGCAGCTGCTTCATCCTTGAGAGCATTGAAGGTGTAGCCACTACATGGTAGACATAAGCCTGGCTCCCAGTATTATGATACTGCAACTGAAAATCTCTGATCGCCACAGACTTCTTCCACTCATCCAGAATCATGCAGGATATGGAAGTCCGACGATACCGGCTCAATGCATCAGCCACTGCATTAGCCTTGCCTGGATGGTATTCCAGACTAAAATCATAATCCTCTAAATACTTCATCCATCTGTGCTGCCTCAAATTGAGTTCCTTCTGAGTGAATAAGTACTTTAGACTCTTGTGATCGGAGAAAACCTGGAAGCTGACTCCATATAAATAACTCTGCCATATCTTCAAAGCAAAGACGATGGCGGCAAGCTCTAAGTCGTGGGTAGGATAGTTCTGCTCATGGAGCTTCAACTGCCGAGAGGCATAAGCCACTACCTTACCCTGCTGCATCAAAACACACCCCAAGCCAACCCTCACATCTTTACGAGTAAGCCTAGCAAGTGGCGCAGCAATAGAAGAAAAATTCTGTACAAAGCGCCAATAATATTCTGCTAACCCAAGGAAGCTACGAATCTCCGAGACATTCTTGGGTGGTTGCCAGTCCACTACCGCCTCAACCTTCGCAGGATCAACAGAAATACCATTCCGCGAAACGATATGGCCCAAGAACTTCACCTCAAAAGCCCAGAAATCACACTTACTGCGCTTAGCATACAACTGGTGCTCCCTCAAGGTTTGCAGGACAATGCGGAGATGCTCATGATATTCACAGCGAGTCTTCAAATAAATCAGGACATCATCAATGAAGACTACCACAAACCGATCCAGATACGATCGAAAGATCCGATTCATAAGATCCATAAACACTGCTGGGGCGTTAGTAAGCCCGAACGGTAGGACCAAAAACTCAAAATGCCCATATCTGGTCCGGAAAGCAGTCTTAGGTATATCTTCTTCACGAATCTTCACCTGATGATACCCTGTCCTCAAGTCAATCTTCGAGAAAGACCGTGAACCACCAAGCTGATCAAATAAGTCGTCAATACGTAACAGCGGGTACTTATTCTTCACAGTAACCCGGTTCAGTCTGCGATAATCAACACATAACCTCAATGATCCATCTGCCTTCTTTGCAAATAAAACGGGAAAGCCTCAAGGCGACGCACTCTCCCGGATGAAGCCTCTACTCTGCAGATCCTCTAACTGCTTACGCAGCTTTACCAACTCAGCGAGTGCCATCCTGTAGGCAGGAATAGAAACTGGAGTAGGCCCAGGAACGAGATCGATATAAAACTCAATCTCTCGATCTGGAGGTAAACCCGATAGCTCATCAGGAAAGACATCATCATACTCCCTGACGATAGAAACATCGCTCTCCTGTACCGCGGTCTCAAGTTCTAGGTCCATCGACCAAAGTCCTCCATACTGTCCCAATCCACTCCTGCCTCGCAGACATACCCGAAACAGGGAATTCACTATCCCTACACCGGGACCTCTGTGGTAGGTAACAACTCGACCAGACTTCGAGGTAACCGTGACCCGCCTCAAGTAGTAATCAACTATTGCCCGATACTTCATCAGCCAATCACAACCCAGAATGACAGTCAAACTGTCTCATAGGTAGAACGACAAGATCAGCTAAGAACTTACAATCGGCGATCACCACACAAACTGATCTACAGATATAGGCAACTCCACTCCTCTACTCTTTGCTACTGAACTGGTCCCGGAACAGAGAAGTAAACTCATCCCACCCCATGGCCTTAACATCATACTGCCTGCGGAGGGCAGTCCACCAACGCCTAGCTACCTCCCTAAGAAAATGAGGCGCTATCGAGACTCTGGACACAACCGGGGTCTGGAGAGTCTCGAAGTTGAGCTCCATAACCTCAAGCCAATTCTCGGCCTCCGCTGTATCAGTGCCTCCCACAAAGGTTGGAGGGTTGAGTTGGTTGAACTCTCGAAAATGTACCCCTCGGGAGGTCGTCGATGTAGGGGTCGGATCAGGGGTGGCAACTGGAGCCGCAGATGAAGTCTGGGCACCGCTAACCAAGTTCCGTAAAGCTTCCAATAGAGAGGAAACGGTGCTAGAGTCCTAATCGGGACTCTGAGGAACTCTTCCTCGTAGAATTGTGACACTTCAAAAAAAAAAAAAAGATTGTACCATATTAGCATTTCTCACTTCGTAGTTACTACATGTTTTCTACTAGTGCTCATACTTGTTCTCAAACATTTGTCACTAAGAGGTCATTGAACCACGTGCTCTGATAATAAATTTCTGTCACGACACAGGAGGGGGTCTAACAGAAATGCCAGGTTAAACGATCAACCTCGGGGAGGTCCACCGTCTAATCTAAGGCTAAGTACGGAAGATTTAACACTGATCCAGGACCTCCTCGAAGCAACAAATATGAGAGTACAAACAATCATAGAAATAAAAGATAAACGAAAAATAATTACATGCCAAAATAAGGTACAATCTCAAATGTTTTACATATATCACCAAATAGCGATAACAAAGATGCGACCAAAGGAAAATCCCACTCGCATCGGGTTCATTTCTTACCCTTCTTTCCTTTACCTGAAAAAGAAAGTAGTTGGAGTGAGTATGAGATGATATACTGACCACTATCAAAACATGCATGTCAGTTTCAGAACTATTAGTTCTCTACTTATTCCCCCTTTAGGACGATTTATGATACTAACACGACCAGACTCTGGCCAGACCAAATAATATGACTAGCTTAGCCCAGAGTCCCCCTTCGCCATCTGCGGAGCATACTGCATATTCCACCTATTAGCAGGGGGTGTACCCTTCATTTCACCTATTAGCAGGGGGTGTACCCTCACCTATTCGCAGGGGGTGTACCCTTCACCTATTAGCAGGGGGTGTACCCTCACCTATTAGCAGGGGGTGTACCCTTCACCTATTAGCAGGGGGTGTACCCTCACCTATTATCAGTGGGTGTACCCTTCACCGATTAGCAAGGGGTGTACCCTCACCTATTCACAGGGGGTGTACCCTCACCTATTCGCAGGGGGTGTACCCTTCACCTATTAGCAGGGGGTGTACCCTCACCTATTCACAGGGGGTGTACTCTTCACCTATTAGCAGGGGGTGTACCCTTCACCTATTAGCAGGGGGTGTACCCTTCACCTATTAGCAGGGGGTGTACCCTCACCTATTCGCAGGGGGTGTACCCTCACCTATTCGCAGGGGGTGTACCCTCACCTATTATCAGTGGGTGTACCCTTCACCTATTAGCAGGGGGTGTACCCTTCACCTATTAGCAGGGGGTGTACCCTCACCTATTATCAGTGGGTGTACCCTTCACCTATTAGCAGGGGGTGTACCCTTCACCTATTAGCAGGGGGTGTACCCTCACCTATTATCAGTGGGTGTACCCTTCACCTATTAGCAGGGGGTGTACCCTCACCTATTAGCAGGGGGTGTACCCTTCACCTATTAGCAGGGGGTGTACCCTTCACCTATTAGCAGGGGGTGTACCCTCACCTATTATCAGTGGGTGTACCCTTCACCTATTAGCAGGGGGTGTACCCTCACCTATTCGCAGGGGGTGTACCCTCACCTATTCGCAGGGGGTGTACCCTCACCTATTAGCAGGGGGTGTACCCTCACCTATTCACAGGGGGTGTACCCTCACCTATTCGCAGGGGGTGTACCCTCACCTATTAGCAGGGGGTGTACCCTTCACCTATTAGCAGGGGGTGTACCCTCACCTATTCGCAGGGGGTGTACCCTCACCTATTAGCAGGGGGTGTACCCTTCACCTATTAGCAGGGGGTGTACCCTCACCTATTCGCAGGGGGTGTACCCTCACCTATTAGCAGGGGGTGTACCCTCACCTATTAGCAGGGGGTGTACCCTCACCTATTAGCAGGGGGTGTACCCTCACCTATTCGCAGGGGGTGTACCCTCACCTATTAGCAGGGGGTGTACCCTTCACCTATTAGCAGGGGGTGTACCCTCACCTATTAGCAGGGGGTGTACCCTCACCTATTAGCAGGGGGTGTACCCTTCACCTATTAGCAGGGGGTGTACCCTTCACCTATTAGCAGGGGGTGTACCCTCACCTATTCGCAGGGGGTGTACCCTCACCTATTCGCAGGGGGTGTACCCTCACCTATTAGCAGGGGGTGTACCCTCACCTATTCGCAGGGGGTGTACCCTTCACCTATTAGCAGGGGGTGTACCCTCACCTATTCGCAGGGGGTGTACCCTCACCTATTAGCAGGGGGTGTACCCTCACCTATTAGCAGGGGGTGTACCCTCACCTATTAGCAGGGGGTGTACCCTCACCTATTAGCAGGGGGTGTACCCTCACCTATTAGCAGGGGGTGTACCCTCACCTATTAGCAGGGGGTGTACCCTCACCTATTAGCAGGGGGTGTACCCTCACCTATTAGCAGGGGGTGTACCCTTCACCTATTAGCAGGGGGTGTACCCTCACCTATTAGCAGGGGGTGTACCCTCACCTATTAGCAGGGGGTGTACCCTCACCTATTCGCAGGGGGTGTACCCTCACCTATTAGCAGGGGGTGTACCCTCACCTATTAGCAGGGGGTGTACCCTCACCTATTCGCAGGGGGTGTACCCTTCACCTATTAGCAGGGGGTGTACCCTCACCTATTCGCAGGGGGTGTACCCTCACCTATTCGCAGGGGGTGTACCCTCACCTATTAGCAGGGGGTGTACCCTTCACCTATTAGCAGGGGGTGTACCCTCACCTATTAGCAGGGGGTGTACCCTCACCTATTAGCAGGGGGTGTACCCTCACCTATTAGCAGGGGGTGTACCCTCACCTATTCGCAGGGGGTGTACCCTCACCTATTAGCAGGGGGTGTACCCTTCACCTATTAGCAGGGGGTGTACCCTCACCTATTCGCAGGGGGTGTACCCTCACCTATTAGCAGGGGGTGTACCCTCACCTATTAGCAGGGGGTGTACCCTCACCTATTAGCAGGGGGTGTACCCTCACCTATTAGCAGGGGGTGTACCCTCACCTATTAGCAGGGGGTGTACCCTCACCTATTAGCAGGGGGTGTACCCTTCACCTATTAGCAGGGGGTGTACCCTCACCTATTAGCAGGGGGTGTACCCTCACCTATTCGCAGGGGGTGTACCCTCACCTATTCGCAGGGGGTGTACCCTTCACCTATTAGCAGGGGGTGTACCCTCACCTATTCGCAGGGGGTGTACCCTCACCTATTAGCAGGGGGTGTACCCTCACCTATTAACAGGGGGTGTACCCTCACCTATTCGCAGGGGGTGTACCCTTCACCTATTAGCAGGGGGTGTACCCTCACCTATTCGCAGGGGGTGTACCCTTCACCTATTAGCAGGGGGTGTACCCTCACCTATTAGCAGGGGGTGTACCCTTCACCTATTAGCAGGGGGTGTACCCTCACCTATTCGCAGGGGGTGTACCCTCACCTATTCGCAGGGGGTGTACCCTCACCTATTCGCAGGGGGTGTACTCTTCACCTATTCGCAGGGGGTGTACCCTCTCCAAGCAAGTGTGGGGAGTACCACAGAACCTGGGCAAAATCCCCTGATATTCTCAGCGAATGGGCCTAGCTAAGAGTGTAAGACGATTACCTCCAGTATCAAACTCCAAATGGCACAGTAGAAAACCAATGCATGCCCAAGATGCCGAATCTCGTGAAAATCCCAAATACAGCCCTTCCTCAAGGGCGAGTAAAACATGGCATATAAAATCCGATGAACAATATGAATCCGTCAAGAAGTATACCTGCATACAAGATTAGGTAATACTTAGTAAGTATAATAACTCATACCTCTATGGCGAGTCCTCCTATCCTCGGTAAACCGTGGCTTCTTAGGAATGACTTCAAACTCGGCAAACTCCTCAGAATCTGAGAGTCAAAACAAGAGAGGAACCCCGTTAAGATCTAACTGGGTTTGGAAACGATATAAACAGCGAACTGGGGCAAAAACGGGGCCAAAAGGCTTAGGTTGACTTTTGGTCAAAAGTCAACACAAGTCAAAGTCAACATGGTCAACGATCAAAGTCAATGGCTGACTTTGACTGGTCAACAGTCAGACCGGTTCGGGTCGGACCAGTCAACGGGTCAGACCGGATCGTGTCGGACCAAGTCGGGTCAGACCTGGTTCGGGTCGGACTTGGTTCGGGTCAGACCCGGCCCGAATAGAGCTGGTCTTGTCCCAAACCCAGAAAGGACGGGCCTGACCCAACTCAGTCCAACTCAGCCTTGGGCCCGAGTCGACTCGGCCCAGTGCCGAGTCCACTCGGCTGTCGACCGAGTTAACTCGGCCACCCACGGCCGAGAGCCCTAGGTCAGAAAATAGCGTTTCTCTGACCCTTTTTCGCCAAATCTGGTTTCCAACTCATTCCTTCCACCATTTCGAGTCGATCATGGCCAAAAAAATCAACAAAATCGACCCAAAACACAAATCGACAAATACCTAAAACCCGAAATCTTCTCGGAAAAAAAAAACAGGAGAAACAGAGCTTACCGTCGAAACGCCCTTCACAAACGTTGATCTACGCTTCGAGACGAACGTTTGACACCAAGATCGCGATGAACGGAGGTCGTTTCTGGCGTCGGCATTTCTCTCCCCTTCGCGGCTCTGTCTCTATCTTTTCTCCCTCTCTATCGTGGTTTCTGTCGGCAGAGAGAGAGAACAATAAGGTTTTTAATAAAACCTTATTGTTTTAATCTTTTATTTTTCTTTTAATTAATTCATTTTTATTTAATTCACAATGAAACCAATTAAAGTTCAGGTTTCTCGATTTCAATTTTTTTTTTACCGAAAATTGATCTCAAATTTACACCTAAATATTCGTGAAAAATTTATTCAAATTTTTCAAACACTAAAATTTGGCGGATTTTACAAAAACACTCAACATCCACCGATAGACAACTTCTACTGAAGACATCTACCGATGGCTTCTACTGAAAACTTCTACTGAAAACTTCTACCGAAGACTTCTGCCGAACGACAACATCTGTCGAACGACAATATCTACCAAATTAACCATTTTCACCCTAATCAAATGGATAATTCTGACTACTACAAGAACTTGTAAACTTAGACAGCAACCATTCTAAACAACATAAACCACCACTTTTTTAAAAAATTTAGGATAGCAGACTACAAATAAAACCAATCGTGTTTTCATAATCAAGATAATCTCAAAGATGTTAAAACAATAAAACTACTGCTGTCATTAAAATTCTCAGCACACTTCAACACAACACTTAACTACCGAGACTTCACATACTGACAATAGTTAGACTGAACAATTATTCATTGTACTTTCACACCTACTACCACTAGTTAAACCGCCCCATTAGTTTACCGTGTCGATGCATGAATGTGCTCCTCCAACCAGCCTAGTCCTCGACATGCTCAGAGAACGCACCTGCTGACACTTCTTCACCTACATCACAAACTCATCTATTAGCTTAATGCTAAATAAGTGAGGAAATAATAAAAATGAAATGCTGAAACATAAATCCTATTCATGCAATTTCTACTTTCACATCTCAGTTGCATTTATGTTCTTTTTCTGATCTGATCCCTCAATTCCATTGGGAAACAGATCAATTTTTCCAAAGTCATACATCTTCTTCTCAATTAGGGGGGGCAGATTGGTTCCCTTAATAGCTGATCTGATCCTTCTATTTCATTGGGATGTGGATCAATTCTCCCAAAGTCATACATCCTCTTCTAAATTAAGGGGCGGATTAATTCCCTTAATAACTAATCTGAAATAAATTATGTTCTTGCCTTACCATGCATTACATGTAACTTTATTTTCGTATTCTTTCAAAATATGATGCACAACATACTGAAAACATTCAAACATGCATAAACCTACTGTTTTGTGATGTAGGCCCGAAGGCACAAGCATAGTCCACTTACCTGATCTCCTAGAAAAATGTTTGGTGAAAGGTTACTTCGAGAGCTTACTCAAACCTAAAATCACAGATAGAGCATCGATTAGATCTTCACTAAACCTCATTCTAAGTTATCCAGAATCTAAGGAAGTTATTTGGAACTCTGTTAAACCGTGCATTCTCGATTTACCCCAAAAACCCGAACCTATTCTCATTCACAGCAATCCCAAAAATAAGCATCTACAATCCCTCCCCATCGTCCATTATCACAATGCAGCGAAAAATTGAAGTAAAACTCACCTAAATAGGGGAATGGAAATCGGGAAGGAAAATCGCCTGGAGAGTTTTGCTGTTGGAGCTGAAAGCCGAGAGAGAAAAGAATAGAGCAGTGGCGACTAAACCTCATTAACTCTTCCTTAAATAGGTTATCCACTATCGAATTTCCAATTACCCTTATACCCTTGCCTAGTCACTCATTAACCTAATCACTAGTTTTCTCCCAATTTCATCCCTAAAATGTACATCATAGTTTGATAAAATAAATTGATTTAATAGAACAGGGTGTTACACCCACTCCCCCTCATTAAACGTCACATCACGATGTTTGCCATTGGCTATCTCCTTCATACGTGCTTGGGCGCGAGAAAGATGAACCTGCAATACCGTAATAATGGCATCCCTCTCTTGTAAGAAGTCCTCTAGAGATTGGACCACTGAGTCTCCTGTGCCTACACGAATCAAGGAGGTGGATCCCTGCAATAAACTACTTTGAACGGACACATCTGAATGGCAGTGTGAAAGAAAGAGTTATACCATAACTCGGCCCAGGCAATCCATTTAGCCCATGATGACGGTTTATCCAATGCGAAACAGCGTAAATAAGTCTCCAAGGATCGATTAACTACCTCTGTTTGCCCATCCGTTTGAGGGTGATAAGCTGAACTCTAGTGTAACGTCGTACGTTGTAATTTGAATAACTCTCTCCAGAAAATACTCAAGAAAACATTGTCACAGTCGCTAATAATTGAACGGGGAAACCCATGTTACTGAACAATATCTTTATGAACATGGTCGCCACTGATTGAGCTATAAAGGGATGCCTAAGGGCCAGAAAGTGAGCATACTTACTCAACCAGACGACAACCACAAAATGGTGTTGTATCCCTCTGAACGAGACAAGCCTTCCACGAAATCCATATAGACATCTTCCCATATTAAGGCCGCGATTGGTAGGGGCTGCAGAAAGCCCTACTGGAGACAAGGCTTGATACTTATTATGCTGGCATATATCACATGCAGCCACAAATTGCCACACACGGTTACGCATAACCGTCCAAAACAACTACGCAGCTATGCGTTGGAAGGTTTTAAACCCTCCCGAGTGCCCCCCCACTGGTGAACCATAGAATTCGAGGAGTAACAATGGAATCAATGTGGAATTTGGAGCCAATACTAACGGCCCCTTATAATAGAATCGATCATTCCACAGGGAGTATCCTGGCGGGGCCTCACTCTAGTGCTGAAGACGAGAAAAAATGTTTGATAATGCATTGTCTGCCAAAATTTCCTTTTGAATTTCCTCCCATGGCAGAAGGGTTGTAAATGATAAGGTGGCAAGTGTAATGTTGGCCGATTTCCGAGATAAGGCATCAGCCGCCTTGTCCTCTAAACCAGCTCTGTACTGGATTTCAAAATCGTACCCCATAATTTTCTTGAGCCATTTTTGATGTTCTGAACTCACAAGACGTTGTTCCAACAGAAACTTGAGACTGCGTTGATCAGTACGAACAATAAAATGGCACCCCAGCAAATAAGATCGGCATTTGAGGATAGATATGACAATGGCCTGTAACTCTCGTTCATACACTGATTCTAGCTGAGCACGTGCAGACAACGCTTGGCTGAAATAATCGATCACCTGGCCACCTTGCATTAGCACCGCTCCTATACCGCTGCCCGAGGCATCTGTTTCCAACACAAAAGTCTTGGAAAAATAGGCAACGCCAGCACCGGAACTGTGGTCATAACCATCTTCAGCCGACAAAAAGCTTTTTCAGCTATTTCCGACCAAACAAACGCGTCCTTCTTAAGAAAAGAAGTGAGTGGAGAAGCTATATTGCCATATCCCTCCACAAATCGGCGATAATAGCCTGTCAAGCCCAAAAACCCTCTCAACTCTTTTATATTGTGCGGTACAGGCCATGATAACATAGTCTTCACTTTAGCTGTATCCACTGCCACACCCTCAGCCGAGATAATATGTCCCAAATACTTCAACCACGACTGAGCATTAGAAGGATTCACATATAGCTTGTGCTTTCGTAAAACGGTAAGTACGGTATCGAGATGGCCCTGGTGCTGCCTGGAATTCCCACTATAGACCAATATATCATCAAAAAACACCAGCACAAAATGCCGTAAAAAAGGTCTAAACAGCCGGTTCATCAGGGCTTGAAACGTTGAAAGGGCATTGGAGAGCCCAAATGGCATGACTAAGAATTCACAGTTGCCCTCATGTGTACGGAAAGCGGTCTTTGGAACATCTTCGGGTCGTACCCGTATCTGGTGGTAACCCGACGTTAAGTCCAACTTGGAAAATATAATCGCCCCCGATAACTCATCCACTCGAGGTATTGGAAACTTGTTCGAAACGGTAACCTTATTGAGGGCCCTGTAATCAACACAAAATCTCCAGCTCCCATTTTTTTTCTTTACAAGAATTACCGGACTAGAGAAAAGGGATACTACTTGGCTGAATAATGTCGGCCGCCAACATTTCCCCCCACTAACTTCTCAATCTCATCATTCTGAATGTGAGGGTACCGATAGGGCCGAACACATACGGGAGGTGTGTCGGGGGTAAGAATAATTTGATGATCCAATGCTCGCTAATGAGGTAATCCCGTGGGCAACAAAAATAGATCCTGAAAGGTCTCCAACAAGGCAGATATTTCGGTTGAAGGTGGAGAGTTTGGTTCGGTCGCAAGAGCATGTACTGCCAACAATAATCCAGTGTCTCCTTGTTCAAATTGTTTAACCAAAGACCAAAACGATACCAGAGATTTGCCCAGACTACCCTGCAATACCACCAATTTCTTCTTTACAGCGAAGGACATCGTGAGAGGCCCCCACTTGATCTTCATATCTTCCTGAGCTATAAGCCATTTGAATCCCAACATCACATCAGCGCTACCCAATTCCAAGGGAAAAAAATTATCCACTACTGTAAAACCTGGAAATTCAACAGGAAGTGTGGTGCAAAGTCTTGCGTTGCGGATGGCGATACCCGTACCTGTCAACACCTGAAAATTGCCATACGGTGCCACTGGAACCTGAAGCTTATCAATAAAAATCTAAGAGATGAAATTGTGAGTTGCCCCACTGTTGATTAACACCACTAACTCTTGGCCGAAACTAGCTCCTCGAACCTTCATGGAGCTCGGAGAAGACAACGGAGTTTAAAGAAAGTTGAGCCAATGCTGAGGGTTAAGAATGCACCGCTGCCGCCTGCAACTGCTCGCTGGCGTCTTCCTGGCCCGTCCAGCAGGTCCTCTTCATCCTGGCAAATGAGAACTTGCAGTCCCTTTGCTTTGAGATGGTGGTCCGAAAAATACTTTTCATCACACCGGTAACACAGACCCCTCTCCTGCCACCGGTTGATTTTGCCATCAGTCAGTCGACAGAATACGGAAGTCGGCTGGGTTGCTGGAGAAATCGGTGTTGTTCGGGTTGCTGGCAGGGTCGCGTACGCAGGTGAGTAATGCAGAGTCTTGGATTATGATGGGTTTCGGGCCGTGGCAAGCTGACCCGATCCAGCAGTACCCCGTGGAAGGCCATGGGCCGCAGGCCCATGCTTGACCGGCCTGTAGGAACGTGATTGTCTAAGAAGGAGGTGAATTAGACTTTTTAAAATAATTTCTTAACTTAATCATTTTCTCTCTTTGTATGCAATTACTAAGATTATAGCAAACAAGCAAGCAGATTAAAGTAAAAGAGAGAGAGAGAGAAATTGACACCAAAGTTTTTAACGTGGTTCAGCCAATCTTGCCTACTTCCACGCTCCAAGGCTCCCCTTTGAAAATTCTTTTCTTCTCCTTACGAGAAATCTAGATCGCACTTCACGGGCATCGATTTACTGCCTTTACACTTCTAGATTGAACTTCCCGGGCGCCAATTCACTGCCTTTACACTTTTACAGAATAAAGATGTTTAGCACAAGGCAATACTCTCTCAAATGATAAATCTCAAGTTCTGATCTAGAGAGGTGTACAGAATAGAAGAAAAATATAGGCGTGTGAGCTCGCGAGACTTGTAAGGATTTTTTATATCAGCAAAAAGTTTTTGTCTCGAGCTACTGTTCTTCTATTTATACTTGCTTCTGTAATCTGTTTCTCATTCAGAAGGCTCCTCGTTTGCGTTAAAAAAAATATGACCGTTGGAGAGCATCCGTACGCAGAAAAATAGCCGTTGAGTTCTTGAGTCGCTATCGCTCGCGGTTTTTAATAAGTTGGCGTTAAGACTTTGGACGAGTAAGTTGGGATGAGTGCGTTAGACTTAATAACTTTGGACAACTGCGTCGTTCTTTAACTTTGGATGACTGCGTCTGTTCTTTTAGCTTTGTCTGTCTTTCAGTTTTGGATGACTGCGTCTGTCTTTCAACTTTGGACGACTGCGTCTGTCTTTCAGCTTTGGACGACTGCGTTTGTCTTTCAACTTTGCTACTTTCTTTAATGTGGACGACTGACTTCGGACTATTAACACTTATCCAAAATTGTTAGAAAACATAATACCCTTTTCAAAGGGCATTTCCAGATAAATGCAATTATTAATATCATCCATTTCATACAATCATTTTATATTTATATAATCCACATTAATTGTAATCATAAAAAACATAGTTACTTAAACAGATTTTAAGCTAACAATCTCCTCCTTTTTTATGATGGAAAATATATAATGATTAAGTATATTCTCCCCCATAATAATCTCAAAATAATAATAATCACCCTAATTCCCCCGTACTTTATGCATTCAACCAAAAACAATCTTCATCGTCCACATATTTATCTCCCCCTTTGACGTTATCAAAAAAAAAAAAAGAATAGGTAAAGGAGGAATGACATTCAGCACAACATAGTAAGAAAACAGTCACAGTTGGACAACATAGTAAAAAAAAATTATCATTCATAGGGTAAAAAGAAATATCATTCACAGTGTAAAAACAAAAATCAGTCACTGTGTGTAAAAATAATAATCCTAGTTCTCAGGGGAGGAGGGAGACGCCCAGCCCATGAGAGCCCCTAATTATGCAAGGAAATCATCCTGAACAGGAAGGGATTCCACCTGAGGATTAAGTTCCTCAACAGGAGAGGAAGGGGGAACACTGGCAGCATGAATTGCAACCCCTGCATCTGCCAGAGGTATATCGACAGGGGCAGCAATAGCTAGATTACAAGGTGTTGGCTGATCAACAGTAGTTGAGCAGGCACAACACTTGGAGGAACAACTGAAGTAGCTGGACGAGTTGCCTCAAGGTTCACGTCATTTTCATCCAAAAACTCATCCACATTAGAGGGCTCACTAGCACTTCTTGTCAAAAGGGTGCCAAGGTCTCGAATGCAAGTGATAACCCTGTTACAATCTTGCTGCAATTGCCTTGTGACAAGTTTGGAATGGAATCGAATGGAGGAGATGACATCATCAATAGCTTTACTTTGATTTGATTCCAATAAATCAATACGTTTGTTGACATCATCAATAGTTGTACGTTGATTGGATTCCATTAGATCAATACGCTTGAGCAGTCCTTGAATTGCAGCTCCAAGATTGTCTAGTTGAGACAGGATATAAACTTGAAATTGATCTTGGCGTGAGAGATACAGGGATTGAAGGGATTCCTAACCAGTGCCAAGACTTCCAATGCTGGCCTGAAGCTCATGAAATTGTTCCTCAGAAATAGAATTTTTCACTGGAGAAGGGGAAAGACCTTTAGTTCTAGTGGGAGGACCTTTAGGTCTAGGAGGAACACGAGCGAGCAATGTAGGCAATGAAGTAGGAGAGGGAGCAGGAATTGGACTAGTTGGACGTGGAGGTTTTAGAGGAATATCAACTTGCACTAGAGGCAGTTCAGGATCACTCACAAGTTCTTGAGTGTGAATGTGAGCATGACTGACCTCTTCAGGAGCTTGAAGCAGGAGAACTAAAGGTGGCAGAGGATCAAGGACAGGAAGAAGAGTGTCATCTTGAGCACTTTCTTCCTCTTCGTCTTTATCAATTATCAAATGCCTTGAAATACCACCTCGGCCAGCTTTTTCAACAAACACACCTTGAGCATTTCTTGTTATTCTCATTCTTGACAAGGTGGGTGATAAAAAGAAGTCTGATTTCTTTAGGGATAAAAGCTGATCAGACTCTAGAAATCTGACCCCAAACCTTTGAAAAGTCTTCATAAGTAGAAGATGGTAAGGTAGAGACTTTGATACATTGCATGCAACTTGTAGCATTTGATTTAAAACAATGTATCCAACATGAAATGGTTCACCTTTGAAGAACTGACCAAGAATGAAGAAATCCATTCCATTGACATGGTCTCTATGACCATCTATGGGCAAGATGTTATAGTGAATCATTTGGTGGAAGACTCTATCCCTAAGATTTAAGTCCTTTCTCTTCAGCTTCAGGGGAGAGTTGTTTGGATCCTTGGCAATCAATTTCAAAAGGTCCTTGCCTGCAAGTCTTTCAAGAAATGATGAATTCTTTTCTGCCTCAAAGAATCATCGGGATCCATTTAGAAACTCACAGTGAAAAATGTCATGGACAATTTCCTGAGTTAGTTTTATATGTCTTCCATAGACATAACTCCTGAGAATGAGAGGACGAGTAGAATGCTCTAGATTCGTATAAAACATTCTAATTGGGGTTTCACAATAATGAGACTCTAAATCAAACAGCCCCATTAATCTCATCCTAATTAAAGGTTCTTCTAAATCCAATCCAGATAAGTCGCGAAAAATAACACCTCTAGAATGAATAAGAGGTTTGAATTCAAATCTTTCATAATACCTATTAAAAACGGCTTGATTGATAAACTCATGATTTGGCCATATAAGAGGAGGAGGAACTAAAACAGACTGAGCATCCGCGGGATGAGAAGTCTTTTGCTTCTTCCTCGAGAAGACTTGAGCTACGCGTGAGGAAGATGCCATTGGTAATAATCGACGATTTTGAACAGAGACGGAGTTTAGAGAGGTTTTTGATCGTTGTCGAAGGACAGTGAAGAATAGTATTTGCTGGACAAGCGAGAGGAGTCGAGAGGTTTTTAAAAGAGTTTTCGAAAGTTAGGGTTATTGGAACATTTCGAAAGATTTTATAGTCCATTTTGTGAACGTCCATTGTTCTCGTCCATTGTCAACGTCCATTGTCAATATCCATTGTGACAACGTTCATTGTCAACGACCATTGTGACAACGTCCATTGTCAACATCCATTTATTTTAGAGATAAGGAAATCGTGGAGATCGTCCATTTTTTATTGACCAACATTCTCAAACAGAAAAATGACCCTTAATTTTTCTCAATCCTAATGAGACCTAACCTTATTCTAATATCATTAAAGGTCATCTCACTAATGGCTTGGTAAAGATATCTGCCAATTGATCAGCAGAATTGACAAATTCTAAGGAGATATCTCCTTTCTGAACATGATCTCTAATGAAGTGATATCTAACCTCGATGTGTTTGGTTTTAGAATGTTGGATAGGGTTCTTTGAAATATTAATAGCACTAATATTATCACATATAATAGGAATCATATCATAAAATAGATTGTAATCTTCCAAGGTTTACTTCATCCAAAGCATTTATGCACAATAACTGCCAGCAGTAATATATTCACTTTTGGCCGTTGAAAGTGCAACAAAATTTTGCTTCTTGGAGTACCAAGAAACAAGAGATTCACCTAGAAATTGACATGTTCCACTGGTACTTTTCCTATCTACGAGGCTTCCAGCATAATCAGAATCAGAGTATCCTATTAGGTCAAAAGAAGTACCCTTTGGATACTATAATCCTAAATCATAAGTCCCACTTAGATATTTGAATATTCTCTTAACTGCACTTAAGTGAGATTCCTTAGGGGAAGCTTGAAACCTAACACACAGGTACACACTAAATAGGATATCTGGCCTGCTAGCCGTTAGGTATAATAGAGAACCAATCATACCTCTATACTTTTTGATATTCACACTTATCCCATTTTCATCTTTGTCCAACTTAGTAGTGGTGCTCATGGGAGTTCTAGATAGCTTTGAGGAATTCAATCCGAATTTTTTTAAAAGTTCTTTAATGTATTTTACTTGACAAAAGAAAATGTCATATGGAGTTTGACTAATCTGGAATCCTAAGAAGAATTTTAACTCCCCCATTATACTCATTTCAAACTCACTTTGCATAACAGTGACAAACTCATTACAAAGTGAAACATATGTAGAACCAAATATGATATCATCTACATAGATTTGAACTATAAGAATGTCATTGTCCTTTTGCATGGTAAAAAGGGTTGAATCGGTATTTCCCTTTTTGAACTTCCTTTCTTTAAGGAAATTCTTCAACCTATCATACCAAGCTCTAAGGCCTGCTTAAGTCCATATAAAACCTTCTTGAGCTTATATATATGGTCAGGTTTGTCATAGACTTCAAATCCTAAGGGCTGCTCTACATAAACCTTTTCAAAGATATAACCATTTAAGAATGGACTATTAATATCCATTTGAAAGAGTGGGAAGTTTTTGTAGCAAGCATAGGCTAAGAGCATCCTAATAGATTCTAGTCTAGCTATGGGTGCAAAGGTTTCTTCAAAGTCTATTTCCTTTTCTTGGTTGTAACATTTGGCAACTAACCTATCTTTGTTTCTAACAACAACACCATTTTCATCCAGCTTATTCTTGAACACTCATTTTGTTCCAATAATCGGATGATTGTCGGGTTTTGGAACATGTTCCCAAACGTTGTTCCTTTCGAATTAGTTTAAATCATCTTGCATAGCAATTATCCAATTTTCATCCAATTCGGCTTCTTCAAACTTCTTAGGCTCTATTTGAGATAAGAAGGCAACATTAGCACAAAGATTTCTAAGGGAGGCTATAGTTTTGACTCCTAATGTTGGATCACCTAAAACTTCATCAACAACTAGTGTTCTTTTGTTGAAGACTCCATAAAACTTACTGGATAGGGAATAACCAAGAAAAATTTCAAAATCGGATTTGGAATCGAATTTTCCCAAGTTATCCTTGGTGTTTAGTATGAAACTGTAACACCCAAATTTTTCGGGCTATGGATTTTATTTACGGATCTCCAGTTTTGTCGTATAGTGTTGCTAATTCGTAGAAATAATGAGTTAGGCCCGTTTTGCGAGCGGGAAGTTTTAGTGGGGCCCTAGGATTTATGGAGAACTTTAGAAGATTTAAGATATTATGGAGGAAACCAAACCAAGGATTAAATAATGGAATTAAGCTAAGGGATTAATAGGAAGGGCATCTTGGTAATTGTGCAAGAGAAATATTAATTATACCTAAAACTCTCCCTCACATTTCCCTCATTCACGTTCCAGCCGCCTCTCCCCATTCCCTTGGGCGATTCTTCCTTCCATCAGCCACGGTTCTACCTCCTAGCTGATTCCTTCATCCATTCTCTTCAAGATTCGAATCCTAGGTGAGTTCTAATTAATGTACTTGTTGGGATTTCGCTGTTAGGACTTGATACTAAATAGAGTTATTGTAACGTCCTGAGTTTTCTGAACCCGGTTCGCTACTCATAATAATTAACCAACTAGAAATTTTTTGGAAATTTTTAAAACTTTATTTCCACGTCTCCAAATTTTTTAATGAAAAACCATGCAGTGGATAAAAGACATGCAGCGGAAAAGAGAAGGGAAAACATGTAACGGAAAAGAGAAAGCATGCAGCTTCGGCCGATAGCACCCCGGACGACATGATTTAAGACTAAACGACAAAAGCTTATTTCCACACATCTACTGAAAGCTAAACGACAAAGACATCGTCCATTCACTAAACGACAAAAACTTATTTACTCACATCTACCGCTCGCTAAACGACAAAGATATCGTTCGATGGATTATGAAGAAGACATCGTCCATTCACTAAACGATAAAAACTAAACAAACCAACAACTTCTGGAAGACTACATCTGCGGGTAGATAGCCACAGCGATCGAAGCAGAATACCCTATATCTACCGATGAATAGTTCAGCGGTAGAAGCAGAATTAACACATATCTACCGATGAATAATTCAGCGGTAGAAGCAAAAATAACACATATCTACCGATGAATAGTTCAACGGTAGAAGTGAAAATAACTCATATCCACCGATGAATAGTTCAACGGTAGAGGTGAAACAACATAAATCTTCCGATAAACAACAGAAAACTCAAACTGCTAAACGACCTATAGTTTTACCAACATCATACAAAACAAGTCAAATCCTCCACTGAATCCATGTTATATTTTTCATGATCAGAAAACAAAACTCCAAAGGTGTTTAAGGCATCAAAACTACCACGGCTAGATCAACATGTATCATCTCCAAAAAATATATTTCAACCAGACAGATACTTAAACTACTTTTTCTGATGTAAAATTCTTTAAACTCTAAAACCAAACCATGTTCACAAATTCTCATATTTTACTGTCACCAGCGAAACCACCTCATCAGTAGCCATATCGAAGCCTGGATGCACTCCTTCAACCACTGCTAATCCTCAACTAGATCCGAGAACACACCTGTAGTTGTTTCTTGACCTACATCACAAAACTCATCTATTAGCCTAAGGCTAAGTAAGTAGAGAATATAAATATGAAATGCAATACTGAAACGTAAAACTTAGTATGCAGTTTCTACTTTCTCATTTCTGTTATGTTCATAATCGTACTCTGTTGATCCTCATACAAAATGGGAAGCGGATTAACTTTCCCACGGCATACATCCTCTAATCTCGATTAAGGGGCAGATTAGTTCCCTTAAAAGCTGTTCTTGATCTCCTTGTACGATGGAAAATGGATCAAGTCTTCCCAAAGCATACATCCTCTGTTCTCAGTTAAGGGGCGGATTAATTCCCTTAACAGTTCACTGATCAAACTGTTCAATATCTTACCATGCTAATACATGTAAATTCATTTCCGTTTCTTTTCTAAAACATGATACATGAAATACAGAAACATTTAAACAAGTATAAATACTACTGTTTTGTGATGTAGGCCCGAAGGCACAAGCAAACTCTACTTACCTGGTTTCTTGCTAAAATGCTAGTTGAAAGCTAGCCCGGAAGTTTGTTCAAACCTAAACTATAGACAGAGAGCCTATTAGATTCTCACTAAACTTCCTTCTAAACTCACCAGAAATCTTATGGGAGCTAGCTGGAAGCTCTACTCTTCCAGCATACCCGATTAAATGTAAGAACAGAACCTACTCTATTCACAGCATTACGCAAAATGCATGCAGCATTACTCCGAGGCATACATTGTTGTCCGACTGTTACCTAGCAACTAAAACTCACCTAGGTAGTTGAATGGAAGTTGCCTGGAGAGTATGAGCTGAAACCCGAGAGAGAAGGGAATAAAACAGTGGCGGCTAAACCTCAATAAATTCTTCCTTAAATAGGTTATCCACTACAAAAGTCCAATTACTCTTATGTCCTTGCCTAGTCACCCATTATCCTATTACTATTTCTTCCAGTTTAATATCAAAGCATCGGTCGACACTTTGGCTGAAGTGTTGACACTTCTATATATATTTCTCCTTCTAACTAATAAAGTAAATTGATTTAATGAAAACCGGGTGCTACAGTTATGGTATTGGAATTTTGAAGTTTATTGTATGACGATGGAAATCGCTAGGCTTTGTGTATTAATGGAGGATTTAATGTTATTAATGATTGTAGGTTGATTCATGGAATCTTGGTGGTTGGGAGAAATAAATGTCTTAAATGTTAGGCTAGAAATTTGATGCACGCCAAGTGTTTGATTGAATGCTCGATTGAGATAAGTTAGATTTTTGGAAATTTTCCATAGTTAGGACTTTACTAGTTTTGAGTTTAGATTATTAAGGATTTGATTTTAACTACGGAATATGGAATGTCATAGGTGAAGAGAGCTTAAAGTGAAGGCACGGCTCGCTAAGGAATCCAGGTAAATGAGTGTGTAGCGGCCACTAGGGCCCTACATCACAAGGATATTAGAAAAGTTTGTTTGGATATTTGTTTGATAATTACGATTTGTCATGTGCTATGAGATGATGGTTTTGAGTAGAGTTATGTTATAATACATGTTGTGTTGCTCGTCTAATAGTATGGTATCTCTATGTGAATTCATGTCCATGAATCATGTGCACGTTTTATATGATTAAAACAAGAATATGAAGTATATATGTAAGCATGACTAAGTGAGGAACGGGGTGAATTAGCCATGATTATGTTATTATGATTATGTGTATAGTTCGCGGATCCTCCCACTAGTGGGAGCCAGACCAAGATTATGTCATGAAGATTAAGTGTACGGTTCGCGGATCCTCCCGCCGGTGGGGGCCGGACTGGCAGCAAGACTCGTGAATCCTCTCACTGGTGGGGGTCGGGTTGATACTGCACGATCGGTTCGTGGATCCTATCGTTGGTGTGGGCCGGGCTGGTCGTTATGAATATTGTCTGTTGGGACCACATTTATGAAGTCCTTGCCTTTTTTTCCCCTGTGTCCTCCCTTAATTCACGCCAAGTTGATGAAGAATAAGAATATGATTTTGAATATGTATATGAACTTTGTGAGCATGCATTTGTGAGTATTATGTAAATGTTGCACTCCTTACTAAGCATTAGGCTTATAGTTTAACCTTATGATGTAGGTGACGAATTGAAAGGTGAGGATCTTAACCCAAATGATGAAGTCTGAGTAAAGTTGTTGGATGGTACTCATGGCGATGATTTGTGGCTTGGTGGCGAAATTGACCCGTGGAGGGTGATGCTCCTAGTATGTTTTAGTATAGTCTATGATATGGAAGCAAAAAGTAAGATAAAGATTTCTTATGAATGAAAAATATTGAAGTTGTTTGGTACTGGTAATGATTTAAAGAGGATTTTAAGGTTAAAGGTTTTCATTTCTTTTCAAATCTTCCATTACGTATTTAAGTCAAGCTTTATGTTGTTTATGTGCATGATGATTCTGGAATGGGAATTTTAAGAATTATAGAAACAAAAAGTTAACCGATCGATTGGTCAATGTGGGGATCGGTCGGTATAGTATTAATATGAAGAAGTCAAGTCTCGGGGACCAAAGTGTTTAGTAGATGTGTTCGGTAGATGCGATCGGGCGATGTTGTGTATTAATGAGTTCGGTAGATGTGATTGGGCGATGTTGTGTATTAATGTGTTGGTAGATGTGTTCGGTATGTTCGGTAGATGTGTTCGGTAGATGTGATCGGGCGATGTTGTGTATTAATGTGATCGGTAGATGTGTTCGGTAGATGTGATCGGGCGATGTTGTGTATTAATGTGATCGGTAGATGTGTTCGGTAGATGTGATCGGGCGATGTTGTGTATTAATGTGATCGGTCGATGTGTTCGGTAGATGTGTTCGGTAGATGTGTTCGGTAGATGTGATCGGTCGATGTGTTCGGTAGATGTGTTCGGTAGATGTGTTCGGTAGATGTGTTCGGTAGATGTGATCGGGCGATGTTGTGTATTAATGTGTTCGGTAGATGTGTTCGGTAGATGTGTTCGGTAGATGTGTTCGGTAGATGTGATCGGGCGATGTTGTGTATTAATGTGTTCGGTAGATGTGTTCGGTAGATGTGATCGGTCGATGTGTTCGGTAGATGTGATCGGTCGATGTGTTCGGTAGATGTGTTCGGTAGATGTGATCGGGCGATGTTGTGTATTAATGTGTTCGGTAGATGTGTTCGGTAGATGTGTTCGGTAGATGTGATCGGTCGATGTGTTCGGTAGATGTGATCGGGCGATGTTGTGTATTAATGTGTTCGGTAGATGTGTTCGGTAGATGTGATCGGGCGATGTTGTGTATTAATGTGTTCGGTAGATGTGTTCGGTAGATGTGATCGGTCGATGTGTTCGGTAGATGTGATCGGTCGATGTGTTCGGTAGATGTGTTCGGTAGATGTGATCGGTCGATGTGTTCGGTAGATGTGTTCGGTAGATGTGTTCGGTAGATGTGATCGGTCGATGTGTTCGGTAGATGTGTTCGGTAGATGTGTTCGGTAGATGTGATCGGGCGATGTTGTGTATTAATGTGTTCGGTAGATGTGATCGGTCGATGTGTTCGGTAGATGTGATCGGGCGATGTTGTGTATTAATGTGTTCGGTAGATGTGTTCGGTAGATGTGTTCGGTAGATGTGTTCGGTAGATGTGTTCGGTAGATGTGTTCGGTAGATGTGATCGGGCGATGTTGTGTATTAATGTGTTCGGTAGATGTGATCGGTCGATGTGTTCGGTAGATGTGATCGGTCGATGTGTTCGGTAGATGTGTTCGGTAGATGTGTTCGGTAGATGTGTTCGGTAGATGTGTTCGGTAGATGTGATCGGGCGATGTTGTGTATTAATGTGTTCGGTAGATGTGTTCGGTAGATGTGATCGGGCGATGTTGTGTATTAATGTGTTCGGTAGATGTGTTCGGTAGATGTGTTCGGTAGATGTGTTCGGTAGATGTGTTCGGTAGATGTGTTCGGTAGATGTGTTCGGTAGATGTGATCGGGCGATGTTGTGTATTAATGTGATCGGTAGATGTGTTCGGTAGATGTGATCGGGCGATGTTGTGTATTAATGTGTTCGGTAGATGTGTTCGGTAGATGTGATCGGGCGATGTTGTGTATTAATGTGTTCGGTAGATGTGTTCGGTAGATGTGTTCGGTAGATGTGTTCGGTAGATGTGTTCGGTAGATGTGTTCGGTAGATGTGATCGGGCGATGTTGTGTATTAATGTGTTCGGTAGATGTGTTCGGTAGATGTGATCGGGCGATGTTGTGTATTAATGTGTTCGGTAGATGTGTTCGGTAGATGTGTTCGGTAGATGTGTTCGGTAGATGTGTTCGGTAGATGTGATCGGGCGATGTTGTGTATTAATGTGTTCGGTAGATGTGTTCGGTAGATGTGTTCGGTAGATGTGTTCGGTAGATGTGTTCGGTAGATGTGTTCGGTAGATGTGTTCGGTAGATGTGATCGGGCGATGTTGTGTATTAATGTGTTCGGTAGATGTGTTCGGTAGATGTGATCGGGCGATGTTGTGTATTAATGTGTTCGGTAGATGTGATCGGGCGATGTTGTGTATTAATGTGTTCGGTAGATGTGTTCGGTAGATGTGTTCGGTAGATGTGTTCGGTAGATGTGATCGGGCGATGTTGTGTATTAATGTGATCGGTAGATGTGTTCGGTAGATGTGATCGGGCGATGTTGTGTATTAATGTGTTCGGTAGATGTGTTCGGTAGATGTGATCGGGCGATGTTGTGTATTAATGTGTTCGGTAGATGTGTTCGGTAGATGTGATCGGGCGATGTTGTGTATTAATGTGTTCGGTAGATGTGTTCGGTAGATGTGTTCGGTAGATGTGTTCGGTAGATGTGATCGGGCGATGTTGTGTATTAATGTGTTCGGTAGATGTGTTCGGTAGATGTGTTCGGTAGATGTGTTCGGTAGATGTGTTCGGTAGATGTGTTCGGTAGATGTGATCGGGCGATGTTGTGTATTAATGTGTTCGGTAGATGTGTTCGGTAGATGTGATCGGGCGATGTTGTGTATTAATGTGTTCGGTAGATGTGTTCGGTAGATGTGTTCGGTAGATGTGTTCGGTAGATGTGTTCGGTAGATGTGATCGGGCGATGTTGTGTATTAATGTGTTCGGTAGATGTGTTCGGTAGATGTGTTCGGTAGATGTGATCCCAGTCGGTCACCCAACCTAAGATTGCTCTCGCCGAAGCACTCTTAACTTCGGAGTTCTTATGGGATCCGTTGCCAATTGTGCTCCAAAACGCGTCTTACTATCTTGGGAGGGTCTCTTTACATATGTTTCATTTCCATATACTTCCCCAAGCGATGTAGGATTGTGACGACCCCCTTTTTACGACCCGGGATTCGCCTATACTCGAGCCCGAGATCCATCCACCCAGCAACCCGAGGTTTGCCCCGCAGTCGTATACATACGTACACATTTCATTTGGGTCATCACAATCACCCCCCCCGGGGGCCCAACGTCCTCGTTGGCCACATTTCCGATTGGGTACAGGCTCTGATACCATTTGTAACGACCCCTTATCCCAGCAAGATATTGTCCGCTCTGGGGATTGGGCCGTAGCCAAATATCATCCCCTCACGGCTTTGTTTGGTGAGGACTTCCCAGTCGGTCACCCAACCTGGGATTGCTCTCGCCGAAGCACTCTTAACTTCGGAGTTCTTATAGGATCCGTTGCCAATTGTGCTCAAAAACGCGTCTTACTATCTTGGGAGAGTCTCTTTACATATGTTTCATTTCCATATGCTTCCCCAAGCAATGTGCGATTGTGACGACCCCCTTTTTACGACCCGGGATTCGCCTATACTCGAGCCCGGGATCCATCCACACCGCAACCCGAGGTTTGCATTGCAGTCGTACACATACGTACAGCATTCCATTTGGGTCCAACGTCCTCGTTAGCCACATTTCCGGTTGAGTACAGGCTCTGATACCATTTGTAACGACCCCTTTTCCCAGCAAGATATTGTCCGCTCTGGGGATTGAACCGCAGCCCAATATCCTCCCCTCACGGCTTTGTTTGGCGAGAACTTCCCGGAAGGTCACCCAACCTGAAATTGCTCTCGCCAAAGCACTTTTAACTTCGGAGTTCTTATAGGATCCGTTGTCAATCGTGCTCCAAAACGCGTATTACTATCTTGGGAGGGTCTCTTTACATATGTTTCATTTCCACATACTTCCCCAAGCGATGTGGGATTGTAACGACCCCCTTTTTACGACCCGGGATTCGTCTATACTCGAGCCCGGGATCCATCCACACCGCAACCCGAGGTTTGCCCCGCAGTCGTACACATACGTACACATTCTATTTGGGTCATCACAAGTTATGTCATTGAAGTTAAGATGTATTTATGATAATTTGTTTAGGAATCTCAAGATGGTGAGAGGTCAACAAAGAGAAACTAATGAGGATAGTAACACCATTGCCCAGTTGACGGAGTTGGTCCTCCACTAATCCCGCCAGATTGAGCAGTTGGTGGCTACTAAGGAAGAGCATGGGAATTCTAGTTCAAATTCAACCCACGATCAAGGTGGCGAACGATTTCGCCGACTTCACCCTCCTGCATTTAATGGTCAAGCTTCGGATCCTATTTATGCCGAGGAATGGATTCAAAAAATTGAAGACATGTTCAGGTATGCCAAGGTCGAGGAGGAAGATAAGATCACATGTGCAGTGTTTCATCTTGCGCTGGATGCAAGGCATTGGTGGGATTCAATTCAGAGTACTACCAACGTGGAAACCCTGACCTGGACATGGTTTAAGACGGCCTTCTTTGACAAGTACTTCAGCCGAGCGGTTCGAGCTAGTAAGAAGATGGAGTTTATGCAGCTGCGCCAAACTGGTTCTGTGGCTGACTACATTGTAAGTTTCAGACATTGTCCCGATTTGCACCCCGTCTTGTGGATGACGAGGAAGACAAATTCACCAATTTGTTCAAGAGCTTAAGATGAGTCTATTCATGGGAGTGAAGACTGCATGGATTCATAACATACCATATTCTGAGGTGGCAGCAAAGGCCATGGAATTGGAAGAAGTTGAGATAGTGGTGCAGGGACAACTGTGAGCCGCCAAGGAAGTTTTTTAGAGAAGCCCAGCCACAACTGCGACAGAATAGAGGGTGGCAGCCCCAACAGAACAAAGGAGGGCAGCAGCAAATGAAAGGTGTGAAGAGATCCTTCAATCCAAATGACGACCAGGGAAAAGGGAAGCGACGTCAAGGGGCTCCTCAATCCCCTCTATGCCTCTCCTGTCAGAGGTACCACTATGGCGAGTGTAGGTTACTCACTGGCCGATGTTTCAGGTGCGACAAGGTTGGCCATATGATCAAAGATTACCCTTTGCCACCTGATGCAAACTGAACAAGGATCGCCTAGAGTCTTCGCTCTGATGGAAGATGATGATGCAGTGCAGCATAAAGTTATAACAGGTACAATTATGATCTGCGGTGTATCTGCATATTGATACGGGTGCTACGAACTCCTTCGTAGAAACTACGTTTGTATGCAGGTACAATCTACAGTTTTTACCAGCTGATAGGTTGTATAGTGTCATGTTACCGTCAGGTGAATACTTACATTCAGAACAAGTCGTAAAGGGTGATATTGTATTAGTAGGAGACAAGGAACTATATGTAGAATTGGTCATTATTGATATGAAGGGGTACAAAGTTATTCTAGGGATGGATTGGTTATTCAGACATTACGCTACAATAAGTTGCAGGATAGGCTTAGTAAAATTCCGACCCCCGAGTGGGACCGATATTCCTTCCAAGCCATTCCAAAAGCAAGCAAGATGTCATTTATATCATCGATGGAAGCTCAACAGTTATTGAAAAATGGATGTATGGGTTTTATAGCCAGTGTAAATAATGTACGAGAGAAGGACGAGCTAAAGCTCCAAGATATTCCTATGGTCCGAGAGTTTCCTGAGGTATTCTTAGACGATCTACCAAGTGTGCCACCTGATAGGGAAATCGAATTTGTGATCGATACTTACCCCGAAGCCTCACCAGTGTCTAAGAATCCCTATCGCATGGCACCCGTTGAACTGAAGGAACTGAAAACTCAATTAAAGGAGTTGGTTGACAAGGGTTTCGTACGCCCTAGCTATTCTCCTTAAGGTGCGCCTGTTCTATTTGTTAAAAAGAAGGACGGGTCTCTCCAAATGTGCATAGATTACAGGGAGTTGAATAAACTGACAATCAAGAATAAGTACCCCTTACCCCGTATTGACGATCTGTTTGACCAACTTCAAGGAGCCAAAGTATTTTCAAAGATTGACCTACGCTCGGGCTACTACCAATTAAAAGTCAGAGCTGAGGATGTACAAAAGACAGCGTTCAGAACCCGATACGGGCATTACGAATTTCTTGTGATGTCCTTCGGATTAACTAATGCACCCGCAACCTTTATGGATTTAATAAACCGAGTGTTTCGGGAATATTTGGATAAGTTCGTGATAGTATTTATTGATGAAATTTTGATTTATTCTCGAACTAAGGACGAACACGCGGAACACCTAAAGATTGTTTTAACAACTCTAAAGCAGCATCATCTTTATGCCAAATTCTCTAAGTGCGAATTTTGGCTGGATCGTGTCAACTTCTTCGGTCACGTCATCTCCACAGAAGGCATTTCGGTTGATCCAATTAAGATACAAGCAGTGAAGGCTTGGTCTCAACCGAGGAATGCCAGTGAGGTTCCTAGTTTCCTTGGATTGGCAGGCTATTACCAGAAGTTCATCAAGGGATTTTCGATGATAGCCAAATCTCTAACGAGTTTGACAAAGAAACACATCAAGTATTAGTGGTCAGAAGCTTGTGAGAAGGGCTTCCAGACACTAAAACTGAAAACGACAGTACCTTTATTGACACTCCCAGTGGACGATGGAAAATTTAGTGTTTATTGTGACGCATCTAAGATTGGACTGGGGTCCGTGCGGATGCAAGAGGGTAAGATTGTAGCGTATGCTTCCAGGCAGCTAAAAGTTATAAGCAGAACTACCCCACGCACGACTTGGATTAGCCGCCGTGGTGTTCGCACTGAAGATTTGGAGGCATTATCTGTACGGACAACAGTGCGAAGTATTTTCGGACCACAAAAGTCTGAAATACCTCTTTACCCAAAAGGAATTAAACATGAGGCAAAGGCGTTGGCTTGAGTTCGTTAAGGATTATGACTTTGAAATTAAGTATCACACTAGTAAGGCCAATGCGGTTGTCGATGCATTAAGCAGGATGTTAACAACAATGCAGCCCGCGATGTCAGCTATGTCTGTACCTTTGATGGTGGAAGTTCAAAAGTTTGAATTGGAGATAATTCCTGAATTGTCAGCCTTACTTTCTGATTTGACCATCCGACCCACCATTTTGGACAGAATCAAGGAGGCCCAACAGAAGGATTCAAAGGAAAAAGGTGATATCATGAGAAAGATGACGGATGATTCTTCTAAGTTCAGCCTTTCGTCGGATGGTATTCTGAAATTTAGAGACCGATGGTATGTTCCGATTGATGAGGAGTTACAGAAATTGATTTTAGCAGAGGCACACTCGTCTTCCTTCTCAGTGGATCCAGGCAATGCCAAGATGTACCGAGACTTGAAGTTGCTTTATTGGTGGCCAAATCTGAAGAGGGATGTTGCAAAGTATGTAGAATCATGTATGGTGTGCCAGCAAGTCAAGGCAGAACATCAACGACCGGGAGGTACCCTTCAACCATTACCGATTCCCGAATGGAAGTGGGAAAACATCGCCATGGACTTTGTAGTAGGATTACCAAAGACGACTAAAGGCCATGATAGTATTTGGGTCATTGTTGACATATTGACAAAATCAGCTCACTTTCTACCAGTAAAGATGACCTATTCGATGGACCAATTTGCAGACCTGTATGTCCAAGAGATCATTAGGTTACATGGGATTCCTGTATCGATTGTCTCTGATCGAGATCCCAGGTTTACTTCAAGATTTTGGAAAAGTCTTCAAGGCTCGATGGGTACAAAATTAACCTTTAGCACGACATTCCACCCTCAGACTGATGGGCAATCAGAGCGGACTATTCAGATACTTGAAGACATGTTGAGGGCGTGCGTACTCAAATTTCAGACATCCTGGAGCCGATACCTATCGTTAGTTGAATTTTCCTATAACAATAGTTACCAGTCGACAATTGGTATGACTCCGTACGAAGCGCTCTATGGTAGAAGGTGTAGATCACCCTTGTATTGGGACGAGGTTGGTGACGCCAAGCTTGTAGGTCCTGAGTTACTTCAGTAAATGCCTGAGAATGTTGCTATTATTAGGCAGAGGATGGAGACAGCACAAAGCCGACAAAAGAGTTATGCACACCAGAGGAGGAGAGACCTTGAATTTGCCGTCGGAGATGAGGTGTTCTTAAAGATTTCACCGTTAAGAGGAGTTATGCGGTTCGGTAAGAAAGGAAAGCTCAACCCACGTTTTGTTGGACCTTTCCCTATTTTAGCCAGGATTGGAGGCATGGCTTATAGGTTGCAGCTGCCTATGTCTTTGGATGGTGTTCATAATGTCTTTCACGTGTCTATGTTGAGGTATTGTATACGTGATCTGACGCATATGGTAGAACCGATGAATATTGAGATTCAACAAACCTTAACGTACGAAGAGAAACCGGTGCAGATTTTGAAGTCTACGGTTAAGGTTTTGCGTAACAAAGAGATTCCACTAGTAAAAGTGTTATGGAGGAATCACAATATTGAGGAAGCCACGTGGGAATGACAACAGGACATGATGGACAAGTATCCAGAGTTGTTCAGGTACGCAAATTTTGGAGACAAAATTTTAAATAAAGAGGGGTGGATGTAACACCCGAATTTTTCGGGCTATGGATTTTATTTATAGATCTCCAGTTTTGTCGTATAGTGTTGCTAATTCATAGAAATAATGAGTTAGGCCCGTTTTGCGAGCGGGAAGTTTTAGTGGGGCCCTAGGATATATGGAGAACTTTAGAAGATTTAAGTTATTATGGAGGAAAGCCAAACCAAGGACTAAATAATGGAATTAAGCTAAGGGATTAATAGGAAGGGCATCTTGGTAATTGTGCAAGAGAAATATTAATTATACCTAAAACTCTCCCTCACATTTCCCTCCTTCACGTTCCAGCCGCCTCTCCCCATTCCCTTGGGTGATTCTTCCTTCCATCGGCCACGGTTCTACCTCCTAGCCGATTCCTTCATCCATTCTCTTCAAGATTCGAATCCTAGGTGAGTTCTAATTAATGTACTTGTTGGGATTTCGCTGTTAGGACTTGATACTAAATAGAGTTATGGTATTGGAATTTCGAAGTTTGTTGTATAATGATGGAAATCGCTAGGCTTTGTGTATTGATGGAGGATTTATTGTTATTAATGATTGTAGGTTGATTCATGTAATCTTGGTGGTTGGGAGAAATAAATGTCTTAAATGTTAGGCTAGAAATTTGACGCAGACCAAGTGTTCGATTGAATGCTCGATTGAGATAAGTTAGAGTTATGTTATAATACATGTTGTGTTGCTCGTTTAATAGTATGGTATCTCTATGTGAATTCATGTCCATGAATCATGTGCACGTTTTATATGATTAAAACAAGAATATGAAGTATATATGTAAGCATGACTAAGTGAGGAACGGGGTGAATTGGCCACGATTATGTTATTATGATTATGTGTATAGTTCGCGGATCCTCCCACTAGTGGGGGCCAGACCAAGATTATGTCATGAAGATTAAGTGTACGGTTCACGGATCCTCCTGCCGGTGGGGGCCGGACTGGCAGGAAGACTCGTGAATCCTCTCACTGGTGGGGGCCTGGTTGATACTGCACGATCGGTTCGTGGATCCTGCCGTTGGTGTGGGCCGGGCTGGTCGTTACGAATATTGTCTGTTGGGACCACGTTTATGAAGTCCTTCCCTTTTTTTCCCCGTGTCCTCCCTTAATTCACGCCAAGTTGATGAAGAATAAGAATATGATTTCGAATATGTATATGATCTTTATGAGCATGCATTTGTGAGTATTATGTAAATGTTGCACTCCTTAATAAGCATTAGGCTTATAGTTTAACCTTATGATGTAGGTGACGAATTGGAAGGTGAGGACCTTAACCCAATTGATGAAGTCTGAGTAAAGTTTCTGGATGGTACTCATGGAGATGATTTGTGGCTTGGTGGCGAAATTGACCCGTGGAGGGTGATGCTCTTAGTATGTTTTAGTATAGTCTATAATATGGAAGCAAAAAGTAAGATAAAGATTTCTTATGAATGATAAATATTGAAGTTGTTTGGTACTGGTAATGATTTAAAGAGGATTTTAAGGCTAAAGGTTTTCATTTCTTTTCAAATCTTCCGCTACGTATTTAAGTCAAGGTTTATGTTGTTTATGTGCATGATGATTCTGGAATTGGAATTTTAAGAATTATAGAAACAGAGAGTTAACCGATCGATTGGTCAATGTGGGGATCGGTCAGTATAGTATTAATATGAAGAAGTCAAGTCTTGGGGACCGAAGTGTTTAGTAGATGTGTTCGGTAGATACGATCGGGCGATGCTGTGTATTAATGTGTTCGGTAGATGTGATCGGGCGATGTTGTGTATTAATGTGTTCGGTAGATGTGTTCGGTAGATGTGATCGGTTGATGTGTTCGGCTGATGTGATCTGTCGATGTTGTGTATTAATGTGATCGGTAATGTGTTCGGTAGATGTGATCGGGAGATGTTGGGTACTAATGTGTTCGGTAGATGTGTTCGATGTGTTCGGTAGATGTGTTCGGTAGATGTGTTCGGTAGATGTGTTCGGTAGATGTGTTCGGTAGATGTGTTCGGTAGATGTGTTCGGTAGATGTGTTCGGTAGATGTGTTCGGTAGATGTGTTCGGTAGATGTGTTCGGTAGATGTGTTCGGTAGATGTGTTCGGTAGATGTGTTCGGTAGATGTGTTCGGTAGATGTGTTCGGTAGATGTGTTCGGTAGATGTGTTCGGTAGATGTGTTCGGTAGATGTGTTCGGTAGATGTGTTCGGTAGATGTGTTCGGTAGATGTGTTCGGTAGATGTGTTCGGTAGATGTGTTCGGTAGATGTGTTCGGTAGATGTGTTCGGTAGATGTGTTCGGTAGATGTGTTCGGTAGATGTGTTCGGTAGATGTGTTCGGTAGATGTGTTCGGTAGATGTGTTCGGTAGATGTGTTCGGTAGATGTGTTCGGTAGATGTGTTCGGTAGATGTGTTCGGTAGATGTGTTCGGTATATGTGTTCGGTAGATGTTATCGGGCGATGTTGTGTATTAATGTGATTGGTCGATGTGTTCAGTAGATGTGTCCGGTTGATGTCAATCGACCCCAAGTGTTTTCTGCTTCTGTTCTTAAGACCGAGGTTATTTCCTGTCTATTTTAATTCCCCTCTACTTCTTAAGTAGTTTTCCTTTATGTTATATTTTAAAAAATAATAATACGAGTCAAGAATAAGAACACAGACACGATTTTGTAAGTCGCGTCCCGTTGGGTTTCGGGTCGTGACAGAAACACTTACTGCCAAAGGCTCTAAAGTATTTGACAGTAGGGATTTTTCCATTCCATAGCTCATAAGGTGTTTTCTCTAGAATAGGTCTTATGGAGACCTGATTTAGCACATAGCAAACTGTGGAAACAGCTTCTGCCCAGAAATATTTTGGAAGGAAGTTCTCATTGAGCATGGTCCAAGCCAGCTCTTGAAGAGACCTATTTTTCCTCTCAACAACTCCATTTTGTTGAGAGGTTCTAGGGGAGGAGAAATTGTGCTCAATTCCATATTTGAGACACAAAAGTTTAAATTTTTCATTCTCAAATTCTCCACCATGATCACTACGAATAGCAACAATGGTAAGTTTCTTTTCATTTTGAACTCTCTTCCTAAAGCTAGAGAAGGTATCAAAAGTTTCATCATTTGACTTCAAAAAGAATACCCAAGTGAATCTAGTGAATTCATCGACAATGACAAAGACATAGTGTTTGCCTCCTAGACTAGCAATATTTGAAGGAGTGAAGATGTAATACCCGGCTTGTACGGAATATTAATATTATATTATGTGATGGAATTTTTGTAAATATGTCAAATCAAGCTCGTTTTACGAAAAGAAAGTGTCTTTGCAATCCTAGCGAGTAATAGGAATTTTAAGGAATTTATGAGATTTTTCGGAATAATAACGCTATATTTCGAGAAATTACGTTCAACGTAATATAAAGGACATTATGGTAAAAATAGTAAACAAGGTCCGAATTACAAACGGACAGTTTTAATTGAACCCTGGCGATAAATTGGGTTTATTGGTGAAATAAGAAGATTTGGAGAAACCGAATCGTTAGCTAATTAACGAAACGAAGGACGAAACAAATAGAAAACAAGGGAAGGGCAAAATGGTAAATTGCCAAGTTAAATTTTAATTAAAAACCAATGTTTTTCTCTTCTTCTCCACGCAATTCCTCTTCTCCTTTGAAAAACTTCTCCTCCGGCGATCCTCACGGCGATTCCTTCATTTCCGATGATCGAGCTTTCCGTTTGTCTCGATCCTTCACGTTTCTTCCTCCTCTCGTAACCCTAGGTAAGATTCTATGCTTTTGGAACGTTGTATTTCGATTTTCACGGAGTTTGACGGTTAGGGTTTCGTTTAGGGTTTTACGAAAAACGTAAATTTAGGGTTCGAAATTAATAAGTTTATTGTGATTAAGGATATAAAGGACGTATTGAACGTTATTGGATGAAGTTCGAGTGATTTGTGAGAAATGTTAAAATTGGTGTAACACCCGCGAATTTTTTGTACGTACGTAGCCTTAGATTAGACGTGTTAGGAGAGTTCAATTATTCAAATTTAGTGATGTGCATTGAAGAGTAATAGAGAAAAGAGAAGTGGAGGTGTTGACCATTCAAACTAAAACAAGTTGAAAAGTCAAAAGTATTTGGTTTGAAAAGTCAATGTATAATTTAACCAATAAGAGGGAGGTGGATGGCAGCCACGTGGGAGGCTATTAAAGGGAAAAGTTGTGGGTGCATGAGGGTGAGGTGGATGGCAGCCACGTGGGAGGTTATTAAAGGGATAAGTGGTGGGTGGATTTTATAATTTGGAAGAAATTTGTGGAGGTAAAGAAAAAGAAAAAAAAAAAAACTTTATGTTAAAATTAGGTTTTTCTCCACTTTCTTCCTCATTTTTGGTTCTCTCCTCCACGAAATTTCCAGCCCCATTTTAGGGTTCTCTCCTCCTCCATTTCATCCATTTTGTCAAGGGTTTTTAAGGTAAAATTTATGGGTTTTGGTTTGGTTTCACTTAGGTGTTAATTTGTGAGTGTTTTAGTGAGTTTTAAGTGGGTTTTGTGAGAATTTGGAAAACCCTAAAGGGGGATTCCGAAAATTTCACTCCCTTGGTTATTTTTCTTCCTCTTTTGATGATTAAAGCTTTGAAAATGTTAGTTTAGGTTGTTTGAGTGATTAGATTAAGGATTGGATGGAAGTTACACAAAAACCGGTTTTTAGCAAATGTGTACCCGGTTCTGTTTTTGTGTTTTTGGTTCGGCCAAGTTGGTTGGTTGGTTAATTTGAATGTTTCACTGGATAGTAAACGTGTAGAGGTTTACAGATTGGGGTGGCACGTCGAAATCCGTTGAGAAACGAATAAGTTGTGGCCGTTTGAAGTTGGATGGTTGGAAATTGTGTGAAAATCGGGTTTGAGTGTTTTAGGTTGAAAAGTGATATTGGTTTGCTTTAGTTGGTTTCTTTAGAATTCCTTTAGTTTGTTACTAAGTAAACTTTCCTTATTTGTTAGGTAATTGCTCGAGTAATTTGGTTGACCGAAGTGACAACACGTTTTTGACGCAATCAGGTAAGTAGTGGAGTGCTTGTTTGTTGCCTTCGGGCCTACACCATAGAGCGGTAGGGATTGTTTGTTTGTTTGTTGTGTTTTAATTTGCGTCATGCATTGTGTGTCATGCATCATCGTTTTCTAACTACGAAACCACGTGTTTTGCATGCTTGAGTGGTGAGAATGAATTGAAAGATAAGAAAATTGATATGAAACCTGGTCTCGAGTAGAATAGCCTCGTCGGGCACGTGGCTCGCTGAGCACCCCGCGGGGGATTTACTTGAGATGCTATGCCAATGTACGTAATGTGTCGTGAGTATGAATGCCTCGATATGTTCGTGCTTGAAGGCACAATGAGGATTCTACGATCAATTGGGGGAGATTTGGTTGGCCGTCCAGGATTGTGTTAGGGCGTGTGCCTCCGGTCTTGCTCCGTGGGTCAAGGTGTGGCCGTCCAGGATTGTATTGGGGCGTTTGCCTACTTGATTCACATGAAAGTGGAAGATAAATGTAACCAGAACGAGAAGAAAACAACGGAGTGTGTAGAAACTGCATGTTAGGGTTGAGTTGAGCATTTTGTGTGTTAAGGTGCATTATTTCCCTACTTGCTAAACGTTAGGCTTACCTTTTTGTGTTCTATGGTGTAGGTGACGAGTATTATACAGGTGAGATAGACGGGACCGCCGAGGATTAGGCCGCAGTCGGAGGAGTACGGAGTCCGCCGGTGCAGGCTATTGTTGGGGCGTCTTGACCACCGTTTTCCTCAAGTTTGTGGGAGGTTGCTATTTTGTATGTAGATAGTTGGTATATAGATAGTTGGTGAGTGTTCTAAGTTGTTTTGATGAGTTAACTTGTTTAAATTGTGATAGGTTTTGGTACATGGCATTTGTAAATAGTTTCGTAACTATTTTGGAAAGTTCCAAGTCGGGATGTTATTTGATTGATGGATAATGGTTGTAAGTGTTTGTGGTTTGAACTAGTTTGATTCTGGGTTTTAATTGCAGGTTTTGGTTTATCGAATTTTAGGCGTTATGCCGTCCGTTTTGATTTTAAATTTTTTTTATTTCCAAATTATTTTAACTTGACATTTTCAGACGTATTTTAAACGTATTTTGGGCACGTCCGAAAACCGAGTCGAAAAATTATTAAAATTTTTTAAAAATGTCGTTTTAAACGCGGGTTGGGTTTGCAATGTGACGCACCGAGCCGGGGCGGGTTCGGGGTGTTACAATTGGAGAATTTGCGAGTTTTTAGGAAAACTCGTTAATTGTAATATTAAACTATCGAGCGTTAATCGTTGTTTAAATACTTCGATTAGTTAGGTTAAGATTTTAAGAAAATTTCTTAGTTAAGGTTTTGGTTAAATTTGGACGTTTAAAAGTTTAAACTCGTTTTAACTATAAACATTGTGAATTGCTTAGGTGAACAACGCTCGTGGACGGAGCTTGAGCTGCTTTGGACACGAGGTAAGTTCTCGTGACTTGCTTTGACCGATTGGTCTACACCGTACGTCGATGTCATCTCGAGGAGTTTTGGAGATGTGTTTTGTTTAATTTGTTTTGGTTTGGGTAGTTAGGGTTAGTTGTTTCGTATGTTGTTTGTTTATCGTCATGATGGTACATATGTGTTTGTTTATCTTCTTGAGGGTACATATATGGTTGTTTACTTTAAGATATAAACTGTTCGCGCATCACGTGTTTTAAAGAAAAGCATGAAAATGAATTTCTGCACGATGTTTTAAAGATAATGCAAAGAATAACAGCTGTGAGGCATACAGATTATAGTTTACAGGTCACGCGAGGTGGGGCTCAGGCACGGCTGTACGTGTTGTAAGCGTGCAACCCCCTCCTCTAGCTGGAAAGAGTAGTCCGCCCGCTGGATGAGCTCTCTCCGGTTAGGGGGATAGGATCTCGGTGACACCTACACTGCATATTAACGTAAAGAAAATGACGCATGGTTTACGAGCTCACACGCACGGCATGCATTTACATTTACTAGTCTTACTGAGATTTTATCTCATAGTGTGTTGTATGGTGTAGGTGATTACGAGGAAACAGGTGAGGACGAAATTCCTCCTCCTGAGGCATGAGTCCAGTTGACGAAGGATGGTTGCGGTGGTGTGCTGGCGCAGTCGACGCTTACCTGACCCGTGGGGAAAGTATGTATAGGTTTTGGGGTTATTGGGATCGTTTGGGTGGATGGTTGTATAGACATTTTAGGGTGTTTGGTTCTGATTAATTGATAGGTTTACTTTTGAGTTCTTAAACCTTTTGGAAATGTATTTTGTAACTGTGTGGTATTAGGCAAATGTTTAGTTTTTAAACTTATCCACGCGATTTGTTTTCAAGAAAGTTTACTTTGTTTTAATAAGTTTGAAATATTTGGTACGATATGTTGAGCGAAATTGTTATGGGCGAGGTTTAAGTGTTAGAAGTTGAAGAAATTTAAAGGTGAGAAGTATAGAGATTTTGTAATGATAGTGTAGTTATGTTGAAGTATTAAGGGTGGTGTGCAGGGAAGTCGATGGAAGAAAGAAAGGAAGAAGAAAAAGGGTAGGCGTTCAGACGCCTAAGGAGTGGTGTTCGAGCGCAGAACTCTCTGGAATTCCAGAGAAGTTGGCGACTGGTCGCGAAATGAGGGCCGAACGGTCGGTTTGCAGGACGGGTTACATGTTCTGAAATCAGAACATGAACCGACCGAGCGCCAAACATTTGGCGCCCGATCGGTTCAGCAGGGGCCGCCCGGTCGGCTGTTGAGTAGTCGATCGAGCGCCCCTTTGTTTCTTTTTTTTTGACGCTTCTGCCCTCCTGTTCTATGGCCGATTGTTTTAATATGTTTTTAATTTATTTATTTAATTGATTTAATTGTTTTAAATTGTTTTAATTTCAATTGTTTTAGTATTTGTTTTAAACGATTTACTAAACGAATTCCGGTTCCGATTTCGATTTTGATTCCGACTTTGGTTCAAATTCTGCCTAGAGTCATTTAAAGTTATAATAAAAATATATATATATATATATATAGTATGGGAAATTGGGTACAGTATTAGGGTCGTCACAATTATGGTATCAGAGCCTCCGGGTTTTAAAATCGGTTCTGTAGACTGCTCGACTGCACAGCCACTACGCGGACATTCTTCATCAACTGTAAGTACGTTTATAGCTTTATTTAATTTCTAGTTCCTTAGCGTATTTGTTTTAACTTGTATATAGGAGTTATATAGCTATGGTGCGTCGAGGAAATGACCGAGATGACCGAGACGATATGATAGGCACTCTCAAGGATTTTATTGCCCAGCAGTCTCAGCATATGGAGCGACAGACTCAGCAAATGGAGAGACAGTCTCAACAGCTGGGTACTCTGATAGACCGAGAGGGCACTAGAGCTCGAGAGGCAGCCATTCCGGGAAATCGTGGGATGGAGAGATTTCAGAAGCTCCAGCCCCTATATTTAATGGACAGTCTACGGATCCCTCTTCAGCCGAGGAGTGGATTCGCACTATGGAGGACATGCTGGCATATGCTAGCATAGAGGACGGAGAGAGGGTCGCTTTGGTGACCTACCACTTGGCACTAGACGCCCGGTTTTGGTGGGATTCCATCAAAACGACCACCGATGTGACGATTATGGGTTAGGAGCGATTCAGAGAGTTGTTTTACGACAAGTATTTCAGCCACACCGTACGAGAGGTGAAGATGGTTGAGTTTATGCAGTTATGGCATGTTGGTTCGATTGCCGAGTATGTGAGGAAGTTCGAAGCCCTTTCTCGATTCGCGCCACGCCAGGTCAGCGTAAATGAGGACAAGGTACGCCGATTTTTACAGGGGCTTAGCCAGGAATTCCGGATGCGCCTTACTATATCTGGGGTACGAAATGTATCCTATGACGAGATTGTGGCCAGGGCGCTTGACATAGAGGCAGCTGACAGAGATTCTGTTAAACCGAGGGAGCCAGCTAAGGGCTTCTTCCGAGAGATTCGCCCTCAGTCACGAGGTTGGCAGCCTAGAGAACAACCCCAGCAGCAGCAGAGGGGTGTTAAAAGACCTCTAGAGGGAGGCAATGACCGAGGGAAAGGCAAGCAGGTACAGGGGGCTCCTCATATACCTCTTTGCCATAAATGTCAGAAGGAACACTGTGGCCAGTGCAGAGTGGGCACGGATGTGTGCTATTGGTGTGGAGAACTAGGCCATTTTGTTAAAGATTGCCCGAAGAAGGGTCGAGATCAGTCAGGCAGCGATCAAAGGAGGATTATGCCGAGGATCTTCCCATTTATAGAGCCTGGTGATGTCGACGACGAGGCTCGTCCCTCCGTGATAGCAGGTACTATATTAATTACGGGCGTAGCTGTATTTTCTTTGTTAGACACAGGAGCTACGCACTCTTTTGTTTCCACTGCTTGTGTGTCTAGATTGAAGCTTGCGCCTGAGTTAGCAGAATGCGAATATAGCGTGATGCTACCTTCAGGAGAGCGTATGCAATCAGGTCATGTTGTCCAGGGCAATATTATCTCGATTGGGGACAGTACCCTCTATGCTCGCTTTATTGTTATGGGCATCGAGCACTATGATCTTATCTTAGGGATGGATTGGCTATCACAGCACTTCGCCACCATCGATTGTCGATCCGGGATTGTGACCTTTCGACCCCCGGGTAAAGCCGAATTTTCTTATCAGGCGATGAACAGATTGAGTAGCTTGCCTATTTCTTATTCCATGAAGGTCAACGAGCAGTTTAAAGGTGCGTGCTCTATTTACTCGGCCTCAGTATTTGATATTCAGTTGCTCAGCAGAGTGAAGCCGAGCGACATTCCTATAGTTAGAGAGTTCTCTGGTATATTCCTCGATGATCTTCCCGGGTTACCGCCAGACCGAGAGATTGAATTTACTATTGATGTTTATCCAAATGCTGCGCCAAGTTTTAAGAATCCTTATCAGTTGGCACCAGCCAGTTGAGAGAGCTGAGGACTCAGCTTGACGAGTTGTTAGAGAAAGGTTTTATCCGACCCAGTGTTTCACCCTGGGGTGCGCCCGTTTTGTTTGTCAAGAAGAAAGACGGGACCCTCAGGATGTGCATCGATTACAGAGAGTTGAATAAGCTTACAGTGAAGAATAAGTATCCACTGCCTCGGATTGATGATTTATTTGATCAGCTGCAAGGTGCCTGAGTATTCTCAAGGATTGATCTACACTCGGGTTACAATCAGTTGAAGGTCTGGAAGGATGATATACCGAAAACGGCATTCCGACCAAGGTATGGGCATTACGAGTTCCTTGTCATGTCTTTTGGACTTACTAATGCCCCTGCAGCGTTTATGGATTTGATGAACCGTGTCTTCAAGGAGTACCTGGACAAGTTCGTGGTTGTTTTCATCGACGACATATTAATCTATTCAAAGACGAAGGAAGAACACGAGGAGCACTTGAGAATAGTTTTGAGGATTCTATGCCAGCACCAGTTGTATCCAAAGTTCTCTAACTGCGAGTTCTGGCTGGATCGAGTCAGTTTTCTTGGCCACATTATATCAGAAGAAGGAGTTTCTGTGGATCCGAGCAAAATTCAGGCGGTCAGAGATTGGCCACAGCCGAAGAACGTACGAGAGGTGCGTGGATTTCTCGGATTAGCCGGTTATTATCGGAAGTTTATAGAGGGATTCTCGAAGATCGCACTTCCTCTTTCAAGATTGACTCGAAAGAACGAAAGATTTATATGGTCAGCTGCTTGTGACAGCAGTTTTATAGAGTTAAAGCAGAGATTGACCACCGCTCCAGTATTGGCGCTACCTGTTGAGGGTGACAAGTATAGCATTTATTGTGATGCGTCTGGAGTTGGACTCGGTTGTGTATTGATGCAGGAGGGGAGAGTTATTGCATATGCTTCTCGGCAGCTGAAGCCGTATGAGCAGAATTACCTTACGCACGACCTTGAGTTAGCAGCTGTGGTCTTCGCACTGAAAATATGGAGACATTATTTATATGGGCAGCAGTGCGAGATATTTTCCGACCACAAGAGCTTGAAGTATCTATTTACGCAAAAGGAGCATAATATGCGACAGAGAAGGTGGCTTGAGTTCTTCAAAGACTACGATTTTGATATCAAGTACCATCCAGGAAAGGCAAACAAGGTTGTTGATGCCTTGAGTAGAGTGCCTTATGTGAGTCAGCCTTCACTAGCAGCAATGTTAGTTATGCTGCGGTCTGAGATCGAGAGGTTTGATGTGGAGATAGTGGCAGAATTGTCCAGTATGCTCACCAACATTTCTCTCATGCCGACTATTTTGGATAAGATACGCGAAGCTCAGCAGAATGATACGGAGTGTGTGGAGCTTCGATCGAGTATGACGTTGGGAGACTCGTCGAATTTTCATTTATCGGATGATGGTATTCTGAAGTTCAGGCATAGGTGGTACGTGCCTAACGACGAGGAACTGAAGAAGGAGATATTGGACGAGGCACATTCTTCGGCCTATTCTGTGCACCCGGGAAGTACTAAGATGTACCGGGATTTAAAGCAACACTTCTGGTGGCCGAGCATGAAGAGAGAGGTTGCCAAGTATGTTGAAACCTGTTTGGTTTGTCAACAGGTAAAGGCAGAGCACCAGAGACCGGCCAGAACATTATTGCCACTGTCGATTCCGGAGTGAAAGTGGGAGCAGATCTCCATGGATTTTATTGTGGGGCTCCCGAGGACGACGAAGGGCCATGATGGTGTTTGGCTGATCGTGGACCGATTGACAAAGTCGGCCCACTTCTTATCTGTGATGATGGCATCTTCTATGGACCAGCTTACCGAGCTTTATGTGCAGGAGATTGTTAGACTGCATGGTGTGCCGGTTTCTATTGTCTCAGATCGTGATCCGAGATTTACTTCAAAGTTCTGGAAGAGCCTGTATAAAGCTATGGGGACTCAACTTAATTTCAGCACGGCATTTCATCCTCAGACTGATGGCCAGACAGAGAGGACGAATCAGATTCTTGAGGATATGCTTAGAGCTTGTGTACTGGAGTTTAAGGGCTCGTGGAGCCGATATTTGCCTCTGATTGAGTTCTGGTACAACAACAGCTTCCAGGCTACCATTGGCATGGTACCGTATGAGGCTTTGTATGGTTGAAAGTGTAGGTTTCCGTTATATTGGGACGAGGTCGGCGAGGCCAGCGTCGTTGGTCCAGAGATTCTACAACAAATGGCAGAGAAGATTGCCATTATTCGACAGCATATCGAGGTAGCTCAGAGCAGACAGAAGAGTTATGCTGACACACGACGGAGAGAGCTAGAGTTCGAAGAAGGTGATGAGGTTTACCTTAAAGTTTCTCCGTTTAAAGGCGTCATGAGATTCGGAAGGAGGGGCAAGTTAAACCCTTGATATGTGGGGCCCTTTCCTATTCTGAAGAGGATCGGAAAGATGGCGTACAGATTAGAGCTTCCGGCTTCTATGGAGGGTACCCACGACGTATTTCATGTATCCATGCTTCGGAAATGTTTGCGCGATCCGTCGCATATCGTAGAGGCTACAGAGATCGAGGTACAGCCTACCTTGACTTATGAGGAGAGGCCGGTGCATATTTTGGAGACTTCCATCAAAGTTTTGCGCAACAAAGCGATTCCGCTAGTCAAAGTCTTGTGGCGGAACCACGAGGTGGAAGAAGCTACATAGGAACGACAGCAGAATATGATGGTCAAATATCCTGAATTGTTTGTATGATTTAATTTTGAGGACAAAATTCTAAATAAGGTGGGTGGAATGTAATACCCGACTTGTACGGAATATTAATATTATATTATGTGATGGTATTTTTGTAAATATGTCAAATCAAGCTTGTTTTACGAAAAGAAAGTGTCATTGCAATCCTAACGAGTAATAGGAATTTTAAGGAATTTATGGGATTTTTTGGAATAATAACGCTATATTTCGAGAAATTATGTTCAACGTAATATAAAGGAGATTATGGTAAAAATAGTAAACAAGGTCCGAATTACGAACGGACAATTTTAATTGAACCCTGGCGATAAATTGGGTTTATTGGTGAAATAAGGAGATTTGGAAAAACCGAATCGTTAGCTAATTAACGAAACGAAGGACGAAACAAATAGAAAACAAGGGAAGAGCAAAATGGTAAATTGCCAAGTTAAATTTTAATTAAAAACCAATGTTTTTCTCTTCTTCTCCACGCAATTCCTCTTCTCCTTTGAAAAACTTCTCCTCCGGTGATCCTCACGACGATTCTTTCATTTCTGACGATCGAGCTTTCTGTTTGTCTCGATCCTTCACGTTTCTTCCTCCTCTCGTAACCCTAGGTAAGATTCTATGCTTTTGGAACGTTGTATTTCGATTTTCACGGAGTTTGACGGTTAGGGTTTCGTTTAGGGTTTTGCCAAAAACGTAAATTTAGGGTTCGAAATTAATAAGTTTATTGTGATTAAGGATATAAAGGACGTATTGAACGTTATTGGACGAAGTTCGAGAGATTTGTGAGAAATGTTAAAATTGGAGAATTTGCGGGTTTTTAGGAAAACTCGTTAATTGTAATATTAAACTATCGAGTGTTAATCATTGTTTAAATACTTCGATTAGTTAGGTTAAGATTTTAAGAAAATTCCTTAGTTAAGGTTTTGGTTAAATTTGGACGTTTAGAAGTTTAAACTCGTTTTAACTATAAACGTTGTGAATTGCTTAGGTGAACAACGCTCGTGGATGGAGCTTGAGCTACTTTGGACACGAGGTAAGTTCTCATGACTTGCTTTCACCGATTGGTCTACACCGTACGTCGACGTCGTCTCGAGGAGTTTTGGAGATGTGTTTTGTTTAATTTGTTTTGGTTTGGGTAGTTAGGGTTAGTTGTTTCGTATGTTGTTTGTTTATCGTCCTGATGGTACATATGTGTTTGTTTATCGTCTTGAGGGTACATATATGGTTGTTTACTTTAAGATATAAACTGTTCACGCATCACGTGTTTTAAAGAAAAGCATGAAAATGAATTTTCGCACGATGTTTTAAAGATAATACAAAGAATAACAACTGTGAGGCATACAGTTTACAGGCCGCACGGCATACAATTTACAGGCCGCAAGGCATACAGTTTACAGTTTACAAGTCACGCGAGGTGGGGCTCAGGCACAACTGTACGTGTTGTAAGTGTGCACCCCCCTCCTCTAGCTGGAAAGAGTAGTCCGCCCGCTGGATGAGCTCTTTCCGGTTAGGGGGATAGGATCTCGGTGACACCTACAATGCATATTAAAGTAAAGAAAATGACGCATGGTTTACGAGCTCACACGCACGGCATGCATTTACATTTACGAGTCTTACTGAGATTTTATCTCATAGTGTGTTGTATGGTGTAGGTGATTACGAGGAAACAGGTGAGGACGAGATTCCTCCTCCTGAGGCATGAGTCCAGTTGACGAAGGATAGTTGCGGTGGTGTGCTTGCGCAGTCGACGCTTACCTGACCTGTGGGGAAAGTATGTATAGGTTTTGGGGTTATTGGGATCGTTTGGGCGGATGGTTGTATAGACATTTTAGGGTGTTTGGTTCTGATTAGTTGATAGGTTTACTTTGAGTTCTTAAACCTTTTGGAAATGTATTTTGTAACTGTGTGGTATTAGGCAAATGTTTAGTTTTTAAACTTATCCACGCGATTTGTTTTCAAGAAAGTTTACTTTGTTTTCATAAGTTTGAAATATTTGGTACGATATGTTGAGCAAAATTGTTATGGGCGAGGTTTAAGTGTTAGAAGTTGAAGAAATTTAAAGGTGAGAAGTATAGAGATTTTGTAATGATAGTGTTGTTATGTTGAAGTATTAAGGGTGGTGTGCAGGGAAGTCGATGGAAGAAAGAAAGGAAGAAGAAAAAGGGTAGGCGTTCGGACGCCTAAGGAGTGGTGTTCGAGCGCAGAACTCTCTGGAATTCCTGAGAAGTTGGCAACTGGTCGCGAAATGAGGGCCGAACGGTCGGTTTGCAGGACGGGTTACACGTTCTGAAATTAGAACGTGAACCGACCTAGCGCCAAACATTTGGCGCCCGATCGGTTTATCAGGGGCCGCCCGGTCGGCTGTTGAGTAGTCAATCGAGCGCCCCTTTGTTTCTTTGTTTTTTGACGCTTCTGCCCTCCTGTTCTATGGCCGATTGTTTTAATATGTTTTTAATTTATTTATTTAATTGATTTAATTGTTTTAAATTGTTTTAATTTCAATTGTTTTAGTATTTGTTTTAAACGATTTACTAAACGAATTCCGGTTCCGATTTCGATTTTGATTCCGACTTTGGTTCAAATTCCGCCTAGAGTCATTTAAAGTTATAATAAAAGAAAATATAAATATATATATATATATAGTACGGGAAATTAGGTACAGTATTAGGGTCGTCACAAAAGAGGTCCATGTGAAGTAGTTGGAGCGGCTTGGATGTAGAAATTGCATTCTTTGATGCAAAGGAACTTTTGATTTTCTTACTCATTTGGCAAGGTTCACAGACTTTATCCTTCTCAAAGGATATTTTTGGAATTCCTCTAACTAAATTATTCTTAGTAATCTTAGATAAAGTATCCATACCTACATGTCATAGTCTTTTATGCCAAGTCCAACAATCATTAGAAGAATTTACAGCAAAACATTTTTCTTCAACATATTCAAAGTTATCTAAATCAATAATATAAACATTTTTTTCCTATAACTTTTGAACAGAATTTTGCTATCAGATACATCTTTAATTACACAAGTATCAGATTTAAATACTACTTTATACCCCTTATCACATAGTTGACTGATGCTTAACAAGTTATGTTTTAGCCCTTCAACTAACAATATATTTTTTATAATAAGGTTGGTAGGATTACCTATATTGCCGATGCCAACAATTTTTCCTTTTTGATTTCCACCAAAGGTGACATTCCCTTTTTCCTTGTTGACAAAGGCAAACTTTGTTGAGTCTCCCATCATATGCGTCGAGCAACCACTATCGAGGTACCATTGATTTTTCTCGGTAGAGCAATCAACCTACAAAACAGTAATCAAGTAGTCTTCTTAGGTACCCAAATCTTTTGGGTCCTAGTGTTAGGTCTAGTCCCCTTAGGAACCCATTGTAGTCTACCACCAGATTTAACATTGTTTGCTTTTAAAAGACATGCAAAAGATTTATGTCATACTTCATTACATGCATGGCAGGTAGTTGATTTGACAAAGAAATTCTTGTATACTTTCTTTTTACTAAACCTTTCATATCCTATACCTGCTTTATCAAAAGTTACTCTTTGGCTTCCTAACAACAAGTTCAAATTCTTACTTCCATTAGTAAATTTCATAACAATGTTATTTAAGTTCTCATTTCTAATCTTAAGATCACTAATATCCTTTTGCTGCAAATTACACTCCTTAGCATGCTTTTCAACCAAGTTTGCATTTTCCTTCTTTAAAAAGTTGTATTTAGATTTAAGCATACTATATTGTTTAATTAAATCATTGAAAGCATCAATTAAGTCACCATCATCATTTTCACTGTCACAAGAGGAATGACTAACCTCATCTTTGTGTGCCATGAAGCACAGGTTGGTAACTTCCTCATTTTCTGAGGAAGTATCACTTTCACTGTTATCCCAAGTGGCCTTCATTGCTCTCTTTTTGAATTTCTTGGGGCCTTTCTTAGCTTGTGGACAATCAGTCTTGATGTGTCCTGGCTTCCTGCATTCGAAACAGGTAATTTCTTTATCCTTTTGAGATTTATCTCCCTTTAAGAATTTACTCCCATTCAATCTTTTTCGTTGGAGAAATTTGCTAAACCTCCTCGTGATAAGAGCGATATCCTCATCTCAACTTCTTCCTCGGAATCATCTTGCTTGCTTGATGAGGCTTTGAGTGCTATATCTTTCTTTTTTTTTTACCTCTTTCTCTTTGAGATCTTCGTTGTCATTGGCTCTCATGGTTATCTCATGAGTTATTAGAGAGCCAATGAGTTTTTCTAGCTTGAGAACCTTGAGATCCCGAGCTTCTTGTATAGCAGTCACTTTCGATTGCCAGGCTTATGGTAGGCATCGAAGGATCTTTCTCAAAAGTTCTTCACCTGAATAAGTTTTACCAAGAACTTTTAAGTCATTAGTAATGTTAGTGAATCGAGTAAACATGGAGGAAATAGACTTATCATTCTCCATCGAAAAAAGTTCATATTCATGTACAAGCATACTCAATTTACTCTCCTTAACCTGGTTAGTTCCCTCATGTGTGACTTCTAATAAATGTCATATCTCCTGTGCACTATCACACCCTTGAAAGCTGTTGAACTCATCTCTATTCAGTGCACAGTATAGTGTATTTATTGCTCTAGCAGTCAAACTTAGATTTTTTTATCAGATTCAGTTAGTTCACTAGGCAGTTTAGGAATGCTAATTTCTTGATCAGTTTTCATGGCTTTGAAAGGACCATTTTCTATTATGTTCCATATCTCATAGTTCATGGCATGAACGAATATTCTCATTCTTGCTTTCCAGTAGACATAATCACTGCCATTAAAAAATGGTGGCCTAGAGATGGACTGACCCTCTATGTGTGTGGAGTTTGTGTTGAATGCCATTGTAAGAGTATCACAATATTTTATAAATCACAACTTAGACAATATTTAACCTGGCTCTGATATCAATTGTAGGAACATGATTGTCTAAGAGGAGGGTGAATTAGACTTTTCAAAATAATTTCTTAACCTAATCGTTTTCTCTCTTTGTATGTAATTACTAAGATTATAGCAAACAAGCAAGCAGATTAAAGTAAAAGAGAGAGAGAGAAATTGACACCAAAGTTTTTAACGTGGTTCGGCCAATCTTGCCTACTTCCACGCTCCAAGACTCCCCCTTGAAGATTCTTTCCTTCTCCTCACGAGAAATCTAGATCGCACTTCACGGGCGTCGATCTACTACCATTACACTTCTGGATTGAACTTTTCAGACGTCAATCCACTGCCTTTACAGTTTTATAGAATAAAGATGTTTAGCACAAGGCAATACTCTCTCAAAAGATAAATCTCAAGTTCTGAGCTAGAGAGGTGTACAGAATATAAGAAAATATAGGCGTGTGAGCTCGCGAGACTTGTAAGGATTTTTCAGATCAGCAAAAAGTTTTTGTCTCGAGCTACTGTTCTTCTATTTATATTTGCTTCTGTAATCTGCTTCTTATTCAGAAGGCTCCTTGTTTGCGTTCAAAAAAATATGACCGTTGGAGAGCATCCGTACGCAGAAAAATAGTCGTTGAGTTCTGGAGTTGCTATCACTCGCGGTCTTTAATAAGTTGGCATTAAGACTTTGGACGAGTGCGTCAGACTTAATAACTTTGGATGACTGCGTCGGTCTTTAACTTTGGACGACTGCGTCTGTTCTTTTAGCTTTGGACGACTGCGTCTGTCTTTCAGCTTTGGACGACTACGTCTGTCTTTCAGCTTTGGACGACTGCGTCTGTCTTTCAACTTTGGACGACTGAGTCTGTCTTTCAGCTTTGGATGATTGCGTCTGTCTTTCAGCTTTGGACGACTGCGTCTGTCTTTCAACTTTGCTACTTTCTTTAATGTGGACGACTGACTTCGGACTATTAACATTTAGCAAAATTGTTAGAAAACATAATACCCTTTTCAAATGGCATTTCTAGATAAATGCTATCATCCATTTCATACAATCATTTTATATTTATATAATCCACATTAATCATAATCATAAAAAACATAGTTACTTAAACAGATTTTAAGCTAACACGTCCCCCCTCTTCGCGACCCGAACCCGACTCCGAAGTGTTGGAGCAGAGCTAACTTGTCTTCGATCCATTGAGCAGTCACCATAACTTGCTCAAGACCCGCTAGACGGAGGACAAGCAGCTCAGCCCTGATCTCCAGGCACAACCCCGTGACAAACTGAGCTTCTAGAAGGTGGTCCGGTAGGTCAGAAAGATGCGACGCCGTCCTCTCAAACCTTTGACTGTATTTCTGCACGGTCGTGGTCTGCCTCAGCTGGAAAAACTTTTCTGACAGAGACCCCTCCAAAGATGATTAGAATCGGTCCAATGGGAGACATCGGCATTCCATCAAGCTGTGGAAAGGTCGCCGGCGTTCCTCCCACTAGAACCAAGCTAGTGCCTCCCCCTCCAAGTGGACCGCTGCCCAATTTATCTTCTCTCGCTCGGACAGTGGCTGGAGAGTGAAAAATCGCTCGGCTCTGAACACCCAATCATCCGGGTCGTCACCTGTGAAGCTGGGCATTTCCAGCTTGCGGTTTACATGGTCTTCTACCCACTTGTCCGTTCCTCCTCTGGTCTGTGACCCTTCACCGGGATTGCCATATTGGCTCCCCTGTTATTCAGCCTCCTTCTACTTCCCCTTGTCCCACTGTCTGGGTAGTGCCGAGCTCCCAGTTTCTGCGAGGGAGTTCAGCTTTGCTAGAATCACTAGCATCTCGCTTTTCAACTCTGATACGATCATCCCCTACTTCCCCAGCTCTTGCCACAGATCATCCTGTGTGCCCGATTCTTCCTGCAGAGGCTGCTTTCTGGTCATTGTCTACAGTTGCTTCTTACTGGCCATACCCAGGTTTGCTCTGATACCAATTATAGGATTCCTACCCTTTGCAATGAACAACCCAAAATACACAGTAATATCAACCACAAAAAAGTTATAGCATTCCACAAACCAAAAAAAAAACATTACGCTAGGGATGTTCGAGAGCCCCGCTTCTCTCCATTTCCTCACAGATTCTCCATATCTCATTCTCTCTCCTCCGCTCCCCTATAACTGCCTTCTCCTAATCAGCATTCTAATTGCCTTCCCCTTTTTGTCTTTCCTCAACATAACAAAATAACAACATAAAAACATAGTTAAGAAAAATAAAAAAAAAAACATATCTATGCCCTGGTTGACTTCTTCTTCCTCCTTGCGTATGTGAATTTCAAAGGTGGGTTCCTATCAGATTGATTCTTATGGACAGCCTGCCCATGGCATTGTTTGAAATGTACCTTCTTCGCTTGCAAAGAATAGAGACATTGATGAAATCCTAAGAGCAGCAGATGAAATTCAAAATGAAGATCCCAACGTTTCCAGAATTTGTGGGCTAATTCATTTATAAGTTTGATGTTTTAATCGCTCTCCTCATACCTTTTAACATCTAAGTGATACCTGTTTTCTACTAATAGATAAGAATGTCATTACTTTAGCAAGATGTTGCTAGAATTTCCTTGTTAAAAATAACATTTTTCATCCTGAAACAAACAATTAATGTTGAATTTTGGCATTGAAAAGATTTTAAATAATATAGAAAGATTTTATTATGGTAATCATCATTGCAGGTAAGTATGGCTTACGTCCATATGGTTGGGATTTTAATTTGGTTAAATAGACACATATTGTTAAGAAGGTTATTACTCACTGAAGCTTGAAGCACCCAGTTTGAATGTCTTAACAAAATTTGTAACTTCATATCTTAAGAAATATAGTTTGGAAGGTTGTTTTTGTATAATAGTAGAAAGATGTTTTGGGGAAGCTTAACTTTGCTTTCTTTTTTTTTTTGTTGCCCCCGTAATATAGTCTAACATTTCTTTGTGACTTAATACATTAAATAGAATCTTAATTTTCAGTCCAATTGTGTATTTCTAAGTTTTCAAGGGCAAGAGAGGACTCAATGATTTTTTTTCTTCACTGTCGTTGTAATATACGCATGCATAGATTGATAAAAGGATTGTATACTCTATTGTACTCATTGTTTGTTCTAAATCTTGCCACTAAAATCTTTTCTTATTGAACAAATGATGAAAGGATTGTCTTGGTGTTGAGATAAAAGTGTCGATTATGCCATGGAAAAACCTTTTTAAGGCATATCTTGATGATATTCATGGTTAGATGGTATTTGTGGTTTGTAAAAAATAATCATTTAAATGTTGTGGACCTAATTTTTTTTTGTATTTATTTAAGCTGTATGAAACTGTTCACATGCTTGATTTCTTGATTCAATATTTGTGGTTTTGAGTGATTAAATGTGATGATTATGGTTGAACCTGTTGTCAAGTTGTCCAATACTTTGTAGAAATTCTTAGTTTAATAATGGATAAAATGAATAGTATTGAAAGTTGAATACTCTGGAAAGTTTGCTGTTGGGTGTGTGCTAATTAATATGTACTATCTTTTTGATTAATGCTTCAAGTGTTTTTTGGATTGATTTTATTTTTTTGGCTTGTATTTCTTTCTACTTGCAGTATGTGAGCATGCCTATTCGCTGGCTCAAAATCTTGATCCTAATAGTGAAGGAAGAGGTGTCTTGCAATTCAAAACTAGTTTATTGTCTGTTATTAAGGTAAGCACTGGGAATGAATCTGGACAAGGAATCTAAATGCAAGTGTCTTGGGTTTGTTAAAGATGTAAGGTCTTTATTTTCTTTAGCTGAACATCTTTTTTTTTCTTATAGGGAACTGAAATTTGTTTTAAATAAAAAAATTCCGAAAACGATAAAATTCTTCAGGAAACATTTCTGTTTAGCAATATCTTTTTTTCGCAATTAAAAGGAACTATACTAATGGGTAGATGTCAATTAGTAAGATATAAGCCCACTTGTGCATCAATAGAGTATTTTCTTATGTCATAAAACTACATATTTATGAGAAACCAAAAAGTAATAAAAACTTCTTTTTTTTTGTTGCAAAATCCTCATTTTCTTGGTAGAGTTGCATCTCCAAATGCAATTGATTAAGGAAGAAGAAAGTTGATGAGAAGCATGCCATGGAGTATCAAATTCCTTAAATAGTCGAACCCAAAAATTTGTCTAGGTGACTCTTTATGAAGAATGATTAGAGGCTCACACATTATTCTTCCAATACAGAACTAGTAAACAATGCGATCACTAGTGTCAACCTTGCTATGTACTATAATTCTAGTGAAAATCTGGACTTCAGTTGGAACTCCAGTTTTCTAGGAAATCAAAATTTTGAAATTTGAAATATTTTGCATATGCATGTGGATTGTTCTCATTGTGTCACTTTCTTAAGAGCATTTTTAACAAAGATTCTGCTGTGGGACCTCTTAGAAACTCAATTGAAACATTTCTTTTGGGGCAATTCTTTGTTATGACACGATGTATGGTTCTCAAATTTTCATGGCAATTGAAGCGTATTGGACACCTGATAGGATAATCTACTTTAAAATTCATTGTCAAAATGAATCAATCTAAAGTAGTTTTGCCTTCTCTAGAGAAAGATTCTTTTTGTTATGTATTTGTGAGGTACTAGTGCAATATATTTTAAAAATAGTGAAGCAAAAGTTTTGTCTCGTAAACGAAACAGTGAATTAGGAAAAATTAGGGAAATAACGTTTAGGGAATTTAATAATTCAATAATAAAGTCTAATGTTTAATGTCTAACATGTACAAATTAATTACTAAAATAAAATAAAAGATTAAATAATAAACTACTAATAAACGAGTCAAGGGCTTGGGCCTGCCAGAGCTTGGGTTTGTATTGCATCAATATTCTCCCATTGAAGAAAACTCGTCCTTGAGTTATGTGGTTGCAAAGAAAGCTCATTGTGAGAAATAATACTCGAAAATGTTAGCTACATTGAAAGTATTGAAAATGCTCATGTCGGTTGCTAAATTGATCTTGTAAGCATTGTCACCAATTTTACAAAGGATGCGGAATGAACCAATCTTTTTAGCCTTGAGTTTGTTGTGAGTATCAATAGAAAATCGATGCTTACGTAAGTGTATAATCACAAAGTCCCTTTCATTGAATAATTTGAGGCGTCGATACGGATATGTCGCTGACTTATAATGAGAATTAGCCTCTTCCAAGTTTTGTTCACATCTTGATGAATCTGTTGAACTTGCTCTGCAAATTCTTCAGCATGTGGATTATCATCAGAAGAGAAAAGAAGACAGAGTAAATCAATAGTATGTCTTGAAGCACTAATGTAAACAATTTCAAAAGGGATTTTCTTGGTAGAACGATTAGGCATGCTGTTGAAAGTAAATTTAATCTGTGGAAGAGCGCAATCCCATTGTTTTGGTTTATCTCCGCAAACGGATCGAATCATATTTCTCAAACTACAGTTGGTCACTTCAGTTTGTGCATCTGTCTGGGGATGACTAGTGTTGCTACATTTCAACGAGGTGTTAAACAACTTCCATAGAGTTTTCCAAAAGTGACCGAGGAATTTGACATCCCTGGTCGAAGTTATAGAATGAGGAACTCTATGTAAATGAACAACTTCTTGAAAAAATAGAGTAGCTATATAAGAGGCATCAAAAGTTTTCTTGCATGGGAGAAAATGAGTCATTTTGGAAAATCGATCAACAACAACCATAACAAAATCAACCAATTGTTGAATTCTTGAGAGGTTAAAAACTAAATCTCAGTCAAGTCTTGCCAGATCATATTAGAAATAGGTAGAGGACTGTACAAGTCTGTGTTTTGTGCATGGCCATTCGCTTTCTGGCATACCGGGCAATGCTGAACGAAGCGGCCGACATCTCGCTTGAGTTGCGGCAATAAAATTGATCTTCGACTAAGCTGATTGTTTTGTCTCAACCAATATGTCGTCCTAAGCCGCCAACATGTAATTCTATGATAAGATGGTCTTGTAAAGAGGAACGATGAATACATAATTGAGGGTTCTTAAATAAATACAAGTCATGAATAAGAATGTTGGGGACAAATTATTTGTTGGTGCGGCAAGTCCATATATCAGCAAAATCATCATCTATCGCATTAAACATCTTTTAAATATTCGAAGCCTACCACATCGGTGTTGATTGTTGCTAAGCAAGAAGCTCGGGGATTTAGGGAATTTGCTACCTCGTTTTGTTTACTTGATTTATGTTTGATGACAAATGTGAACTCCAGGACTTTGACCGCATGTCTGTTGAAGAATGAGTCGGCGACTCATAGGCAGTGACTTAGTTAAGGGAACCCACTAGAGCCGTAGCGAAAGCGAGTCTTCATAGGGCAATTGTCACTGCTTATGCACCAAAACCTGAGTGATCTATCCATGACCAGGATGAAGCTTGGGTGAAACTAAGTGGAGGTCCAAACCTATGATGACCCGAATGTGTAAGTATGAGTACGATTGCGGAGCAAACATCTGGTTGCAAGGTGGATCCCGGACTCGAGTATAGGCGAATCCCGAATCGTAAAGAAGGGGTCGTCACAATCTCACATCGTTTGGGGAAGTATATGGAAATGAAACATATGTAAGGAAACTCTCCCAAGATAGTAAGACATATTTTGGAGCACAATTGGCAACGGATCCCATAAGAACTCTGAAGTTAAAAGTGCTTCGAGGAGAGTAGTACCAGGTTGGGTGACCGACTGGAAAGTCCTCGCCAAATAAAATCGTGAAGGAAGGATATTGAGCTATGACCCAATTCCCAGAGCAAACAATATCTTACTGGAATTATAAATGGTATCAAATCTTGTACCCAACCAGAAATGTGGCCAACGTAGACGTTGGGCCCCCGAGGGGGGGTGATTATGATGACCCGAATGTGTAGGTATGAGTACGACTGCGGGGCAAACCTCGGGTTGCAAGGTGGATCCCAAACTCGAGATAGGCGAATCCCGGGTCGTAAAGAGGGGGTCGTCACAATCCCACATCGCTTGGGAAAGTATATGGAAATGAAACATATGTAAGGAAACCCTCCCAAGATAGTAAGACATGTTTTGGAGCACAATTGGCAACAGATCTCATAAAAACTCCGATGTTAAAAGTGCTTCAGTGAGAGTAATACCAGGTTGGGTGACCGACTGGGAAGTCTTCGCCAAACAAAGTCGTGAGGGGAGAATATTGAGTTACGGCCCAATCCCCAGAGCGAACAATATCTTACTAGGAAAAATAGGTCATTACAGAACCGATTGATGTTGAAGAATCAGTAAAAGAAGAGGCATCTTTTGCCCAATAGCTAATAATTTAAACCAAAATTTCCAGATGGAGGGGGTATGGTATTAACACATCTGACACATAATTAAAAGTGGGAATTTATCCTCTAAAAAAGAAAATATTGAATGAATTGATTGTAAATTATAAGATTTTGTGATTTTTGCTTCTTCTAAGGAAGATACTAATGGTCAGGAAAATGAAATTTTCACAATTAGTACAAACTCTTCTGATAGAATTTGAGAATACAAATTTTGTTGTACCCCAAAAAATGATTTTAGTTATAATAATTGGTGGAAATAATCAAATGATTATGTTGATACATTCTAGATGGAGGAAGGTGATCCACCTAGCGTGCATGTGATTCATTGTTTTCTGAGAGTAGATAAATTTTAAGGCCTGATGATCTGTGTACAAGACAAACTCTCGTTGAATTAAATAATGCTCCAAGTGCTTCAAAGCGCAAACAATTGCATAAAATTCTAGCTCATAAGTGGTCCACTTCTGGCGAGGCTCACTAATTTTCTCACTGGAGAATTTGACAAGTCGACCTCATTGGGATAAAACTGTGCCAATCCCTAGCACTGAAGCGTCACATTCAACTTCTCCAATACATTGTCGAAATTTGGAAGTGCTAATACTTGGGTGTTACATAACTTGGCCTTGATGGAGGAAAAACTTTCCTCTTTTGCCTTGCCCCATTGAAATTGCCCATTTTTAAGTCAATTGGTTTTGATGCCATTATTGTACCGAACCCTCAGATAAAACATCGATAAAAAGTGGCGAGACCATAAAAACTCTGTACAGCACGCGCGGTTGTAAATGTCGGCCATTCATGCATGCCTTGTACTTTAGCACTATCAACTTGGGTGCCATCTTTTCTTACTATAAAACCAAGGAAAGAAAGATGGTCGATCATAAAACTGCATTTTTTGAGATTGACGTAGAGCTTACTGGCCTGTAACATAGTTAACACAACTCTAAGTTGTGACAAATGTTCGGTATTGTTCTTGCTGTAAATAAGAATGTCATCAAAATAAACCACCAGAAACTTAACGAGAAAAGAATGGAGAACCTGGGTCATGAGTGGCATGAATGTTCTGGGAGCGTTCGATAGTTCAAATGACCTCACCAACCATATTTAGTTTTAAATGTAATCTTCCATACATTACCTTGTTGAATGCGAACCTAGTGGTAACCGCTTTACAAATCGAGCTTAGAGAAAATCACAACTCCTGCGAGTTGATCAAGCATATCATTGGGCGTAGAATAAGGAAATGATACTTAACCGTTATTTAATTGATAGCGCGATTCTCGACACAAATTTGCCAACTGCCGTATTTCTTTAGAGTGAGGAGTGTAGACATTGCGCAAGGGCTCATGGTTTCACGAATTAATACTTTATTCAGCAAATCATTGACTTGACGTTGTAGTTACTCGTGTTTTGTTGAACTCATTCGATAGTGCGGTAGATTAGGCGCCCTAGGTAGTAGATCAATGTGGTGTTGAATATCTCGCATAAGAGTTAACTCATTTGGTAAGTCTGCTAGGGACAAATCATCGAATTCAACAAGCATCTCTTGAACTCTAGGAATTGCAATTACCTTCTCCGATTGACCTTTCACTATGAGTTATGTTAGTAAATAAAAACTAACCTTCCTCAATAGCAAGGCTGACTTTGTTATGTTAGTAAATAAAGGCTGTCCTTCCTCAATAGTAGGGCTATTATCTAGTTGTGGGGTTTGTGGCATCAATACTATTTTCTTGACAAACCACCAAAAGACAAATGTGTTATCGTGACCTCTATAGGTAACATCCATGTCATAATGCCATGGACGGTCAAGTAAAACATGACACACATCCATATCGACCACATGACATGGTATCTCATCCTTGTAATATTTGCTGATAGATAATGGAACTTTGCACACATGGAGCACTTGAACTTCAAGACATTTCTTGATCCAAGCAATCTTGTAAGGGGAAGGGTGTTTTTAAATTTTTAAGTTAAGTGTTTTGACAAGGGGCGTGGAAACAACATTCTCACTGCTGTCACTATCAATAATCACATTGCACACCTTGTTACAAATAATGCATTGGGTTCAAAAAATCTTACGTCGTTGTGAATGATCTGGCTTTTTGGGGCTAGCAGTAATCGCTGAACAATACATGTAACTTCTTCACCAAGATCATCTTTTTCAAATTAAGCTCTTTCATAAATGTCATCGTTCGGATCTTGTTCCTCTCCACTCGTCTGTTTTGACAATTATTAGAGAGATGATTTGGTTGGTTGCATCTGAAACACTTGCCCAGATTAGGGTGTGCATAAGGATTGTTATGCGCTCCTTGTTGTTGTGGAGCTCGATTTAGATGTTAGATCGGGCGACAGGATGTCCACTTTTGTTCTGAACGGGTTGTGGTGCCACAGAGGCATCCTTGGGAACGGTGTCACTAGTAACAATTGATCCTCTTTGGTTGGAAGAATTTTCTGGCACTGAGCGTCAAAAATTATTTGAATTACGAGCAGTAGACCTATTGATTTGAGTTTCAATTTTCATTGCTAGATTCACAACATCAGTGATGGCCCATTATGATTGGAAAACTAATTGATCATGTATAATTAACTTGATCTCGCAAACATATCGAGCTATTAGTTGATCTTCTTTTTCAGATAAATTAACTCGCTCATTCAGTTTAGAAAACTCCTTTGTGTATTCATTCACTGTATGATTAGCTTGTCAACAATTCTGATACTGCTGATACAAGAATTGCTCGTAGTCAGGAGGGTGGAATCACCTTTGTAAAAGTCGTTTCATTGTGGGCTAAGTTTGGACTTGTAATTCCCTTGACAATGTCGTTTCTGTCAATGTTGTTTCTGTCGTCGTCCAGGCACATCACCAATCGCCATAGTTGTTTGGTCGGTCGTGAATCAATCGATTTCACCTCTGGTACATGTGAAATCCTGCTGTTTCGTGGTCTGGAGGATCATATAAAGGAAAATCGCGAGTTTCCCATGGGTTCGTTACAGGCGCCTCTGCTTTGTGGCCGACAGGATACCATTGACGTTTGCTAGATGAAGCAAGGAGTGTCGGATCGTGGTTCACATTCGTCTGTGCGAGTTTTGTGTATGCACGGTGTTGTTCCAGGTCAGGCAGGGTTTGCCTCCTGGTCTAGCTATGGTTGGGAGCCAGTTAAACCCTAGACAACTGGTTGTCACCGTCAATCAAATTAGGGTTTAAAAGATTTTCTTCTCGGTTGTTTACTCTTCATTGTTATTCGTTATCTCGATTTTCATTTGAATTGTAAAAATCAAACCTTTGGGTCCCCTGATTTTTTTTTCCGCTAGACAGTCATCGCAGTCAACATTTGCGTAATTTTATCAAGAGTTTTGTCAACTCTATCAAACTTTCGATCGATTTTTTCAAATCATTGGTTAATGATTTCAAATTGCCGTTCATTGTCTGTGATTTGTTGTCCACTGGAACCTTCATCAGCTATTAGGTCGATGTCAAATCTTTGCTCTGCAATCAATTTGGTGCACTGGAAGTTTTGTTTTGTAAACGAAACAGAGAATTAAAAAAATAACATCTTGGGAGTTTAATAATTTAATAACAAAGTCTAATAGTTTAATGTCGAGAGTTTTGTAAACTCTATCGAACTTTTGATAGATTTTTTTGAATCATTGGTTAATGATTTCAGATTGCCGTTCATTGTCGGTGATTTGTTACCCACTAAAACCTTCGTCAGCAATTAAGTCGAGGTTAAATCCTTGCTATTGAAACTAATTTAGTGCACCAGAAGTTTTGTTTCGTAAACGAAATAAGAAATTAGAGAAATCACCTCTTGGGAATTTAATAATTTAATAACAAAATCTAATGTTTAATGTCTAACATCAACTATTAAATAGAAGTAAAAATTAATAACTAAAATAAAATAAAATATTAAATAATAAAAGACTAATAAATAAACTAGTGGGTTTGGGCCTCTGAGTTTGGACTTTTACTGCATAAAAAAGGATGGTTGTCTATGACTTTCAAATTTTACTTTCTTTTTCATAAACTGTTTATTCCTTGTCAAAATATAGCAGTACTTACCTTTAGGCACTCTAGACAAAAATTTCTTAACATTTCGTAATGAGATTAAGTTGGAAAAATGAACTTTTATGTTTAGAATAATTGTTATTGTGGCTTGCTACATAAAAATGTATATTTTTTTAATGAAACAAACAACTATATGGATATTATTTAGATTGTACAAGAACAAATCAGATCATATTATGAGAATGAGTCAAGAGAGTTACAATTTTAGAGATTGTTGTATCTATTGAAAGAAATGAATCCTAACTTTGTCTAAATATGTCAACTTTGGCAACGAGAAATCTAACATTAAGCACTCTTATCATGAGTCTCAAAAATTATATGGTGAGGAAACCAATAATTCAAATCCTTTAAAGAACCGTTTGCCACTGTATGAGGTAATTTGAATAGAGTTAGGTTTTGCATCGTAAGACTTCTAGCCGTGTTTCCAATATTTTGCTAAGAGGACAGTGACATTAAATTTGCTTGTCTAAGATCCCTTGTGACTTGAAAATTCTCTCTTGGCCTCCCATTTGATAAATACAAAAGATTACAATTGTTTAAACATCCAACAATGGAGTTGCAAAAAAAAATGCTTATCTCTAATGGCTAGAAAATCTTAAACACAAAACACTAGTGCAATCGTAAAAAAGCTATAAAATTACGAGATTCCTCATAAAAATGCTTTTTTTACCTTTTATTCCAAATTTAGTAAAACGAGCAATGGTGAACAAGCTTGGTCACTCTTTTCTCTTCAGCACACTCAAAAACACCTCCTATACAAATGAACGTACTCGTTACTTACATGGTTATCACTAAACAAACCCAGCTCCCATACACAAGATTGCGAAACATATGCCGTCTCACACTGGAAAAGAAGTTGGTTTACTTTTCCCCTTTCTTTATACGCAAAGTGCATCTTTTGGGATTAAAAACCTCTTGTTTTGAATTTATGAGCAAAAAGTAGGGCTTCATGCCATGTAAGCTACACTAAGAATACTGCGCTTGGAGGAGCTTTGGTTTACATGTCTTCTTTGACTTTGAGTTAACTGAATTATTACCTTTCGGCTCCATAGAATAGTACTTTATCAAGAACAAAACATCACTAAGACATAAACAAGCTATAGTCTTATGTTCCCCTTTCATGTCGCATTGTATGAATTGGTTGCCTCAAAGCAAAACAAAAAAAAACTATTTATGCTTCCTTTAGTCATAGATATTGAAAGTTTAAGATCAGTTATGTGATGTCACACAAGAATCCTCGTGTGACACCGATTTATAGTGCAATGAAAGACAATATAAATATGCAGAAATAAATGACACAGGAGGTTGGTAACGCAGTTCGGCAACCAGCCTACGTCTGCGGGGCCACGCCCAGATATAAAAACATTTCTTTGAGTTCACGAAATCACAAGACAATCGGACTTAAACAAATAAAGACTCCCTCTTATCTTTGTCGCCGCCTCTAGCTAACTTCCCCAATGAAACTGTTTTTGCGAGATCCCCTCGACTTAAGATCGACCTCTCCCGAGATCTAGATAACAACAAGATCCCCTTGTTGTTGATTCCTCTCGAAATCCGTGTTATGGCAAGATCCCCTCGCCCACGACCAAGGTGACAAGCTCCCCTTGTCAAAATAAAGAACTCCTCCCGAGTTCCAAAGCTGTCTCCTCCTGAGACTGATGTTCAATAAAGAATAAAAACAAATTGCCTCCTGGGACACCTCCTGGAACACCAGAACGAATTCTTCGGATGCAATACACAACACACTCAAGTAGAACGATGAAATCCACAGAATAGTAGAGTGTGTAAAACAATCACAAACCAATACGCAGAAGCGTAGGTAGTGAAAGAAAACCGACGGCTTAGAAAACGAGAAAAACTTTCTCACGCGTAAAACAAAACTCTGTCGTCTGCTGAAGAACAATCACCGATGACTCACAATAGGCGTGAATGAAAGAATTAACAATTGCAGAACACACGCAAACATCGGTGAAGAATAAAGTCGCCCGGAACGGAAAAATAAAGACTTTTAGCTCTCAAGAATAATGTCTTCAGCAGCATCAATTGTTCAGCCAGAATGCATAATATACTGTGCATCAAATATTCTCTTCAAACAGATCGCACAGAATAAGGAAAACTGAATCCCATGAAAATCGGATCTGTGACACCTTGTGCGACATTTATGGAAAGTCCATGCAAACAGATCTGAAACGAATCCCAAAATATTAGGAACAATTCCTAACAGTGTTGTGATCTCGTATCAAGCTTAACAACACCATAAAATACAGATCTGCTTCCAAAATATTATTTCTATCTTAAAATCAACTTTCCAAATATTTAGGATTAAATCTCTCAGTAACTTTCACAGAAACGAAAGCTTAAATATCATTGGTAATATCCATATCTTCAATTCGTTCAATTACCAAATCGAATTTCATGCCGCAAGAAATAAGGAAAACAAATCTTAACTAATTCGGTTGTGTGACACTCTGTGTGACACTTTAGGAAAGTTTCCATAACAACTCAGATATTCATCCAAAAATTCAGGAAAGCATCCCATTAATCTTGGGAACTCGAAGCCCAACAAATCATACAAAATCTACAGCAAATCGGCTTTCCAAATAAAAGATTTCTAAAAAACAAGTGCCTTTAGGAAATAAAATAATATACATATGTACAGATAAAATTAAATTCCTATAAATTAGGGTCATCTAACAACTCGAAGTTATCTACTAAATGCTGAGATAGTAGCATATCTCAGCACTCCCTCTCAAGTTGGAGCAAAGATGTCAATCATGTCTAGCTTGACTAGAAGATCTTCAAACACTTGCTTGTAGAGCTCTTTTGTGAGAACATCGGCTAGTTGTTCAGAAGTTGGAACATATGACATACAAATTTCCCCTTTTTTGAGTCTTTTTTCATGAAATGACAATCAATCTCCACATGCTTTGTTTTGTCGTGTTGCACTGGATTATGTGCAATGCTAATGGCTGACTTTTTGTCAAAAAACAGCTTTATTGGCTTATCAGTCTCAATCTTTAGTTCTTTTAGGATACTTCTAAGCCAAATAACTTCACAAACTCCTCGAGCCATTGCTCTTAACTCAGCTTCTGCACTACTCCTTGCCACAACATCTTGCTTTTTGCTCCTCCATGTCACAAGGTTGACCCATACAAACGTGCAATAGGCTGATGTATACCTCATGTCAGTTTAGATCCTGCCCAATCAGCATCTGTAAAAACTTCAATCTGTATGTTTTGACTTTTGCTGAACATAATTGAAAGATTACGATTAGTTATGCGGTGTCACACAGGGTGTTACACGTGACACCGATAGTGAATGCAATGACGAACAATATAAATATGGGGAAATAAATGAGACAGGAGGTTGTTAACGTAGTTCGGCAACCAGCCTACGTCTGCGGGGCCACGCCCAGATATAAAAACATTTCTTTTGAGTTCACAAAGTTACAAGACAATCGGGCTTATACAAATAAAGACTCTCTCTTATCATTGTCGCCGCCTCTAGCTAACTTCCCCAAGGAAACTATTTTTGCGAGATCTCCTCGACTTAAGATTGACCTCTTCCAAGATCTAGATAACAACAAGATCCCCTTGTCGTTGATTCCTCCCGGAACCCGTGTTATGGCAAGATCCCCTCACCCATGATCAAAGTGACAAGCTCCCCTTGTCTAAAAACAGAACTCCTCCCGAGTTCAGATGCAGTCTCTTCCCGAGACTGAGTTTCAATGAAGAACAAGAAAAATTACCTCCTAGGACACCTCCTGGAACACCAGATCAAAGTCTTCGTATGCAATACACAACACACTCAGTAGAACGAAGAAATCCACAGATTAGGTCGAGTGTGTAAAACAATCACTAACTAAAACGCATAAGCAATGAGAGTGAAAGAAAGTCGACGGCACAACGAACAAATAAACCTTTTCACGCGAGAATCAAAACTCCATCATCAAGTCGCTTTCACAGAGAACGAAAGCTTTAAATAACATTGGTAACTTCCATAGCATCAAATCAGATCAGTTACCAAATTGGATATGGTGCCGCAAGAATTAAGGAAAACAAATCTAACCTAATTTGATTGTGTGACACTTTAGGAAAGTAGCTCCAACTCATCAGATATTCATCCAATAAATTAGGAAATCATCCCATTAATCATGGGAACCCGAAGCCCAGCAGATTTGGCTAAATCTCCATCAAATCGCCTTGCCAAATAAAACTTTTCCAAAAAACAAGTGCATATAGCTTTTTCAATATCTTTCCTAATATTGATGTTTCCTTAATTTTCTCTTTCACATAATCTTCTTGATTGTTACTAGGACGCCATCCAATAATCAGAATGCATTATTTCTTGATCACCAAGAAATAATTTATCAATTTTATAAAAACATATTATCTCCATAAATAAAAATATATTGCCAAAAAATCAAATGCCAACTCATGCAAGTCGTTGCATTTACAATCTCCCCCTTTGGTATTTTTTTGGCAAAATCAATATAATCATGGAGTTTCAAAAACTCCCCCTGAATTGTAACTCCTCCTGAATTGTAACATGAAACATCAAAAACTTTCACTGATCATATAGTATCAGAGAGCAGAGCATATCACAGCATATGCATCACCAATTACCAAGTCCAATTACTCCCACTTTTTGCCATAAAAAGACAAATAGACATATAAGAGAATAGCCCTTAACATAATAGCAGCAACATCACCAGATAAAGATCGAAATAGTCAGAATAAAGACCAATAATATCATATGAATATAACCAAAATCAGAAGTATAATAGCCAATGGAGTAAAAGAAATATCCAGGTAGCCAAAAAAAGTCATAAAATATCATATCCAGATGCAGATAGAGTAAATATACGAGTACCATAAGAATCAAAGAAAATATTCAGAGAACACACACATCACTGAAATAGTTCAATGCTAAGCACTATCTGGCCCTCCTGTTGGAACATCCTCTAGGACACGTGATGGGCCAGCTTCATCCATTGTTCTGGTTTGGAGATCTGAATCTGCCAGGTGAGGATTTTTCTTGTAAATGTCATTTAATAACACAACAATCGTTGATCTCTGTGTTTCCAACTCAGAAATTTGGATGCTGAGAGACTTGGACATACTCAACAAAAATTTTACAGAGCGAGCCAACAATGCTGAATCGGTGCTGGACTCGGAAATAGGCATTCCTTCAACAAATCCTTCCAAGTCATTAATGTGTTCACTCATTCGTAGTTTGTAACTGATTCGTATTTCTTCCTTTTCATCATATAGAACTTCATTTTCTCTAATTATGGACTGTTGGGAGGACAATATGCCAAAAATTAGAGAGGGAAAGGGTAGTGCTAATCGTGAATTGTTACTGTCCACATGCTTCATTATTTGGTCAAATAAGAACTTTCCAAAATCCATCGGTATTGAATTTCCGATTTGAAAAAGTAATGTTGCCATAGTTTTGTTTACCCCTGTACCATGGGATGTGGGAAGCCAGTGTTGCATAGCAATTTTATGGAGAATGCTGTACTTAACTGACAATTGAGCTGCAGGAAAATCTTTCCCATGGGGCCATATCCGTCTAACACCCCCTGTGACATCGAAGATGATTTTGCTGAAATCGAGTACAAACAGGGGCGAAGCAGTGGTCTTTAAACCCAAATATTCATTGATGATCATCGGGGCAAAGTTGAAGATATGTCCTCTTACAAAAACATGGCCAAAATCTGAATGAGCAGTGTCTTTCACATGCGAGTCAAGATTACAGTAAACTTCTTGTACAATCTTTGATACAAAAGGACAGAAACTTCGAAAAGTTTTCTCCAATCCTAAGCTAAGTAAATGATACACAACTGCTTCATATTGAGAAAAATCTCCTTCATGAATTTTTCTTTCGGGCCAAATATTTCTTTGCGAGAAATTTGGCCATCGGCTGGCATGGAGCCTCAACTTAAAGTCATCATTTGACACTTTTAAAGAAGACTTACTTTCTTTGGATTTTGATGCAGCTTTCAATGGAGATTTTGAACTTGGAGTGCTTTTCGAAACAGAAACTTCACTTGTCTTTTGCTTTTTGGATTTTGGGTCAGGGGATGGAATTTTTCTCGATGTTTTGACAATCGTAGACTTTTGAGACTTCTCCATTGAGGGCTTTGTGGTAGTGGATTTTGAAGATTTCGAAAGAAGGGTTTTTGAGTCCTTTGGTACAAAAGCTTTGAATTTCTTCGGAGTAGTTAATCTGGAGGATCTTCGGGTTGGTTGTTCAGGTGATTTTCCCATGAAAATATTTTCATCATTTGTATTTACCTCTAAGATGGCTTCTTGATGCTATGAACTGTCAGAAGATGATTCTTTTTCGATTCTAGGCCTTTTCCCTTTTGATTTTATAGAAACCTTTGAATTTCGAGGTGCCTTGGGCGGCACGGAGCTGGTCTTGTACTTGTCCCCGCTTGTTTTTTGAAATTTTTGTTTAAGACCAGAGAAATCGACCTGTCTTATTGGAACTGCATCGGTAATTTTTGAGCTAACCCCTTCAGTAACACCGGGTTTTACAGACGGTGAAGCAGGTGAGTAAATCACTATGGCCAACTTCAAACTTGGTATTACCTCGGAAGCATTTACTGGAATATGGCCGGAAATTTGCTCGTCGATAACTTCTTCAATAATCATCATTTTGAGAGAGAGAGAGAGAGAGAGAGAGAGAGAGAGAGATTGAAAACCCAAGAAGCTGATTGAGGAATCGAGCAGAAGCAAGGGAAGATTATTCCGGAACAAATCTAACTTTGAAATATATTGATATCTTTTCTCCATAAATGCCCATCAAATCACCAAAATAAAGAAAATCCAAGATTTTTGATAATTTTCCGAAAATAAATCCGAAAATTACCAAATTTCCTTAAATCAGAATGATGAATTGTAGAAGAATAATTTAGATCTCCTTGAGTTAGGAAATACACTCAAAATTATAATAATGCTCCAAACTTCATATAGAATAAAGATCTGACTTTTATAAGACTATCTAAATTATGCATGTCACACACAGTGTTGCTCAAATATAATATAAAAAAAATTTCTTCCAGGAGAGGATGAGCAATGTCAGTAGATTGCCAGAATAAAAATAAACACCTAATGCAAGTGGCAAAATTTTTTTTTTTTGAAAAACAAAATGGAAGCAATAACCAACTTACATAATACAGAGGCCTAATGCAGACCTCAACTCTTCAAATCTAGCACCATCCAATGCCTTGGTAAAGATATCTGCAATCTGTTTTTCGGTCACCATATGCTCCAAAGTAATAATTTTGTCCTCCACTAAAGATCGAATAAAATGATGCCGTATGTCAATATGCTTTGTCCGTGAATGCTGAACAGGATTTTTAGAAATATTGATAGCGCTCAAATTATCACAATAGAGGGTCACGACACCTTGTGCGACACCATAGTCTTTCATCATTTGTTTCATCCACAGAAGCTGCGTACAGCTGCTACCTGCTGCTATATACTCTGCATCAGCCGTAGATAGAGAAATAGAATTCTGCTTCTTGCTAAATCATGAAACTAAGTTGTGTCCCACATAAAAACTTTCCCCATAAGTGCTTTTTAGATCATCGGAACTACCTGCCCAGTCAGCATCACAATAACCCACCAGATTTGCATTAGACTCGAAAGAATACCAGATGCCATAATCAGTTGTTCCACTAATATATTTTAGAATTAGTTTAACCGACACTAAGTGAGACTCCTTCGGATTTGCTTGAAATCGGGCGCATACACCTACGCTATAACAAATATCTGGTCGGCTGGCAGTCAGATATAAGAGACTTCCAATCATACTTCTATGCAATCGCTGATCAACTGTAATTCCTTTTTCATCTTTAGAAATTTTCTCATGTGTTCCAAGAGGTATTCTACTCGGGCGTGCAATCTCAAGCTTGAATTTTTTCAATAAATTCTTGGCATATTTAGCTTGAGAGATAAAAATACCATTCTTCTCTTGTTGTATTTGAAGGCCGCGAAAATAATTTAGTTCTCCAACCATACTCATCTCAAATTCGCCAGTCATTTGAGCTACAAATTCATCCACCATAACCTGTGACACCGAGCCAAATACTATATCATCAACATAAATTTGAGCAAGGAGGAATTGACCTTTGTCGCGGCGAACGAATAGAGTTTTATCTACTTCCACTCGCTCATATCCCTTGGTTGAAAGATATTGCGTGAGGCATTCATACCATGCACGAGGGGCTTGTTTGAGCCCATATAATGCCTTCTTCAACTTATACACATACTCGGGATGATGAGGGTCTTCAAAACCCTTTGGTTGAGTAACATAAACTTCTTCATTGAGAAACCCATTGAGGAAAGCGCTTTTCACATCCATTTGATATAGCTTGAACCACATAACACAAGCTAGAGATAATAAAAGCCGAATAGATTCAAGGCGGGCAACCGGAGCAAATGTTTCATCAAAATCAATACCTTCAATCTGAGAATACCCTTGAGCAACTAGCCGAGCTTTGTTGCGAGTAATGTTACCATACTCATCGGTCTTGTTCTTGTAAATCCACTTAGTACCAATAACGTTCACATCGAGAGGACAGGGTACTAAGTCCCAAACTTGATTTCGGGAGAATTGGTTGAGTTCTTCTTGCATCGCTTCTATCCAATATTCATCTAGTAATGCTTCTTTCACATTCTTGGGCTCAATTGTTGATGTAAAACAAGCCATTTGAATCATTTCACGATAATTAACACGCGGTTTATCTCTGGTTTGTATACCATCATTCGGACCTCCAATAACCTCATCTGCATGATGATTCTTCTGAACACGTATAGATGGTGGCCTGTTGTGTAGGGTAGATACTTCTAATTCATTAACTGTCTCTGTTTGATCTGTGACACCGCCTGTGACACCGTCTGTGACACTGGATGGAACACTAGGTCCTTCATTGTTTGAAATCTGATTTACATCGTCTTTTGGATTAAATGTTGTGTCCAGAGAGTCGTCTACTTGAACATTTGCAGATTCAATAACAGTTCGAGTACGTTTGTTGTAAACTCAATAAGCACGGCTATTTGTAGCATAACCGAGAAAGATAGCCTCATCACTCTTAGGATCTAGTTTCTCCCTGTGTTCCCTGTCATTCAACACAAAACAGATGCTACCAAAGGGGTGAAAATAATAAAGATTTGGAGTTTTACCTTTCAATATCTCATAGGGTGTCATAGAGGTGTTGCCGCGGAGATACACCTGATTTATGGTATAACAAGCAGTGCTCATAGCTTCAGCCCAGAACTTTTGAGGAACATCCCTTTCATGTAGCATTACTCGAGTCATTTCAGCCAATATACGGTTCTTCCTTTCAACAATCCCATTTTGTTGAGGTGTTTTAGGAGCCGAAAACTCATGAGCAATCCCTAGATAGTTACAAAACTCCGAGAAATCAGAATTTTCAAACTCTCTTCCATGGTCACTGCGGATGCGAATAATCTTCAAGATAACACAATCTTTTTCACGTTGGAGACGAGTACACATTGACTTAAAGGCTCGAAAAATGTCGGACTTTTCTCTAAGAAAATCCACCCATTTGTAGAGTGAGAAATCATCAATAGTAACGAAGACATACCGTTTTCCTCCAATACTTTCCATCGGCATTGGTCCCATTAGATCCATGTGAAGTAATTTAAGTACCCGAGTAGTTGAAGATGACTGTGACATCGGGTGTGACACCTTGGTTTGCTTTTCGATTTGACATGGTCCACATAATTTCTCTTTATCAAACTTTAATTCAGGTATTCCTCGGACAGCACCTTTCGAAATAAGCTTCTCCATCATTCTGAAATTAACATGCCCCAACTTTCCATGCCATATGATAGTGTCTTCCATACTCGACCGAAGACAGTTAGATGAATAATGAATAAGATAACAACTGTCTGATGATCTAACTCCTTCATGACACAATTTTTATCTTGATCCGACACAACACATTTTTCTCTTGTAAATTTCACATTCAAATCTTGATCACAGAGCTGACTAATACTGATTAAGTTGGACTTCAAATCATTTACCAATAAAACATTACTCAACTCTGGTAAACCAGGAACATTCAACGTTCCCCTGCCAATGACATCCGGTGAGACACTGTTGCCGAATGTTACTTTTCCCACGGATTTAGGTATAATATCATTCCAATATCTTTCTTCACCTGTCATATGTCTAGAACATCCTCTATAAAAATACCATGCATTGGTTCCGATTGCTTTTAGTGAAAGATGAGTAACATTGCACTTTAAATTTGATTTCTTCACCCACTTCTGATAAGGAAATTTATAAGAAGCGACATGTCTAACAATACCCAATCTTAAGTCAGCAAGATGAGTAAAGCATTTAGGGCGATTATGACCACGGCGTTGGCAATAGTGACACACAGAACCATAAATGTTACCTTTTCTACTTGCAGCATGATAGTAGTTATAGGAATTTGATTTTCTGTCAATTCTTGGCATTCGGATTGCGACTTGCTTTCCTTTATAATCAAACCTCTTGTCTGACACCGGCTGAGACACTGGACTTTTCCTTACGAATTTCATTACAGAGCGACTTTCCTTTATTGCTACAGTCTTTGAACCTGAACTTTCACCTTTGAATCCCAGTCCAAACCGATTTACACTTGATTTGCCGATATTTAAAATATCATCTAGATTAGACGAACTTGAATTTAGCATTTTGACATTCTTCTTCATGAGGCTTATCTCATTGGTTAGATTATTAGCTTCATCATTACTTGCTTTCAGCTTTGTCTCTTAATCATCAATAACATTTTGAAGATTATTCTTCTCATCCTTCAAATTTCTAATCTGAGTATGTAGAAGCTGATTTACTTTAACAAGCTCGGTCCATTTTACATGCAGAAACTTATATTCTCCAACAAGATCTTCTTCTGTGACAGGTTCATCGTCTTCATCACAACTATTAGAAAAACCGTCTGTGACACCGCATATAACACTGCCTTTTTCTTCACATTCTGATTTTCCAACGAGCGCCACACGATTGCTCTGAAATTCATCTTCCTTCTCTGACTCATCCTCACTTCAAGTTGCATTCAGAGAATTCTTCCTTTTTTTCAAGGTGTTAGCACATTCTGCTTGTATATGTCCAAATCCTTTACATTCTTTGCACTGAATACCTTTATTCTTTAATGGTTGATCAGATACATAAGTTTCTTCTCTGTGCTTCTTATTGCTTGAAGAACCATTTTTAAAGTTTGTGACACCCTGCTTGACACCGTGAGTATTTCTTCCAAATCTCTTCATAACTCTGCTGAAATTCTTCGAAAGTAGGGCCAGTGATTCCTCCAAGTCATCTTCATCAAACTCGTTGTAATTATGTACCTCCATTTTAAAAGCAACTCCCTTTTCCTTCTTACTTTCGGTCTCTCCTCCAAGATTCATTTTGAAAGTTCTAAGAGATCCCATCAACTCTGCTAGATTCATTTTAGACACATCTTTGGCTTCTTCAATGGCAGTTACTTTATAGGCAAATCTTTGTGGCAAAGACCGTAGAGTTTTTCGCACAAGTTTTTCTTCGAAAATCATCTCACCGAGAGCAAACGCTTCATTTGCTATGTCACATAGTTTGGCGTTGAACTCGCCAATAGTCTCATCTTCCTGCATCCTTAGATTCTCAAAACGAGTGGTTAACATTTGCATTTTGGACAACTTTACCGTAGATGTTCCTTCATAGGTGGTTTGAAGAATATCTCATGCCCTTTTTGCAGATTCGCATGTGGAGATGAGTCTGAACTGAATTGGATCCACACCATTAAAAATAGCATTTAGAGCCTTTGAATTGCTAAGTGCCAAAGCATCTTCATTTACGTTCCAATTCTCTTCGGGTTTTGGAGATATATTACCTTCTGCATCGGTGTTCACAGGGTGATTCTAACCTGTTAAAATCGATCCCCATGCCTTCTCGTTAATAGCTTTAATGAATGCTCTCATCCTTGCTTTCCAATAAGCATAATTACTTCCATCCAACAATGGCGGACGCATTGTAGAACCTCCTTCTTTCATAGAGTCCATTGCATAGGAACTATAATCTTGTCATGCTGATCCCGCTTAAGAAACAGAAGCGACAGGCTCTGATACCAATTGAAATATTACGATTAGTTATGCGGTGTCACACAGGGTGTTACACGTGACACCGATAATGAATGCAATGACGAACAATATAAATATGCAGAAATAAATGAGACATGAGGTTGTTAACGCAGTTCGGCAACCAGCCTACGTCTGCGGGGCCACGCCCAGATATAAAAACATTTCTTTTGAGTTCATAAAGTTACAAGACAATCGGACTTATACAAATAAAGACTCCCTCTTATCTTTTTCGCCGCCTCTAGCTAACTTCTCCAAGGAAACTGTTTTTACGAGATCCCCTCGACTTAAGATTGACCTCTTCCGAGATCTAGATAACAACAAGATCCCCTAGTCATTGATTCCTCCCAGAACTCGTGTTATGGCAAGATCCCCTCGCCCACGATCAAAGTGACAAACTCCCCTTGTCTAAAAACAGAACTCCTCCCGAGTTCAGATGCAGTCTCCTCCCGAGACTGAGTTTCAATGAAGAACAAGAAAAATTGCCTCCTGGGACACCTCCTGGAACACCAGATGAAAGCCTTCGGATGCAATACACAACACACTCAGTAGAACGAAGAAATCCACAGATTAGGTCGAGTGTGTAAAACAATCACTAACTCAAACGCAGAAGCGATGAGAGTGAAAGAAAGTCGACGGCACAACGAACGAATAAACCTTTTCACGCGAGAATCAAAACTCCGTCGTCAAGTCACTTTCACAGAGAACGAAAGCTTTAAATAACATTGGTAACTTCCATAGCATCAAATCAGATCAGTTACCAAATTGGATATGGTGCCGCAAGAATTAAGGAAAACAAATCTAACCTAATTTGATTGTGTGACACCACGTGTGACACTTTAGAAAGTAGCTCCAACTCATCAGATATTCGTCTAATAAATTAGGAAATCATCCCATTAATCATGGGATCCCGAAGCCTAGCAGATTTGGCTAAATCTCCATCAAATCGCCTTGCCAAATAAAACTTTTCCAAAAAACAAGTGCATATAGCTTTTTCAATATCTTTCATAATATTTTTGTTTCCTTAATTTTCTCTTTCACAGAATCTTCTTGATTGTTACTAGGACGCCATCCAATAATCAGAATGCATTATTTCTTAATCACCAAGAAATAATTTATCAATTTTGTAAAAACATATTATCTCCATAAATAAAAATATATTGCCAAAAAATCAAATCCCAACTCATGCAAGTCGTTGTATTTACAATAATGTCCTTGCCCGGACTTCCTTCGAGGTAGTGTAGAATTCTGTAGACAGCCTTGAGGTAATTTTCAGCTGGACAATGCATGAACCGACTTACTAAGCCTACAACAAATGTTATATCAACTCTTATATGAGCTAAGTAAATCAGTTTTTCCACCAGTTTCTGATATCTGACTTTGTCCACAGGCACTTCATTCTTACTTCGATTGAGCTTCTGATTAGGATCAATAGGTGTTGAGGCAGACTTGCATTCGAGGAGACCTGTCTCTTTGAGGAGATCGAGCACATACTTTCTCTTAGATATAACAATCTCATTATTTGATCTAGCTACTTCCATACCTAGGAAGAATTTGCGATTTCCCAAATCCTTAACCTCAAACTGATGAGCTAGAAGATTCTTTAATGTTGCTAGCTTCATCTCATCGTTTCCTGTCATTACTATATCATCCACATACACAATCAGAATAGTAATTTTACCTCATGTAGTGTCTTCATAGAATAGTGTATGATCTGATTGAGCTTGTGAATAGTCGTGCTCCTTGACATCCCAAACCTCGCAAACCAAGCACGAGGGGATTGCTTTAGGCCGTATAAGGACTTCCTTAGTCTATAGACCTTCTCTACTACACTCGCATTATCAAAACCTGGAAGCACTTGCATAAACACATCTTCTTCTAAATCACCATTAAGAAATGCATTTTTAATATTAAATTGTAAAAGAGGCCAATCCAGATTAGCAACTAGTGAAAGTAAAATCCTGGCAGTGTTGAGTTTGACAACTGTGCGAGATCGATTGCAGATAGAAGGTCTAGTACATACCTAGGAGGTAATTTAGTATCATGTATGACTAAAAAGCAAAGTATAGTGGTAAGACTGACTACTGACAAAATTGCGAGCATTGGATTTATAAATGACTTTCATGCAGGATCATTCTCAAAGATATTATGATTAGATTTATTGTTCCCATCAAATTATATAATGATAATAAGTTACCTATTAATATTGAAAATAATCTAATTCAACATGACCGTATAAAAATTATTTCCTTTGTTCCTTCAACTTTACGACTCGTAGATGTATTAGAAAGAACTTTCATATGCAGTGTTTCAAGATGTTGTCATCAAGCGGGGTATAATCATCCCTTACCTACCAACTTGAGGGCAAGTGATAATTATCTATTTATTTTACTATGTTGAATATTTTTTGGAAAGTACAAATTTCCCAATTTAAGGGATCTTTTTGAACGTTTAGATTCCTAATTTTGGTCATCCTAGATATTATAAACTATCAAAAACACTTTTCATTCTTTCCTAACATAAAAGATTTGTCAGAACTGATTTTGATGCATGTCAATTATGATAGGATTGAACAATTATACGAAGATATTCAAGCAAGTATTGTGAAAAGAACTTTCCATTCTGACTTTCGCATGGATAAGCTTCCTCTTTTGATTTCTAGAGTTACTGCCCTCATGGGTATTTTGGTACGTAAAGATCTATTTTGTGTTGCTTGATGAAATGCTTAATCTATCATATGGAACTTATATTTTAATGGTTTTATTGTAATATGGGAAACATTGGGGCGATGGTAAAGTAATTCAATAGGAAAAATCTGTGGGTAGAACTCAGTTTGAAAATGTACAGAGGATAAGGTAGTTGAGGTTTGAATTTCAACTTCTCATTATAGCTATAATATACTCAATTTTCCTATCTTTTATGTTTTGAATCTTCAATATAAATATTTTCGTTCTTGTTACTTGCATCTTCCTCTTTGATTTAAAAACAGTTTCTTCTCCGTTATAATAATTTATGCAGTTCCAGTGAATGATTGGATGACAGTTATTTTATGTTTCCCATTGCTCTTTTGACATGATTATCATAAGAGACCTTTTCATGGTTTGGCTAAATGAAAAAGTTTCCTTTAAGAAGAACTTTTAGTCAGTCAATCCTTCTTATAATGATTCTGAGAATTAGTATTTCATGCATATCATTTTTTATAAAACTGCTGAATGATCAATTTGAAGTGTTTATTTATTTTCCTGCAAGGAAATTTTGGCTTTTGTCCAAGTTTTTTTCCTCGAAATATAATTCACATATATATAATTGTGATTTGAACTGACTATGTCATGTACCTTGGAACATTATTTTCCTTCTAGAACTTGTTTATCTGATTTAACTTGATTAATTATGCATGTGCCTCTTTATATCATGGGTTCTCTTTGTATATAACTTTGACGCAAAAAAAGAGACTGAAACTTTGGAGTTGGAGAAGTGAGCTGTCAAGTCTATTCAAGATCTATATGATGTTGAGCGCCATGATGTCCTTTCAATTGACTTGAGGTTTGTTTAAGTTTGCTAGTGGAAGTTTTTTTTTAAACAATGTTTTTTACCACATTCTAGCTTCATTTCTGACATATGTTAGGGAGCACTATGAAACATGGAACTTATTGTCGAAAGCTAGGAGCGAAGGTCGGCTATTTACAAAGTTGAATTGGCCAAAAGGTTCTGGAATGGTAATTGTTATTCGCATTTTAATTTTTTCTTTCGTCTTTATATGCTATTTACTAATTCTTGAACTCCTAACAAAAATCACAAGTCAAACGATTGTATTCATTGTTGACTATCAAAGATTCAGCTTCTAATATTCCAAAGAATCTGGAGACAAGGCGTAGGCTAGAATTTTTCACAAATTCCCTTTTTATGAAAATGCCAACTACAAAACTTGTGCGCCAGATGCTGTCCTTCAGGCATACCTAAGCTATCTTGTTATCTTTTTAACTTGTGTCATTTTTTTTGCAACCCCTCAGAGGAGTGTTTGATGCTTGATTCTTTTTAACAATATTCTTCTATTTGCTTTTGCCGTGTTTTCACTCCTTATTATTCTGAGATTGTGCTTTATAATATGTCTGAACTTCTGAAAAAAAATGAGGACGAAATATCAACCTAGTTTTACCTACAAAAAATATATAAAGGTACTCTTTCCTATGTTCCACTGTTGACATCCTTATTATGATATTCCTATACATCCGATTGTGACCTTTTTCATTTAGTGTGAGCTGGCATAAGTTTGTGGTCTTCGGTGTGGGCCGGTTTTGATGGGCAATTCCTCAGCCGAGTAGTTGTTTTTTGCTACAAAGAAAGGGGTTTGGGGTGTTCAAATAAGAAAAGAGTGATCAAGCTTGTGCCATTGGTTGTTCTGATAAATTTGGAACATTAAGGAATATGACGACTTGTTTTATAATTTAGAGGCTCTTTTTGCAAATCTAATTTTTTTTTTTTGTGAGGAAATGTTTGGTATTATGCTTTCTTAGCCCATTGAAGGTATTAAACATTTTTTGACAGCTTTCTTCTCTTTTGATTGTTGTTTTTCAATATATTTTTATTTACCAATGAACAATTTGTATTTAATATTGAGGTGACCAACACCTTGATGTTTCTAGATTTGATAGTGTTGGTTTTCTTCTAAGAATTTTAAAAGTTGTGCTTTTGCTTTGGTTCTTTTGAATTAGAAGAAAATTGTTATTCACTAATTGTAATTTCCTAGCACTTTGTTATTAATGGGTTCTTTCCCTCCTTTTCCCTTGTACATTCTCCCTCTTATTAAATGGAGGGTTGGTTGAGAGTTAAAAAAGTGTGACATAGATCAATTGTCATAGCTTTTTTTTTATGCTTTATAATGTATAAAAACTACCATTAGTCTTATTTAAGGATTTTTAGTGCAATTGAAACTTTTTTATATTCAATGATATTTTTCTGAGTAAACACTAACGTTTTCCGCCTCAGATGAGTGGAAGAACTTTCTTGCTCGAATTGGTCGTGATGAAAATGAAGTTGACTCGGAACTTTTTGATAACCCCAGAGATATCTTGGAACTTCAATTTTGGGCTTCATATCGTGCACAAACATTGGCAAGAACAGGTCAAGACCATCCACTTTGTGCACTATGTTTGATTTAATTGCACCTCAAAGTTAAGGAATGAATTTCATTAAATACTTTTGAAAGATTACGATTAGTTATGCGGTGTCACACAGGATGTTACACGTGAAACCGATAATGAATGCAATGACGAACAATATAAATATGCGGAAATAAATGAGACAGGAGGTTGTTAACGCAGTTCGGCAACCAGCCTACGTCTGCGGGGCCACGCCCAGATATAAAAACATTTCTTTTGAGTTCACAAAGTTACAAGACAATCAGACTTATACAAATAAAGACTCTCTCTTATTTTTGTCGCCGCCTCTAGCTAACTTCCCCAAGGAAACTGTTTTTGCGAGATCATCTCGACTTAAGATTGACCTCTCCCGAGATCTAGATAGCAACAAGATCCCCTTGTCGTTGATTCCTCCCGGAACCCATGTTATGGCAAGATCCCCTCGCCCACGATCAAAGTGACAAGCTCCCCTTGTCTAAAAAAAGAACTCCTCCCGAGTTCAGATGTTGTCTCCTCCCGAGACTGAGTTTCAATGCAGAACAAGAAAAATTGCCTCCTGAGACACCTCCTGGAACACCAGATCGAAGTCTTCGGATGCAATACACAACACACTCAGTAGAACGAAGAAATCCACAGATTAGGTCGAGTGTGTAAAACAATCACTAACTCAAATGCAGAAGCGATGAGAGTGAAAGAAAATCGACGGTACATCGAACGAATAAACCTTTTCACGCAAGAATCAAAACTCCGTCATCAAGTAACTTTCACAGAGAACGAAAGTTTTAAATAACATTGGTAATCTCCATACCATCAAATCAGATCAGTTACCAAATTGGATATGGTACCGCAAGAATTAAGGAAAACAAATCTAACCTAATTTGATCGTGTGACACCACATGTGACACTTTAGGAAAGTAGCTCCAACTCATCAGATATTCGTCCAATAAATTATGAAATCATCCCATTAATCATGGTAACCCGAAGACCAGCATATTTGGCTAAATCTCCATCAAATCGCCTTGCCAAATAAAACTTTTCAAAAAAACAAGTGCTTATAACTTTTTCAATATCTTTTCTAATATTCTTGTTTCCTTAATTTTCTCTTTCACAAAATCTTCTTGATTGTTACTAGGACGCCATCCAATAATCAGAATGCATTATTTCTTGATCACCAAGAAATTATTTATCAATTTTGTAAATACATATTATCTCCATAAATAAGAATATATTGCCAAAAAATCAAATGCCAACTCATGCAAGTCGTTGCATTTACAATCTCCCCCTTTGGCATTTTTTGGCAAAATCAATATAATCATGGAGTTTCAAAAACTCCCCCGAAATTGTAACTCTCCCAGAATTGTAACATCAGACATCAAAAACTTTCACTGATCATATAGTATCAGAGAGCAGAGCATATCACAGCATATGCATCACCAATTACCAAGTCCAATTACTCCCCCTTTTTGCCATAAAAAGACAAATAGACAGATAAGAGAATAGCTCTTAACATAATAGCAGCAACATCACCAAATAAAGACCGAAATAGTCAGAATAAAGACCAATAATACCATATGAATATAACCAAAATCAGAAGTATAATAGCCAATGGAGTAAAAGAAATATCTAGGTAGCCAAAAAAGTCATAAAATATCATATCCAGATCCAGATATAGTAGATATACGAATACCATAAGAATCAAAGAAAATATTCAGAGAACACACACATCACTGAAATAGTTCAATGCTAAACACTATCTGGCCCTCTTGTTGGAACATCCTCTGGGACACGTGATGGGCCAGCCTCATCCATTGTTCTGGTTTTGAGATCTGAATCTGCCAGGTGAGGATTTTTCTTGTAAATGTCATTTAATAACACAACAATCGTTGATCTTTGTCTTAGGTAGCCAAAAAAGTCATAAAATATCATATCCAGATCCAGATAGAGTAGATATACGAGTACCATAAGAATCAAAGAAAATATTCAGAGAACACACACATCACTGAAATAGTTCAATGATAAGCACTATCTGGCCCTCCTATTGGAACATCCTCTGGGACACGTGATGGGCCAGCTGCATCCATTGTTCTGGTTTGGAGATCTGAATCTGCCAGGTGAGGATTTTTCTTGTAAATGTCATTTAATAACACAACAATCGTTGATCTTTGTCTTAGGTAGCCAAAAAGTCATAAAATATCATATCCAGATCCAGATAGAGTAGATATACGAATACCATAAGAATCAAAGAAAATATTCAGAGAACACACACATCACTGAAATAGTTCAATGATAAGCACTATCTGGCCCTCTTGTTGGAACATCCTCTGGGACACGTGATGGCCAGCCTCATCCATTGTTCTGGTTTGGAGATCTGAATCTGCCAGGTGAGGATTTTTCTTGTAAATGTCATTTAATAACACAACAATCGTTGATCTTTGTCTTAGGTAGCCAAAAAGTCATAAAATATCATATCCAGATCCAGATAGAGTAGATATACTGTACCATGGGATGTGGGAAGCCAGTTTTGCAAAGCAATTTTATGGAGAATGCTGTACTTAACTGACAATTGAGCTGCAGGAAAATCTTTCCCATGGGGCCATATCCGTCTAACACCCCCTGTGACATCGAAGATGATTTTGCTGAAATCGAGTACAAACAGGGGTTAACAGTGGTCTTTAAACCCAGATATTCATTGATGATCATCGGGGCAAAGTTGAAGATATTTTCTCTTACAAAAACTTGGCCAAAATCTGAATGAACAGTTTCTTTCACATGTGAGTCAAGATTACAATAAAATTCTTGTACAATCTTTGATACAAAAGGACATAAACTTCGAAAAGTTTTCTCCAATCCCAAGCTAAGTAAATGATACACAACTGCTTCATATTGAGAAAAATCTCCTTCATGAATTTTTTTTTCGGGCCAAATATTTCTTTGCGAGAAATTTGGCCATCGGCTAGCATGGAGCCTCGACTTAAAGTCATCATTTGACACTTTTAAAGAAGACTTACTTTCTTTGGATTTTGATGCAACTTTCAATGCAGATTTTGAACTTGGAGTGCTTTTAGAAACAGAAACTTCACTTGTCTTTTGCTTTTTGGATTTTGGGTCAGGGGATGGAGTTTTTCTCGATGTTTTGACAATCGTAGACTTTTGAGACTTCTCCACTGAGGGCTTTGTGGTAGTGGATTTTGAAGATTTCGAAGGAAGGGTTTTTAAGGCCTTTGGTACAGAAGCTTTGAATTTCTTCGGAGTAGTTAATCTAGAGGATCTTCGGGTTGGTTGTTCAAGTGATTTTCCCATGAAAATATCTTCATCATCTGTATTTACCTCTAAGATGGCTTCTTGAAGCCATGACCTGTCAAAAGATGATTCTTTTTCGATTCTAGGCCTTTTCCCTTTTGATTTTATAGAAACCTTTGAATTTCGAGATGCCTTGGGCGGCACAGAGCTGGTCTTGTACTTGTCCGTGCTTGTTTTTTGAAATTTCTGTTTAAGACTAGAGGAATCGACCTGTCTTATTTGAACTGCATCGGTAATTTTTGAGCTAACCCCTACAATAACACCGGGTTTTACAGACGGTGAAGATGTTGAATAAGCCACGATAGCCGAATTTGAACTCGGCATAACCTCTGGAAAACTCACTGAAATATTGCCTGAAACTTGCTCATCGACGACTTCTTCGATTATAACCATTCTGGAAAGAGACAGAGATAGAAAAACCCTTGAAGAAGATTGTTGATCGAGGAGAAGTGAGAGAAAGAGTGCTCTGGAAATTCCTTACGATTTGAAATATATCAAACTCCCCTTCCATAAATAGTCATCAAATCACAGAATAAAGAAAGTCCAAAATTTTTGGTAAATTTTTGGAAAATAAATCCAAACAAAATCCACCAAATTTCTATAAATCTGTATAATGAATCTTTGCGTAATAGTTCAGATCTCCATAGTTTGGGAATGAAACCCAATAGAATAATGTTGCTCCAAACTTCATTAAAAATAGACTTTCACATTTTCATGTGAGTAGTTCGAATTGTGCATGTCTCATACGGTGTTGCTCCATAAAATCTCATAATATCACAAAGGATCATTTCCAGCAGAGAGTGAGCAAGACACAATAGATTACCAAAATAAAATAAAAACAAACGCATAATGTAAGTGGCGATTTGTTTTTTTTTTTTTAAATAATTGCGATAAACGACTTACATAATACAGAGGCCTAGGGCAAACCTCAGCTGTTCAAATCTTTTACCATCTAACGTCTTGGTGAATATATTGGCAATTTGTTTTTCGGTCCCCATATGCTCTAAATTAATAATTTTGTCCTCCACGAGTGATCGAATAAAATGGTGTCGTATATCAATATGTTTTGTCCGTGAATGCTGAACAGGATTTTTAGAAATATTAATTGCGCTCAAATTATCACAATAAAGGGTCATGACACCCTGTGTGACACTATAGTCTTTCATCATTTGTTTCATCCAAAGAAGCTGCATACAGTTGCTACCTGCTGCAATATATTCTGCCTCAGCAGTAGATAGAGAAATAGAATTCTGCTTCTTGCTGAACCATGACACTAAGTTGTGTCTCACATAAAAACATCCACCTGAAGTGCTTTTTCGATCATCGGAACTACCTGCCCAGTCAGCATCACAATAACCCACCAGATTTGCATTAGACTCGAAAGAATACCAGATCTCATAATCAGTTGTTCCACTAACATATTTTAGAATTCGTTTAACCGACACTAAGTGAGACTCCTTCGGATTTGCTTGAAATCGGGCGCATACACCTACGCTATAACAAATATCTGGTCGGTTGGCAGTTAGATATAAGAGACTTCCAATCATACTTCTATACAATCGTTGATCAACTGCAATTCCCTTTTCATCTTTAGAAATTTTCTCATGTGTCCCAAGGGGTGTTCTACTCGGGCGTGCATTCTCAAGCTTTAATTTTTAAATAAATTCTTGGCATATTTGGCTTGAGAGATAAAAATACCATTCTTCTCTTGTTGTATTTGAAGGCCGAGAAAATAATATAGTTCTCCAACCATACTCATCTCAAATTCACCGGTCATTTGAGATATAAATTCATCCACTATAACCTTTGACACCGAGCCAAATACTATATCATCAACATAAATTTGAGCAAGGAGGAACTGACCTTTGTCGCGGCGAACGAATAGGGTTTTATCTACTCCCCCTCGCTCATATCCCTTGGTTAATAGATATTGCGTGAGGTGTTCATACCATGGACGAGGGGCTAGTTTGAGCCCATATAACGCCTTCTTCAACTTATACACGTACTCGGGATGATAAGGGTCTTCAAAACCCTTTGGTTGAGTGACATAAACTTCTTCATTGATAAACCCATTGAGGAAAGCGCTTTTCGCATCCATTTGATATAGCTTGAACCGCATAACACAAGCTAGAGATAAGAAAAGCCGAATAGATTCAAGGTGGGCAACCGGAGCAAATGTTTCATCAAAATCAATACCTTCAATCTGAGAATACCCTTGAGCAACTAGCCGAGTTTTGTTGCGAGTAATGTTACCATGCTCATCGGTCTTGTTCTTGTAAATCCACTTAGTACCAATAACGTTCACATCGGGAGGACATGGTACTAAGTCCCCAACTTGATTTCGGGAGAATTGGCTGAGTTCTTCTTGCATCGCTTCTATCAAATATTCATCTAGTAATGCTTCTTTCACACTCTTGGGCTCAATTGTTGATGTAAAAGAAGCAATTTGAATCATTTCATGATAATTAACACGTGGCTTATCTCTGGTTCGTATACTATCATTTTGACCTCCAATAACCTCATCTGCAAGATGATTCTTCTGAACACATATAGATGGAAGCCTGTTGTGTAGGGTAGATACTACTAATTCATTAACTGTCTCTGTTTGATCTGTGACACCGCCTGTGACACTGTTTATGACACCGGATGGAACACTAGGTCCTTCATTGTTTGAAATCTGATTTGCATCGTCTTTCGGATTAAATTATGTGTCCAGAGAGTCGTCTACTTGAACATTTGCAGATTCAATAACAGTTCGAGTTCGTTTGTTGTAAACTCGATAAGCACGGCTATTTGTAGTATAACCGAGAAAGATAGCCTAATCACTTTTAGGATCTAGTTTCCCCCTGTGTTCCCTGTCATTCAACACAAAACAGATGCTACCAAAGGGGTGAAAATAAGGAAGATTTGAAGTTTTACCTTTCCATATCTCATAGGGTGTCATAGAGGTGTTGCCGCGGAGATACACTCGATTTATGGTATAACAAGCAGTGCTCATAGCTTCAGCCCAGAACTTTTGAGGAACATCCCTTTCATGTAGCATTACTCGAGTCATTTCAGCCAATGTACGGTTCTTCCTTTCAACAATCTCATTTTGTTGAGGTGTTTTAGGAGCCGAAAACTCATGTGCAATCCCTAGATAGTTACAAAACTATGAGAAATCAGAATTTTCTAACTCTCTTACATGGTCACTGCGGATCCGAATAATCTTCAAGATAACACAATCTTTTTCACGTTGGAGACGAGTACACATTGACTTAAAGGCTCGAAAAGTGTCAGAATTTTCTCTAAGAAATTCCACCCATGTGTAGCATGAGAAATCATCAACAGTAACGAAGACATACCGTTTTCCTCCAATACTTTCCATCGGCATTGGTCCCATTAGATCCATGTGAAGTAATTCAAGTACCCGAGTAGTTGAAGATGACTATGACATCGGGTATGAAACCTTGGTTTGCTTTCCGATTTGACTTGGTCCACATAATTTCTCTTTATCAAACTTTAATTCAGGTATTCCTCGGACAGCACCTTTCGAAATAAGCTTCTCCATCATTCTGAAATTAACATGCCCTAACTTTCTATGCCATAGGATAGTGTCTTCCATACTCGACCGAATGCAGTTAGACGAAGAATGAATAAGATAACAATTGTCTGATGATCTGACTCCTTCAATGACACAATTTTTTTCTTGATCCGACACAACACATTTTTCTCTTGTAAATTTCACATTCAGATCTTGATCAAAGAGCTGACTAATACTGATTAAGTCGGACTCAAACCATTTACCAATAAAACATTACTCAACTCTGGTAAACCAGGAACATTTAACGTTCCCCTGCCAATAACATCATATGAGACACCGTTGCCGAATGTTACTTTTCCCACGGATTCAAGTATAATATCCTTCAAATATCTTTCTTCACCTGTCATATGTCTGGAACATCCGCTATCAAAATACCATGCATTGGTTCCGATCGCTTTTAGTGAAAGATGAGTAACATTGCACTTTAAATTTGATTTCTTCACCCATTTCTGATAAGGAAATCTATAAGAAGCGACATTTCTAACAATACCTGTAGCGATCCTTACCCGTATCCTAAATTTACCATACAATTTTTTTTTCTTTTTATAACCCTAAGAAATCTTTATAACATCACGTCGTAACTTAAACCGTTGAAGTCGTTCAAGGAATGAAAGAAAAACCATTTAAGAAAACATAAGAAAACATTTAAATAAAAATGTTTAAAACAGAGGAGGGATCGGCCAAAATGCTGAGGGGCAAAAAGGGACATTCGTCCCTAAAATGCATAAGGCGATCAATCACCCAAAATAGGCGATCGATCGCCTGTTGGAAAAGCTGAGAGGCGATCGATCGCCCCGTTCCAGGTGATCGATCGCCCTTCGCCGATCGCGTTTTGCCCAGTGATCGCCTCCACCAAGCGATCGCTCGGCACACGCTCTGGAATTTCTTCCAGAGCGTGACCAAAGAGGGGCGATCGATCGCCCTCCTTGGCGATCGATCGCCAAGTCTTCTAGAATCCGATTTCCAGAGGACTTGCTTCCTTTTCTCTTTTCCTTCCCTGCACACATACACTTCTATTTTTTTCTTCCTAAATTTACATCTAATCCCTAGCTGCATTTCAACGTAAATCGTTCGACACCCATACATCCATCATAATCTCACTCAACCGACTCAAAATACTTTTAAAACAAAATCAATTTTCACGAAAACAAACTGCGTGGATACGTTCGAAAACTATACAAAATCCCTACGAATTTCAAAAATCCAACAGTTCCATTAAGATTTCAAAATCACCAAAATGTTTATCTATCAACTAACCAGATCCAAACATCCTAAAATGTTCTAACTATGCAAGTATACGTACATCCCCACGGGTCAGGTTAAGCATCGACTGCGCCAGCACACTCCCACAACCATTCTCCCATCAACTGTATCATTCCTCGGGCGGAGGAACGTCGTCCTCACCTATGTCAAGGTCACCTACACCATACAGACAAACTATGAGCTAAAGGCTCAGTGAATTTCGTAAATGCGAATGCATACTGTGCATATGAGTTTCAGAAATCGTGCAGATTACTTAACATAACATATCGTACATACAGAATATCACCGAGATCTCAACAGCAGAGGAGAGGGCCCGTCCGGCGGTTAGACAACCCTTTCGTTCCACCGGGGGGAGCACATGCTTACATCCGTAAACAGTCATACCTGGCCCCACCTCATCGTGACCAGATTACGTACATTCGTTTTCTTTAATTCATTTCTTTTCTTAAAAGCATGCAGAAATCTGTTTTCTTGCTATTTTAAAATACGTGATGCATGGACAGTTATATACATAAAATAAACACGCAACATATATACCATTAAGACAATAGAAAAACATAACTTATAAACAACTAAACCTAACTACCCAACCAAAGAAATTTAAACAAACAATTCACTAATAATCCTCGATGCGACATCGACGTACGGTGTAGGCCAATCAGCTAGAGTAAGTCACGAGAACTTACCTCACGTCAGTTGCGCTTGAAGCTCCGTCCAAGAGCGTTGTTTGTCTGAGGCAAAACACAACAATGTCGTAACACGAGTTTAAACCGTTAATGTCCAAATTAACGAATTCCTTAACTAAAGAAATTTCCTAAAGCTTTAATTCAACTCATTGAGGCACATTATCGAGCAATTCATGCTCGACGCCTCAAAACCTCCATTAACGAGTTTTTCCAAAACCTCGAAAGTAAAACATCCTTAACATTCCACAACGATTCGAATAAACATGTCCAATAATCGCTATTACGTCCATTATACGAACTAATACGGCAAACCTATCGATTTCTAACCCTAAATCACGTTTTTAACGAAACCCTAATCGTATAACTTCGTGAAAATTGAAAAGTAATGCTTCGAAACTATAGATTCTTACATAGGGCGTTAACCGGAGGAGAAATCGTGAAGAACCGGCCGTCGGAAAGGGAAGAATCACCGGCGTTGAAGGAAGTCGCCGTTGAGAGGGGAGAAATCGCCGAGAGGGTTGAGTGAAAAGGAGAAATCGTGAAGTGTTCTGGTGGAGAAGAAGAAGAATTGTGATTTTTAATAAATTTTGACTTTGCAAATTACCATTTCGCCCTTCCTTTGATTTCGTATTTGTTTCGTCCTTCGTTTCATTATTTCGCTAACGATCCGACTTCTCCAAATTTCCTTATTTCGCCAATAACTCCAACTTATTATCAGGCCTTTATTAAAACTGTTCGTTCGCGAAACAAACCTCATTTACTATTTTTACAAAAATGCCCTTTACATTACGAGAAACATAATTCTCGTAAATTAGCGTTACAACTCCAAAAATTTCTGAAATTTTCCTAAAATCCATTTTAATAATTAGGATCCTAATAACGCTTTCCGTTCGCGAAACAGACATAATTTGACATATTTATAAAAATGCCATTATATATTTAATTTACAAAATCCTGAAAAAAGCCGGGTGTTACATTCTTCCCACCTTAATTGGAATTTTGTCTCCAAAATTTGACTTAGCTTATAGTCCTTAATATTAATGTCTCATATCTCGCGGCCCCATACTTCGATTTATATTCGCTCCGTTCTCTACAAGTTCCTTTCCTTCATCTCTCCAAAATTTTCAAATTTCCCAAACAAGAACTTTGATTCTATCCCTACTTAGGATCAACCTCTATGGTTCTAAACCAAACTCCCTAAACCAAATGACGCAACGTTAGGTTCCTGACCACCTCCACTACGTTTGACTTGGTTAATCACGTCATTGGTTATGCATCGTGCGTTAACAATCCCTAAGCCTCCATTTTGAATAACTTTACTACATTTACATGCACATAAATGGTTTACACATACGTTGGCTTCCACTTAATCATCCATATGTTAAACTTTCTTACCCATCTGACTTGGCTTATATTCGGGCTTCCCCGATCATAGCTTAAGTCAAGTCCTCAATTTCCTAATGAAGTGACTTCAAAGTTTTCTTCCATTGAAGTTTCTCTTAGTTATTCCTTTTTTTTTTTTTATCGTATCTATGTCCAAACTTCCTAATGTCAGTTAGATCGAATATCGTCTAAAAAATTTCTTCTCACACTTAGGTCGTGGCCCAAGCTTCTACATAATTTTTCGACTTCGTTCGCAATCGGGACGCACACCCACTCAATTCTTACATTAGCCTCGTAACCGTACTCTTTACTATCAATCGACCTAAGCACGTCACCGCAACGCATCGAGTCTTACCAAATCTCCTAAGCCCTCAATCAACGATCTCTAACTGTGCACTAGACACCTAACGACCCGAGCACGCGTTGGTCTATATTTAATTACCCAAAGCGTTAAACCTTCCAACTTATCAATTGGTCTCTACCAAAAATTGTCTCTTATCCTCAATCTCCGATATATCCTCAACTTCCCAACGTCATTTGGGTTGACTATCGTTCCACTTTATTTTAACTTCAACTCATCGAATTAAGTTCCTTTAGTTTCTAACTTTCTTAACCCCGAGTCTATCGAATACGTACCTAACCACTTCACTCCCTCAAAGCCTTCTCAAGCTATTTACTCCAACGCTAAATCTCAATTACACTACGACCTTATTCACTTATCGGGTATAACGATTTCTATATATATATATATATCGGAGCTGTAAATTAAATTTGTGTATAAGTTCGTTGGCCTTAACCTTAGTCACTATTACGACCACCTGAGTCCACATTTCCCTAGTAATGTTCCCATAGAACATCTCCGTCAACAGTGTCCAAACTGTACACTTCCTTGGGCACCTCGCGGGTCTTAACAAAGATTCTCGACTAAGATTTAAATCTCTAAATCTCACAAACCATCTCATCGAGATTACCCTAAGGCCTCGACGAGTCCAACTGGGGATAAAGTTACTACTCGCTTAGGATTCCGATCCCCTTGTAACTAAGATGTTATAAACATCATACTTTGTTCTAAGCTACCTCAACGAATTCTATCGCTATGTCCTTAACTAATTTTCCTCATACTATATATAGATTATGCTCATTTGTTTAGATCAATTCCTTGTTAACTCCAAGTACAATGGAATCCCCAGGTTTTATCATAGAATTGCCTTAAATTATTCCTTACAACCTTAAGTCATTAATGCATCCATCGGTCTCGACTTATTTAAATACGAGTCGAATTCCTGAAAATTTCTAACTTAGCCTCACTTCTAAGTTCACTTAGATGGTTTCTCCGGGCAAATCTACGTCCTCCTTATTCAATAAATTGCGACCTTCACAATTCGCACTACTTTCGCCACTGAGTTAAACTTCCAATCTTAACTCTTAATTTAATCTAACAATTCCATGCACTTACTTCTAATATCGCGCAAGGACATCTTCAAAGTTACACGATGGTCTGTCCTCTTTTGTTCCTCCTAGTCAGGTTCAAATATTCTACTTGAATCTCGTGCAACGATTCATCCAACTATCTTATTGTTTGCCAACTTGTTGTAAATGAGTTTACCTCCTTAATCCAAACTTCTTCAACTCACAAACCTTACTCTTCTATTTTCAAAAGAAAATTTTTGAAACGTCCCTTTATTAAGGTTTTCTCCACTTAAATTGCACCAACTATATACTCTATATATATATATATATATATATATATATATATATATATATATATATATATATATATATATATATATATATATATATATATATATATATATATATATATATATATATATATATATATATATATATATATATATATATATATATATATATATATATATATATATATATATATATATATATATATATATATATATATATATATATATATATATATATATATATATATATATATATATATATATATATATATATATATATATATATATATATATATATATATATATATATATATATATATATATATATATATATATATATATATATATATATATATATATATATATATATATATATATATATATATATATATATATATATATATATATATATATATATATATATATATATATATATATATATATATATATATATATATATATATATATATATATATATATATATATATATATATATATATATATATATATATATATATATATATATATATATATATATATATATATATATATATATATATATATATATATATATATATATATATATATATATATATATATATATATATATATATATATATATATATATATATATATATATATATATATATATATATATATATATATATATATATATATATATATATATATATATATATATATATATATATATATATATATATATATATATATATATATATATATATATATATATATATATATATATATATATATATATATATATATATATATATATATATATATATATATATATATATATATATATATATATATATATATATATATATATATATATATATATATATATATATATATATATATATATATATATATATATATATATATATATATATATATATATATATATATATATATATATATATATATATATATATATATATATATATATATATATATATATATATATATATATATATATATATATATATATATATATATATATATATATATATATATATATATATATATATATATATATATATATATATATATATATATATATATATATATATATATATATATATATATATATATATATATATATATATATATATATATATATATATATATATATATATATATATATATATATATATATATATATATATATATATATATATATATATATATATATATATATATATATATATATATATATATATATATATATATATATATATATATATATATATATATATATATATATATATATATATATATATATATATATATATATATATATATATATATATATATATATATATATATATATATATATATATATATATATATATATATATATATATATATATATATATATATATATATATATATATATATATATATATATATATATATATATATATATATATATATATATATATATATATATATATATATATATATATATATATATATATATATATATATATATATATATACTAGTTGAACCATCACTCCATACATGGTTATGCTAGTTGCTTTAACCCCTAAACACGTCTTCCAATTTAAAGTACTAGACTTTTCTCTCATTAGTTAATGCATCTAGGTTCTAAGATCTTTCTAACTCCTATGTTTTAACTTCATAATATTCTAACCAAGCAACACCAAATGCTTGGCGTGCCTACTACTCGTCGACCATTCTTAACTTTCCTAAGTCTCCCCCTTACAGCATGTCGATTGTAATCTTCTCGCGAATCTATAATCGTCCTCCACTGATTATTCTTCTTAGACGATACTTATTCCCTGAAGATCGGCCACTCTTGAAATCTCTAGTCCTATCTTTCGTACAACCCTGATTCTTTATTATCTGGAAATTTGTTGACCTTCAAATTTCGAGTAATTCTTCTTATCTTCTTCATCGATTCGGTCGATACAACTCTCCTCTACAATCACCTTGATCCCTTAGCTACTTCACTGCATCGACCCACCACTCCTTTACAAAAGATATCGGTACATTGCATACTCTCTCAACAATAATTCTGAATTAATTTCTGGAATATTGCTTTAGTCTAGATTCGTCTATCTAGATACACTAATTATACCTTGTCAATCTAGAGCATTCCTCGGCACATTCTATATCTAAGCTTCCATCTTTCTTTTTGACTAGTCGTATCCTAAAATTTCAAACGTTTGTTCATTAGGGTTCAGTTTCTATCTGCTTAAATCTTATATCTTATAAGTTGTATCCCTCTAATGGTAATAAATTCTAAACGTACAACTTCTTGTGGTTAAGTTAGGCGAATCCTATTAATGCATAAATCCCTTGCTATAAGGTACATTTCATCATGTATTTAATCTACCGCATTCTCGTCGAGTTTCACCTAGCAATCCTTCTTACCCAACTTCTAATATTCTTTTACCTCTCCATTTTCTACCTTCCCTAATCTATCGCATAATTATTACTTTCAAACTCTCACTCTATGCTACATCCTTATTCTAATGTTCCTCGTTCCATTACCCGTTGAGATAAAACTATACCTGAAGTGACTGAGGGTTGAGCAAATTCCTTGTACTCGACCGGGGCAATTATCCTCGGTGTAACCCTCTCCTGATCAGTGCCCCGTTGGCCTCGGCCCAGTAGTGGGCAATCCTTGACGTAGTGGCCCGCTCCGCCTCATCGGTAACACCTATCCGTGCCCATTCTACAATCACCACAATGCTTTCTCCCGCATTTAGGACATTGGGGTCTTCGAGAAGTTCCTTGTACGTGCTTTCGTTGGCTTTGTTTGACTCATTCGCCCATCCTCTTCGTATCGTGGTTATTGGGAGCGACCATCCCTTGGGTTCTCTCGGTTTGCCAATATCTCAAGCTGACGAGATTGCCTATCTATAAGCTGTGCTTGTCGGTTTATATGTTGCGCTTGACGACCCAATGAATCAGTTAGCTTATCCAAAGCTTCGTCCCTAGCGTCTCGGCCTCGAACCATTTTATATAACTCCTATAAAAGTTAAAACAAGTAATCCTAAAAAAAATCAAAATCAAATAAAGCATATAAACGTACTTACAGTTGAGGAAGGATGTCCGTGTAGTTGCTGTGCCGTCGAGCAGTCTACAGAACCGATTTTAAAACCCGGGGGCTATGATACCATAACTGTAGAGACCCTTACCCGTATCTTAAATTTACCGTACAAATTTTTTTTTTCTCTTTTTATAACCCTAAGAAATCTTTATAACATCACGTCGTAACTTAAACCGTTGAAGTCGTTCAAGGAATAAAAGAAAAACCATTGAAACCCATTTAAGAAACCTTAAGAAAACATTTAAATAAAAATGTTTAAAACAGAGGAGGGATCGGCCAAAACGCTGAGGGACAAACAGGGACATTCGTCCCTAAAATGCATGAGGCGATCGATCACCCAAAACAGGCGATCGATTGCCTGTTGGAAAAGCTGATGGGCGATCGATTGCCCCGTTCCAGGCGATCGCGTTTTGCCCAGCAATTGCCTCCACCAGGTGATCGCTCAGCACACGCTCTGGAATTTCTTCCAGAGCGTGACCAAAGAGGGGCGATCGATCGCCCTCCTTGGCGATCGATCGCCAAGTCCTCTAGAATCCGATTTCCAGAGGACTTGTTTCCTTTTCTTTTTTCCTTCCCTGCACACATACACTTCTATTTTTTTTTTCCTAAATTTACATCTAATCCTTACCCGCATTTCAACGTAAATCGTTCGACACCCATACATCCATCATAATCTCACTCAACCGACTCAAAATACTTTTAAAACAAAATCAGTTTTCACGAAAACAAACTGCGTGGATACGTTCGAAAACTATACAAAATCCCTACGAAGTTCAAAAATCCAACAGTTCCATTAAGACTTCAAAATCACCAAAATGTTTATCTATCAACTAACCAGATCCAAACATCCTAAAATGTTCTAACTTTACAAGTATTCTATCTAGTTCTGAGGCGATCGCTCGGCACATGCTCTGGAATTTCTTCCAGAGCGTGACCAAAGAGGGGCGATCGATCGCCTGGAACGGGGCGATCGATCGCCCCTCAGGTTTTCCAATAGGCGATCGATCGCCTGTTTTGGGCGATCGATCGCCTCATGCATTTTAGGGACGAATGTCCCTTTTTGCCCTCAGCGTTTTGGCCAATCCCTCCTCTGTTTTAAACATTTTTATTTAAATGTTTTCTTATGTTTTCTTAAATGTTTTTCAATGGTTTTTCTTTTATTCCTTGAACGATTTCAACGGTTTAAGTTACGACGTGATGTTATAAAGATTTCTTAGGGTTATAAAAAGAAAAAAAAATTGTACGGTAAATTTAGGATACGGGTAAGGGTCGCTACAATACCCAATCTTAAGTAAGCAAGATAAGTAAAGCATTAGGGCAAATATGACCACGGCATTGGCAATAATGACACACAGAACCATAAACGTTACCTTTTCTGCTTGCAGCATGATAGTAGTTATAGGAATTTGATTTTCTGTCAATTCTTGGCATTCAGATTGTGACTTGCTATCCTTTATAATCAAATCTCTTGTCTGACACCGACTGAGACACCAGACTTTCCCTTACGAATTTCATTACAGAGCGACTTTTCTTTACTGCTACAGTCTTTGAACCTGAACTTTCACCTTTGAATCCCAGTCAAAACCGATTTACGCTTGATTTGCCTATATTTAAAATATCATCTAGATTAGATGAATTCAGCATTTTGACATTCTTCTTCATGAGGCATATCTCATTGGTTAGATTATTAGGTTCATCTTTACTTGCTTTCAGCTTTGTCTCTAAATCATCAATAACATTTTGAAGATTATTCTTCTCATCCTTCAAATTTCTAATCTGAGTATTCAGAAGCTGATTTACTTTAACAAGCTCGGTCCATTTTGCATGCAGAAACTTATATTCTCCAATACGATCTTCTTCTGTGACAGGTTCATCGTCTTCATCACTACTATTAGAAAAACCATCTGTGACACCGCATATAACACTGCCTTTTTCTTCACATTCTGATTAAGATTCTCTTCGGGTTTTAGAGATATATTACATTCTGCATCGGTGTTCACAGGGTGATTCCAACTTGTTAAAATCGATCTTCATGCCTTTTCGTCAACAGCTCTAATGAATGCGGTAACGCCCCCAAACCCACCTGGCTCTGTGCGCTACTTTGCTAACCAGACCCGCGTTAAAACATAATTTTCTTAAACCCCAAAACATAAAACTAAACTGACACAACTGAATTTAAAACTAAATCTCTCAAAACTCTCTTACGTCATACCTAGCTGCCTAAACTTACTAATACCCTTACTCCTAACCATTAAGCACCACGGCGTTCTTTCCGAAAATTTCGGCAAAGTAACGCCTGTAAATGGCGCCTCCAAAATGCTAGGTACCTGCAACTAAATACAGTCCCAACAAATCCAGAATATTCCTAACCATCTAACCAATCTACGAAATCTCCAAATAGCAGTAAAGAGGAAAACTAAAATACTAACATCTCTAACTGAAGAAAGTCCACAGTACAGGGTAACACGTCACCCTTAACTATGACTATATACATCAACGACCAATAGCTATACCGTAACTCTCAAAACATCAACCAAAATACAACTCTACAAACCATCGAAATAAAAGTAAATTATACACGACCCCAAAAATACTGTTCCACCCTCGTCTTTCCGAAGACCATGGTCGAGGCGCCCCGACAACTGCCCGCACCGGCATACAGCGTACATCAACGACTGCGTCCCATTCCTAGCTTTCCTCGTAGCTCTAACCTGTACTCCTGTTGTAACCTACACCACGGAACACACACACACGTAAGCTTAAGCTTAGCAAAGAGGGAATAACAAATACAGTTTAAAAACCAAGCACTATGCACAACAACACATTACAGCCAAACAATGCAAGACAACACCACAATGCAACTCAACAACTCGACTCATAGTTGCCCGCACCCCAAAGGTGCCTTACACATTGCCCGCACCGAAGTGCCTTACACATTGCCCGCACCGAAGTGCCTTACACTTTGCCCGCACCGAAGTGCCCTACACAACGACAAACACACAACGACAAACACACAACGACAAACTCACAACGACAAACACACAACGACAAACACACAACGACAAACACACAACGACACATTGCCCGCACCGAAGTGCCTTACACATTGCCCGCACCGAAGTGCCTTACACTTTGCCCGCACCGAAGTGCCTTACACATTGCCCGCACCGAAGTGCCTTACACATTGCTCGCACCGAAGTGCCTTACACATTGCCCACACCGAAGTGCCTTACTCATTGCCCGCACCGAAGTGCCTTACTCTTTAACCAACTACCAACACGACAACACGACCACAATGCAACACAATATCACAATGCATCACAATGCAACTCAACAACCCGACTCAACACAACACGACAACACAACCAACAATGCAACACAACAACCCGACTTAACACAACAATACAACACAACCAACAATGTAACACAACAACCCGACTTAACGCAACACGACAACACGACCAAACAATACTGGTTGCCCGCACCCAAAAGGATGCCTTAGTTGCCCGCACCAAAAGGTGCCTTAGTTGCCCGCACCGAAGTGCCTTAGTTGCCTGCCCCGAAGGGCCTTAGTTGCCCGCCCCGAAGGGCCTTAGTTGCCCGCCCCGAAGGGCCTTACTCTTTCACCGACTACCACGCCAAACAATGCAACACAACACACAATGCACTCAACAACATGACACAACCCAACATGACAATACAACACCACGCGGCCAAATAATGCAACACAACACTAAGCAAAACAATAACTCAACGTACACGAAGTAAAGCAATAAAAAATAAACCCTACCGTCCAATGGTGTAGGCCCGAAGGCGAAAGGATAACACCCAATACTTACCTGGTGTCCTAACCCACTGAGGATATTCGGTTACCTGTCCACCTACGGCTCGACCTACGACAAATATTCAAATTTCATTAAAATCAAGTACACATTCACCAATTTACTCTCAAACTACTATTTCTAGCCTAATCCAACTAAAACTTAACTAAACGGGCCACTAATTCGGGTTTAGTAAAACCAACCCGAAACTTCAAACGTGCATAACTTTCGCGTCGGATAACGGAATCGAATGATTCCAGTGGCCACGTACTCCTCTAATAACCTATTTTAACCTGTCAAAATGAATTTTAAAACAAACGACCGTAGTTAGGTCAAAAATAAGAAAACCCAAATCTGCCCTTTACCCGGAATTTTCCTTATTTTGATTTTTCATCAATTTCGCCCAATTCCTCGCTAATCCATCTTATTCTAACCTATTAAGCGTAATTTAACACAAATTAGGGCTTCCAAATTCAGAAACCCGAAATTCATAGCACACACCTCACGGTTTTCACTCAGAAAACAGGGGTACTCCAGCCCTCCATGGATCGCCCCTCACACACCACTCAAATCTCCCAAATTTTCGTCACAAAACAACCATAGAATCAATCCAACCCGCAGACCACTCCTCAACCGAGCAACAAAGAGAAAACAGGGAGGAGGGCTACTTGTTTTTGGTCAGGTCAGGCGCGGAAAAAGCTGAACCGAGCTCTGGCTTCAACTCGCCGGCATCTGCACGTCTGAACGGTGGCCGGAGCTGTGGTCGCCGTCGGAGGGAGGTCGCTCGCGCTCTTCTCTCGTTAGGGCCCGGGTTACAGAGGCAAAGCAGAATGGCTTCTTCGTGAAGCCATTCTGTTTCTATATATTTTTTTTTTATTATTTTAGTTAAATGACTAAATTGCCCTCACCTATTTGAACTTCTGTATCTCCGTTAATTTCGCGTCCACTCGACCTAAAATTTTAGAAACCCTCTTCCAAATAAAATCCCAAGTTTTAATAAACTAAATAACCCGTTAAATTCCATAAATTGACTCTCCAATCCTTCCTTTCTAAATTTAAATAATTTTAAGATCCATAACTTAATTAAATCTAAAGCAGTAAACATTGAGGAAAAATTCTCAGGTGTTACAAATGCGCTCATCCTTGCTTTCCAATAAGCATAATTACTTCCATCAAACAATGGCGAACGCATTGTAGAACCTCCTTCTTTCATAGAGTCCATTGCATACGAACTATAATCTTGTCCCGCTGATCCTGCTTTAGAAACAGAAGTGACCAGCTCTGATACCAATTGAAAGATTACGATTAGTTATGCAATGTCACACAGGGTGTTACACATGACACCAATAATGAATGCAATGACGAACAATATAAATATGCAGAAATAAATGAGACAGGAGGTTGTTAACGCAGTTCGGCAACCAGCCTACGTCTGCGGGGCCACGCCCAGATATAAAAATATTTCTTTTGAGTTCACAAAGTTACAAGACAATCGGACTTATGCAAATAAAGACTCCTTCTTATCTTTGTCGCCGCCTCTAGCTAACTTCCCCAAGGAAACTGTTTTTGCGAGATCCCCTCGACTTAAGATTGACCTCTCCCGAGATCTAGATAAACACAAGATCCCCTTGTCATTAATTCCTCCTGGAACCCGTGTTATGGCAAGATCCCCTCGCCCACGATCAAAGTGACAAACTCCCCTTGTCTAAAAACAGAACTCCTCCCGAGTTCAGATGCAGTCTCCTCCCGAGACTGAGTTTCAATGAAGAACAAGAAAAATTGCCTCATGGGACACCTCCTGGAATACCAGATCGAAGTCTTCGGATGCAATACACAACACACTAAGTAGAACGAAGAAATCCACAGATTAGGTCGAGTGTGTAAAACAATCACTAACTCAAACGCAGAAGCAATGAGAGTGAAAGAAAGTCGACGGCACAACGAACGAATAAACCTTTTCACGCGAGAATCAAAACTCCGTCGTCAAGTCACTTTCACAGAGAACGAAAGTTTTAAATAACATTGATAACTTCCATACCATCAAATCAGATCAGTTACCAAATTGGATATGGTGCCGCAAGAATTAAGGAAAACAAATCTAACTTAATTTGATTGTGTGACACCACGTGTGACACTTTAGGAAAGTAGCTCCAACTCATCAGATATTCGTCCAATAAATTAGGAAATCATCCCATTAATCATGGGAACCCGAAGCCTAGCATATTTGGCTAAATCTCCATCAAATCGCCTTGCCAAATAAAACTTTTCCAAAAAACAAGTGCTTATAGCTTTTTCAATATCTTTCCTAATATTATTGTTTCCTTAATTTTCTCTTTCAGAGAATCTTCTTGATTGTTACTAAGACGCCATCCAATAATCAGAATGCATTATTTATTGATCACCAAGAAATAATTTATCAATTTTGTAAATACATATTATCTCCATAAATAAGAATATATTGCCAAAAAATCAAATGACAACTCATGCAAGTCGTTGCATTTACAACTTTCATTTATTAAGTTTTGTGATTGGAAAGCTGAAACTATACTGTGGATCTTGTAAGTCACTGCTTAAAATACTAGTATGATCTTTAAACTTTATGATAGGAATGAAGCTCTACGTGTTGCTCTTATTGATGACGTTGAAACTTTAAGAGATGGTAAAATGCATAGAGAATTCTATTCAAAGCTTGCTAAGGCAGATATCAATGAGAAAGATAAGGTGAATTCCTTTTATTTTATCATGTTTTATTACTGTATTTGAGACTTTGACTCTTTATTTGATGTGTTTGTCAATAAAAAATGCGTGATGCTTTTATGATATGCGCTTGTCTTTTTTTTTTTTCCAGTTAGATTTTTATAAAAGAATTTTTTTTTAATTATTTATTAGAATATATAGTTATGTCTTCATCTTTCTAAGATAAGATGCAAGTGTATTGGAAAGTGTGAAATGTATACGAGAGTGCAGGGGAGAAAAAATATTCCCTGCTTTAAGCAATGAGTACAAAGAAAGTTACAAATTTGCAAGTTTGCTATATCCATCCAAAACGGCAAATCAAAAAGACATGAAATGTTTTCAACTGTAACCTCATTTTTAGTGAGTGTTCTGATGTTGTGTCACAAAATACTATTATTTGGTTGTATAGCCTAAAAAAATCACATTATGAGGTACCCAATTTACTCAAAGAGTTGGTAGAACATTTCTCCAAAGTATTTTCATTCTTAGGAGAATCTTCATTCTCTTCGTCCATAATAAAAAGTAGTAATGCAATTATGTGGCATCTAAGTTCTTCCAGACTCCAAGAAAGGATTCTCTCAAATACTTCTACTAAACTCAAAATGGATCATAATGTGATTATTAGTCTCATATCAAGAGTCTCTCCTACTAGACCAATCATTGGTTTTTTTTGTAGATGTTAATTAATATAAAGCTTCAAAATCAGTTTGCTTCCTATTGGATGGATCATCTCAAAATGTTCTTTTAGAACTTATTCATTCTTTATTTGTTAATAATAGAGCTGCAAAGAAGTAATCCGAAGCTCACTAATGTGGTGGATATTGGGACAAATGTCTTCCTCATAAAAGTTGTATTTTGTAATATTCTAGACTTGGGGTCTCTTAGCTATTGCTGGTGTTTGAATATTTTTTGGTTTAGACATTTTGGCCAGGACTTACTAGACTTCTTCGGATCAAGTGTATTAAATGCATTAAAAGTTGATTGAAAGTTTGCATTCAGCTCTTATCGAACGTTTTCATGTAACATTATCCTAATTCTTGTGCCAAAGAAAATAGTTTAATGAGAGAAGCAATGATATTCAGAATTCTCTCTTTTAATCAAAACTATTGCACTAGAAAACATTGAAATTGTTCTTAGAATTTTTCTCGGGAGGGAATTGCTGTCCTCTTGGGCATTCTCTTTGTTTCTTATAAAAATGGAAAACATTGAAATTTCCCTACCTAACAAATAGCCAATGCATTTGAAGTACTTAGATAACTGAGGCCACCACTATTTGGGCATGGTGTGGTGCACTCAATTATTATTTTTTCCGCCACGAGTTTTACTATATCTCTATGAACCCTGATATTGACATCATTAGAATACATGTTGCCTCGAGCACCTCATTTGGAGAGTTTGCAAGGTAGTACATTATTAAGCTGCAGATCATTGACTGTTTGGACTCAATCCTGTCATGTTCATCTGCCCTAGTTTGTAATTGTTGTTGGGTTTTATTCACATTACTATGGAGAAGAAGTTGGATGGCAATTTGCTTGAATTTTTCATTCTCAATTACGTTTTGCTTTCTAGTACTTTTACCAATTTAATTTCTATTTATTTTTTCCTCACCTACTCGCATTTCAACTCATACTTGTGTCTCCTTTTCAATTGTTTTTTCTGCGTTTATTGTGTTTAAGCTTCTCTGAGTGAGGTTTATGATATATAGGACAATTATTTTGAAGAAGCATTAAAAATGAGAAATCTTCTTGAGGAATTCAACCGCCATCATGGAAGTCGTTATCCTACTATACTAGGAGTCAGGGAACATGTATTCACGGGAAGGTGGGTTGTGATGCATCCTGATTTTTGGTGGTTATTTTTTATTGTGTTTTATCTCTTTTTATGAATTTATGATTTGTTGATGGGCAGTGTATCTTCCCTCGCCTCATTCATGTCTAATCAAGAAACTACTTTTGTGACTCTTAGCAGAGGGTTTTGGCAAATCCTTTAAAGTAAGTTTTCAACCACAGGTTTCAACATGGTAATATGTTACTTATTTTATCTGTTGTTTTATATATCATGCCATTAATTGCTCAGGGTGCATATGCATTATGGTCATCCCGACATTTTTTTATAGAATATTTCACATAACTCGTGGTGGCATAAGCAAAGCTTGTCGTGTTATCAACATTAGAATTTGTTCGTAATGTTTACTAGTACTCTTCACCTCCTTTTTTACTCTTTTATCATTCTGGTTTTATAACAAATAATTGTATTGAGATGTTGTTGCGCAAAATATTTAAGAATGGAAATTAAATGCATCAACAGTGTTGGAAGAAATACGTATAGAATATAATTAAACGAAGAACATAAAAACAAACATCGTCTGGCTCAAATCCTACATCATAGCCAGACGATGTTTGTTTTTATGTTCTTCGTTTAATTATATTCTATACGTATTTCTTCCAACATTGTTGACGCATTTAATTTCCGTTCTTAAAGCCTGTAAATCTCTGGCCAATCTTTACTTAATTTTTGGGATATTTTGAGACTGAGAGGTGATAAATATTTGTGCACTGAAATTAATGTCTTGAATATACGTAGGCTAGAAATAGTTACAGTATTTGTGTGATCACTGTGATTTCTTGATTGAATTGTATTTGATTAATGTAGGATTTGAGACTGAGAAGTGATAACCCATTAATCAGATAAACTACGCAATGCTCGAGAGAGATTGTACTAGAATTTAGTAAAATCGATCATCAACATAGGAAGAATATATATGAATATAATTGCGAATGACTGAAATAAATATTGTCTTGGTGAAATCGTAGTACCTAGGCTTTTATTAATTTGATTTAATCTCATTTTATCTGTTTTGTTATTTTACATTAGCTTATTTCAATTGTTTTAATTGTTTATTTAGAATTCAATCCTTGAAACCATTAAACGTGTGTTCATTTTAAAATTAATATTAATTACTTTGATTATTAATTAACAAGTCCTCGTGGGTTCGACACTCTCTTTATCACTGTATTACTTGTTGTGACTCGTTCACTTGCGAAATATTTTGCACAACAAGTTTTTGGCGCCGTTTCCGGGGATCGAACCCGTGTCACCCGCGTGACAGGCGGGAATACTTACCACTATACTACAACGACGTAATGCTTTAGAAAGAAAAACCTGACAAAGGAGTTGCTCTTGATTTTGACCATCTCCTCCATGTTTCCCTTAATTTAGATAAATATCACCGTGCTCAAAGATTAAGGTAAGAGAAATATATATAAGGCTAGGCTAATTTCAGGTGACAATGAATTGTAAATAATAGGCTCAAAAGGGTGACTATGGGTGTCATTAAATGACACGACAAGGTAGGTTCAGAAAGCTCAAACAGTTCAAAGACGGCCTAAATCATTCCCTAAATTTCTGAAAAATTTCAATTGGCATTCGAGGGTATTGAGCAAAACTAAGAAGGATTTTCCTCGCAATGGTCTCATTCAACGTCTTTGACTGGAGTTACACTCCCTTACCGTGGTTGTTCTCATTTACTCCCTTACACAGTATTTGGGTTGCACTCTTAGTAGACTACACAAATATATTACCAACAAATAGTTTCAAACAAGAATAAAACGTGCTTAGAGTTGTGAAGAAAACTATGTAATCTCTAATCAATGCAAGCTAAAACAAATCACTCTTCTACTCAGCATTTCCCAAGGAATTAAAGCATGAATCAATCATTTAGATCATCATCGACACCTCAACCAAGATCAGAATGTCTAACCATATCATATATCGTGTATCAGCATAGCAGAGAAAGAAGTGAAGCTAACAAAACAACAAAACACCTCCAAACTTAAAGCTAACATTGTCCTCAATGGACATAAAGCACACAAGAGAAAAAGAAAAGATATTAGAGGACCTTATGTGTCGTCCGATATGTCATCATCCTCCTCATCGCGTGAAGAATCAAATGGCTGCAATAGATGCTCGGGATAAGCAGGAAACGGGGGATCAGATTGAGTCGAATATCCATGATGATTATTAAATGCTGCAATATACTGGGCCATAAACTGTGACTGGTCCATCCATCTCTGTTCCATGCGGGTTTGTCTAATGTTAACTTGTGCAACCATGCGTCCCACGTCATCAATGGTATAAGAAGGAGGCGGCATGGATGAAGAGGACGCGCCATGGGTGGATGGTGCTGTAGACTGACTTTCATACCGGTGTTTTGTGCGAGCCTCTCGACAAGCTTGTCGTTGTGCGGCGTAGGTAGCATTGTCCCGTGAGAGGAAACGAGAATTAGGTAGATGCCGCACACGAGGTATAGGCACGGGCTGTGGAGGAATAGGGGCATTGGCGTCCAATTCGTCAAAGCCTAGCCCATTGTAACGAGAGCGTCCATAAGGCCAATCTGCTATTCGGGCAATATTGGACAAGCCATATACTGCCTGCTGAATCCACAGCTCGTCCGTGGAACTCATAGGGACGTTGGCGGCAGTGCATAGTTGGGTAATTAAAACTGGGTGGATATGCCCACCAGTCCCAGATCCTTTGCTGCACGAGATAATATTGTGATGGACAAACTGCCCAACATTTATAGAACGTCCTGTGAGAATGCAATAAAGTGCCATCACCCGCTCTTTCGTCAGTTCTGATTTTTGAGAGGTGGGCATCAGGTTGCCCCTAAGAAATTTTCACTATGGTTGAGCGTACTTATTTAGACAGCTTGATATGATGTCTAGTGGCCTAGCATGGTCTTGCGTCGAATAAATCCAGGTAGAGCCCCGGTGACCCATCTCTCGGAGAATCAGCTCATAGTCTGGTCCAGCATCCATCATGGTTTGAAAATCATTGGGTGTGTCGTTATCGAGGCCCATATGAGTGTTGATGGCCTCGGTTGAAAAGTTGATGAACTTATTCCGTACTTTTACGGGACCATCATTGTTGGCGGCCTTGAGGTTTGCATAAAATTCACGAACGACATTCACGTTCGCATCCCCTCCTAAAACGGCAATGGACTCCCATCTTCGCTGTTGAAGCATGGCCAAAATGCTTCCATCGTCTATATTGGGCTGGAATTGGACTTCGCATATAATGGCCTTGTCCTTCGTCATAAAATCCCGAAAATAATTAGTCGCAGCTGGACTGAGGAAAGAGTGCTGGATGGGACTAAATGATACGGAACAGGTGTTGGTTCTTGAACGTTTCGGTGGCATGGTGAAATGACACAAAAATATGTATCATGTTACTGCACACAAAAGAAAAACACAGCCAATCCACCATACACACCCGTAGAACAGTTAAGCACAATCAGATAGTCAAGTAGGAAATTGGAAGAGCAACGTGTATAATTTATAGGTTCACATCTTTCGGACAATAAATCAAATAGTTGGTGGGCGTTCATGAGAAACGTTGAAACACACTGGACGACACTCTGCCTACCCTTAAAAATGCAAAGAAATGTGAACTGAACGATTATAGCATGAATATAATGAACTTAATCTCAAAATTTTGAAGTGTAACTAAGCAGAGTCAAAGCGAAGAGAAGGACCAACAATCTCAAAGGCAAAAATTATCCCAGTGCAAAGTGAAGAAAATAGCTCAGGAAGAAGGGTTACCTGGTGTCGTGGGACGAGCTCGTGAATAAATCGCTGAAGAAGGTAAGAAAATGAGAGGGACGCGAGTGCCGATTGATCGCAAGGAGAAAGGGGCGAAATGTTTAGGGTTCAGTAGAGGAATCGGGGAAAATGAGGGCGGCGAATGTTCACCAGAGTTAAAAAGTAAAATAGAGGTGGCGATCGATCGCCTCAAGAAGCGAACGGTCGCCACCTCTTCTGTTTTGAAGAAGCGAACTTCTTTTTTTTTTTTTTGGGAATAACTAATAATATAAACTATTCATAACAAGGGCAAATAAAGAAATGAAAAACGAAAAATAAAAGTACGAAAAATGAAAATCCGAAAAATGAAATAAAAAGAAAATAAAAATAAAGAAAAAAATAAAAATAAATAAATGACTGATGGGTTACCTCCCACCGAGTGCGTGTTTTTACGTCATCAGCTTGACGATGTTCTGCGTCGTCATCAGTTAAAAAGGTAAATGGATTTGGCAGTATCAAATGTACCGCCCCAATACGGTTTCAATCTTTGTCCGTTGACCTTGAATGTAGATTGGTCTTCACCTCGAATTTCAATAGCACCATGAGGGAATACTTTAATAACCGTGAACGGACCTGACCATCGTGATTTGAGTTTTCCAGAAAATAAACGAAGTCGAGAATTAAATAATAATACTTGCTGCCCTGGTGTAAATTCCTTCAGCACAATGTGTTTATCATGCCACACCTTCGTCTTCTCTTTATAAATCCTCGAATTTTCATAAGCTTCTCGCCGAAATTCATCAAGCTCGTTTAACTGTAGTAGTCTTGCTGTGCCAGCTGCATGTGACTCCATATTTATTTTCTTAATATGTAACTCCCCGAGTTATCTGAACCCGGCTCGTTACTCAAAAGCCCGTACATGACTAAGAAATTTCATCCGCATTTAAAAAAAAAATTCTCTCAACAATCGACTCTTGACATAAGTTAGAATCCAAAAATAATAAACATTTAAAACTTGCAGCGGAAATCATTTGGACAATAATAGAGATAAGCAAAACTGTGAAAAACATTGCTAGGATAATCGTTCGGAATGTTAAGAGTTAATTGGCCCAAAAAGAAATAGAGGTTTAAATCGTGAAATACTTAAGAAGTCACAGAAGTCAAATTCATCTGCCGATGAATAAAGTCAACGGAAAAGAATGAAACAGGAAATAGAAGGCTTCTTCTAATGACTAAACGACAAAGTCCTCCTACATCTACCGATGACGTCAGCACGCATCTGCCGATGAGTTTACTGAGACATCACCTGATGGACTTAAACCTACACCTTCCGATTAAATAAATAGCATACGCCGATCACTAAACGACAAACTTTCTACTTATATCTTCCGATAGACAACATAACTATAACCCGACATCTTTCGATAGACTTCATCTACCGATAGTGAATAGAACGACGACTTGACATCTGCCGATAGACTTCATCTACCGATAGTGAATAGAACGACGACTCGACATCTGCCGATAGACTTCATCTACCGATAGTGAACAAAACAACATCTTCCGATAAAACAAGCTACATATACCAATCACTAAATGACAAATTTCGTTCTATATCATCCGATGGCTTCCACTGAGGACATCTTCCGATAGACAACAGAACAACAACTCAACCTCTGCCGATAGACTTCATCTAACGATTGAGAACAGAACCACATTTCATCTATTCCTTGGTATACAAACACAACTCTAACTACAGAAAAGAATTTACTCACCTCACTGAAACCATTCAAAAACATTTCAAACCATTACATTACTAAAAATCTAGTGAGTGCCAACATTAAATCCCAACAGAATATTATTAACGGAAGATCTCGAAATCGTATTCAAAACATTGAAATCACTACTGTCGTGAAAACTCAACATACTTAAATTGAAACACTATCAACTTAACTTTCACACCAACAGTCATCAGTTAATCCGCCTCATCAGTATACCAGTTCAAGATAGAGAAGTGCTCCCCCAACTCCATCTATTCATCAGTAAACTCATGGAATTCACTTATGGTATCCTCAACACCTACATCACAAAACTCATCTATTAGTCTAATGCTAAGTAAGTAAAGCAATAATGAAATGATATGCTGAAACTTAAATCCTAATTATGCAGTTTCTACTTTCACATCTCAGTTGCACATTCGTTCAATCACTGATCTGATCCCTCGGTTCCCTTGGGAGTGGGATCAATTCTCCCAATGTCATACATCCTCTTCATTAGTTAAGGGGTAGATGAATTCCCTTAATAGCTGTTCTGATCCCTCCATTCCCTTGGGAGTGGGATCAATTCTCCCAATGTCATAAATCCTCTTCAACAATTAAGGGGTGGATTAGTTCCCTTAACCGCCAATGCATTTCAATCTGTACCTGTCTTTCCATAATGATACATGAAAGTTCATTTTCGTAATTCTTTTAAAAAAACATGATGCATGACATACAGAAAATACTCAAACATGCATAAACCTATTGTTTTGTAATGTAGGCCCGAAGGCACACACAATACTTCACTTACCTGGCTTCACCGAGAGTTCCTGGTGGTAGGATATTCCAAGAGCTGGCTCACCTAAAACATAAGCACAATATTACTAAACTTCATTCTAAACATTAGGAAATCTAAAAGGGCTAGTTCTGGGGATTCTTTTCCTCGCCATTCCCGATTCATCGCTAAACCCCAAATCCCATCCCTCACTCTCTGTACTTCCAAAATGCACACATAGCCATCCACCAGTTATCTAGACACTAAAAAAAGCAAGTAATCGAATCAAAACTTACCTTGGTTGGAGGGGAATCGCCTAGGGGAAATCTGTCGAGCTGAGAGGTAAAAAGAAATGAAATAGTGGCGGCTACCCACACTGGACTTTTCCTTAAATACGTTATCCACTATGTAAAAATTCTAATTACCATCATGCCCTCGCCTGATCATTTATTAACCTAATCAATAACTCCCCCAACCCTTCTATAAAAGTACATCATAAATAATAAATTAAATTTTGGTTCGATGGAACCGAGTGCTACAATCTACCTTCCTTAAAAGAATTTTGTCCTCAAAATTCAGTACCTGAATAGTTCTAGATATTGGTCCATCATGTCCTGCTGGCACTCCCAAGTTGTCTCCTTAATGTTCTGGTTATGCCATAAGACTTTTACCAGTGGAACTTCTTTGTTGCGTAATACCTTTACTGCATAATCTAAGATTTTTACTGGTTTCTCCTCATAAGTAAGAGTAGGAAGAACTTCGATGCTCTGCTGTTCCATCATCTGTGAAGGATCTCTAACACATTTCTTTAGCATGGAAACATGAAACACATTATGAATTCCCCCCAGAGAGGCTGGTAACTGAAGTTGATATGCTGACTTCCCAATCTTCTTCACGATTTGGAAAGGTCCAATATATCTAGGGTTCAACTTGCCTCTTTTCCCAAATCTCACAACTTCTTTGAAAGGTGACACCTTAAAAAAAACTTCAGTACCTACTTCAAATTCCAGTTCTCTTCGTCTTTTGTCTGCATAGCTTTTCTGTCGGCTTTGAGCTGTTAAGATTCTTTGTTGGATAAGAGCAATCTTCTCCACTGTCTGCTGCACAATGTCAGGACCAATCAATTGTGCTTCTCCAACCTCATCCCAATATAATGGAGATCTGCACTTTCGTCCATATAATGCCTCGTATGGGGCCATGCCTATTGTTGCTTGAAAACTGTTATTATAAGAGAACTCAACCAATGGTAAATACTTGCTCCAAGAACCTTGAAATTCTAGTACACATGGACGAAGCATATCCTCCAACGTTTGGATAGTTCTCTCGGATTGTCCATCAGTTTGAGGATGAAAGGCTGTGCTAAAACTAAGCTGTGTTCCCATAGCCTTGTGCAAACTTTTCCAAAACTTAGATGTAAATCTGGAGTCTCGGTCTGAAACCATGGTGTTTGGAACTCCATGCAGTCTAACAACTTCGTGCACATACAACACAGCCAATTGATCCATCGAGTATGTTATCTTCATTGGCAGAAAGTGAGCTGATTTTGTTAGACGATCAACTATTACCCAAATTGCATCAGTGACCTTTTGTTGTTCTAGGAATCCTATAACAAAATCCATAGTTATTTGTTCCCATTTCCATTCGGGAACTGGTAGAGGTTGCAATGTTTCAGCAGGCCTCTGATGTTCAGCTTTGACTTGCTGGCAGACCAGACATGACTCTACATACTCCGCCACACTTCTCTTCATACCTGGCCACCAATAATGTTGCTTGAGATCTCTGTACATTTTCGTACCTCCAGGATGAACAGAAAGTCTGGAGGAATGTGCCTCAGATAGGATTCCTTTTCTAAGTTCAGTATCAGCCAGAACAAACCATCTATTTCGAAACTTGAGAATTCCATCAGCTGAGCAGTTGAAATCTGACTTGTCAGTAGAATCTATGCACAACTTATACTTATTCCATTCGGTGTCATTCATTTGAACTTCCTTTATTTTCTCCAAAATAGTTGGCCTCAAAGTTAAGGCCGAAAGCATGACTGACACACTAGACACCGCCTCCAGGTTAAATCTTTGGAATTCTGTCTCTAAAGCTACCGGTATTTCTAGAATCAATGCAGAGACTGAAGGAGTCACTCTACTCAAAGCATCAGCCACTACATTCGCCTTACCAGGGTGGTACTTAATCTCGAAATCATAATCTTTGACAAACTCTAGCCACCTACGTTGCCTCATATTCAGTTCCTTTTGCGTAAAAATGTATTTCAGACTTTTATGATCCAAAAATATCTCACAAGCTTGTCCGTACAGGTAGTGCCTCCAAATCTTTAATGCAAAGACCACAGCAGCTAATTCTAAGTCATGTGTAGGGTAATTCTTCTCATGCACTTTTAACTGCCTAAAAGCATAAGCTATAACCTTTCCATCTTGCATCAAAACACAACCAAGTCCAACTTTGGATGCATCACAATATATGCTGAACTTTCCATTAACGACAGGAAGGGTCAGAATTGGAGCATTGGTTAGTTTCTGCTTCAAGGTCTGGAAACTAGATTCACATTTATCAGTCCAATTATACTTCACATTTTTCCTTGTTAACATAGTAAGGGGTGTGGCAATCTTTGAAAATCCCTCGATGAATTTCCTATAATATCCTGCTAATCCAAGAAAACTCCTGATATCCGTAGCATTCTTCGGTTGGGGCCATTCCTTAACTGCTTGAACCTTGGCTGGATCAACAGATATCCCATCTCCAGAGATCACATGACCAAGAAAGTGAACTCTGTCCGACCAAAATTCACACTTAGAAAATTTGGCATAAAGTTGGTGCTGCCTCAGCAATCCTAACACCAAGTTTAGGTGTCCTGCATGCTCCTCCTTAGTTTTAGAATAGATTAGAATGTCATCTATGATTACAATGACAAACTTGTCCAAATACTCGTGAAACACCCTATTCATAAGATCCATGAAGGCTGCTGGCACATTTGTCAAACCAAAAGACATAACCAAAAACTCATAATGTCCATACCTTGTGCGAAAGGCAGTCTTTGGGATATCTTCAGATTTAACCTTCAACTGGTAATAACTAGACCTAAGGTCAATTTTAGAGAAAACTCTTGCACCCTTAAACTGATCAAATAAATCATCAATCCTCGGCAGTGGATACTTGTTCTTGACAGTTAGCTTATTCAATTCTCTATAGTCTATGCACATACGCATTGATCCATTATTCTTTTTAACAAAAAGGACAGGTGCATCCCATGGTGAAAAGCTAGGGCGTATGAACCCCTTCTCCAACAAATCCTTTAATTGTTTCTTCAATTCTTTAAGTTCTGTTGGTGCTAGTCTATATGGATTTTTAGACACAGGCTCGGCACCGGGGTAAACATCTACCACAAACTCAATTTTCCTATCTGGTGGCAAGCTAGGAAGGTCATCTAGAAATACTTCTGGAAAGTCTTGGACAACTAAAACATTTTTGGGACTTGATTTTTCTACTAGCTGCGTGTCTAAGACATTGGCCAAAAAGCACAAATACTCTCTACATGGGGAGGGTCTACAATCGACAGAAGTCATCACAGTCATTTCCTTACTCTTCTTCAGAGCCTAGAAGGTATGGTTTAAACCACTAGGGGGGTGAAAATTAACAATTCCAGTCCTACAATCTATTATGGCGTAATGCTTAAACAACAAATCCATTCCTCGGATCACATCAAATCCCGTTATGTCCATAACAATGAGATCAGCAGGCAAATTCATGTTCCCTACTAACACCACACTGTCAGGCATCATTTGATTGGAGTGCATGTGCTCACCAGAAGGTAATGCTACGTTAAACACATGCTCAGAAGGAGTAGACTGTACATCTAACTTATCAGCAAATGCAGAGGCTATAAAAGAATGCGTTGCACCCGAATCTATCAAAGTAAAAGCAGGTATAGAGTTAATCAATATAGTACCTGACACTACAGCAGGCTGGTCCTCATCACCTGACTCCATCATGGAGAATATTCTTGGCTTAATCTTGGCAGGGCCACCCTTCAAAACTGGGCAGTCTCTGTTAACATGGCTAACCTTGTTGCAATGGAAACATCGAACGACCCGGGGCTTTGGGAAATCCTTGTACAAGTGTCCAACCTCTTCGCAGTTGAAGCACTTACCCGATCCAAATCTACACTCGCCCGAGTGATTCTTCAAACACTTTGGGCAATGAGGAAACGCCTTGGTATCTGGTACTTTCTTTCCTATCCCTTGGCTGTGCTGGCCTTCATTGGACCTCTTCACTCCTCTCTGCGGCGGTGGTTGAACAAACTTTCTCGGGGTTTCCTTTAGTCTAGCACATTTCAATTCAGCTTCTTCCACCTCCAATGCTGTGGACACAACATCACGGAAGGGCAAACCTTTATAACCCGAAAACTTGACCCCTCTGTACATTTCTGGTTTCAGTCCATTCATGAATTGAAACACCTTATCTTCATTTCGGTGAACAAGGTGTCCAGCGAACCTGGACAGAGACTCGAATTGTCTAACGTATTCTGCCACGGACCCTGTCTGCTTCAAGTTCAAAAATTCTACCTTCTTTGCTGCCTGGACTGTGCTATTAAAATATTTCTCATAGAAGATGTCCTTGAACTGCGACCAAGACATCGCTGAGACATCGGTGGTGGTCTCGATTGTCTCCCACCAAAGTTGAGCATCACCAGCAAAATGGAACGTGGCCAACGTGACTTTGTCTCCTTCACCAACATTGGCACACCTGAACATACTCTCAATTTTCCTAAGCCACTCCTCAGCGACAATCGGATTGGATGACTTTCCATCAAATGTGTGCGGCTAAAGCCTTCGGAATCGGTCTCCAGAATGCTCATTGCTAGAACCTGAATTGGCACTCCCCTGTACCTCTCGGTTCAGCAACACCCCCAACTGATCGGACTGCTGACGCACTAAGTCTGTTTGCTGACGTACCAAGTCTGTTAGTTGTCTAATAACACTAGGATCCTCCTCACTCCTCAAGTTTGGCATTTCCCTCGGTATTCTAGGTCTTTCTGGGCGTCTGGCCATTAAACTGACTTCCTGTACAAGGTTAACTATGTTCATAATTATCTAATTACTGAGGCCTAACATAAACACTTAAAGTTGTTGGAGTACTTCCATGCGACGATTGGCACTGATGAGTAATCTTTTGAACGGTTTAACTGAATGTCTCTGATACCACACTGTAATGCCCCGAGTTATCTGAACCCGGCTCGTTACTCAAAAGCCCGTACATGACTAAGAAATTTCATCCTGTATTTAAAAAAAATTCTCTCAACAATCGACTCTTGTAAGTTAGAATCCAAAAATAAATAAACATTTAAAACTTGCAGCGGAAATCATTTGGACAATAATAGAGATAAGCAAAACTGTGAAAAACATCGTTAGGATAATCGTTCGGAATGTTAAGAGTTAATCGGCCCAAAAAGAAATAGAGGTTTAAATCGTGAAATACTTAAGAAGTCACAGAAGTCAAATTCATCTGCCGATGAATAAAGTCAACGGAAAAGAATGAAACAGGAAATAAAAGGCTTCTTCCGGTGACTAAACGACAAAGTCCTCCTACATCTACCGATGACATCAGCACGCATCTGCCGATGAGTTTACTGAGACATCACCTGATGGACTTAAACCTACACCTTCCGATTGAGTAAACTGCATACGCCGATCACTAAATGACAAACTTTCTACTTATATCTTCCGATAGACAACATAACTATAACCCGACATGTAACGACCCGAGAAGGATCGCCACGAAATCATAACTTTCATAATCTTTTATTAATCGTTTACTTAACTTTTACTATTATTTCATCTTTCCTATTTCTCGACAAGCATTTACATTCGCATATCCTCCTTTTTTTTCTCTAAACTGAAAACAGAGACACAGAACCATCAAGGAAGACGAACCCTCTCTCAACTCGACTTCCTACACCTCGTTGGCTCAAACTTTCACAGAGTCGAGCAACTAAGCTCAGTCAATTAATCCGTAACTTAATCGGACAAGGAAGAGATACCCCAGACCACTTGACGTTATACAATTCGGATTTGCATGGGTTTGCATGTATCAACCCTCAGAAATTACATCGTCCGGTCATCACGTGCAATGCGCGTGATTTGCTTAACATCGCCTAATAGAAGATATCTTCCGGTGGGCACGTGGGTTTCACGTGTCCAATTAAAACATCGCCCAGTGGTGGACATCCACCGGTGAACACGAGCCAAACACGTGACTCTTTAAAATCACGCCCGGTCACTAAACGACAAAATAGCATTTACATCATCCGGTGAAGGAATACACTTAATCCACCGGTCACTAGATGACAAAATAGCATTTACATCATCCGGTGAAGGAATACACTTAATCCACCGGTCACTAGATGACAAAATAGCATTTTCGTCACCCGGTGGCTTAAACACTCTATATCCACCGGTGACGTCAGCCGAATGATCACTCTATCCAGCTTCTAATACATGGCAGAAAACATTGCAAATCCTTGAATGACTTTAATCAACAGGAAATACCACAACTCATTCAGAATGCATATAGCGGAAGACTTAAGCAATAGATCATTCATCAAACCTTAAAATCATATCCAGACTCTAAAGACGAGCCCTTTCGAATCCAAGTCTCATTACTATAGGAAATTCTATTCTAATTAGTCATCTGTTCATCGTAAACTTTTCTGACTTACAATGAGCATAACCAGGGAACTTAATCGCCTATCCAGCCTTGCACTGTCATTCTGAGCATCCTCCAACAACCAGCTTCAAACATCCTCTTTGAACATAGTGTCCTCACCTGAACCTTCTTCACCTACACCATAAGGTTTAACTATAAGCCTAATGCTTAGTAAGGAATGCATGCTGGCAGACATACAAAAGTGTACAAATTAAGAGACATAGGTCCGTAAATCTTCCTTCATTCATGCTCATTTTCGTTATTTACATAGCATTTATTAAGGCAGGAAACGAGGGAGAAAGACAGGGGTACATAATAAATTGCCAATCGGGCAATCATAGTAACGACTAGCTCGGCCTCCACCGGTGGGAGAATTCACGAACTATCGTGCAGTATAAACTCGGCCTCCACCAGGGTGAGGATTCGCGAGTTTTCCTGCCAATTCGGTCTCCACCAGCGGAAGAATTCGCGAACTGTACTTATCTTCCACTCGGCCTCCTCCAGTGGGAGAATTCGCGAGCCATACTAATCATCAACTCGGCCTCCGCCAATGGGAGAATTCGCGAGCCATACATATCATCAACTCGGCCTCCGCCAATGGGAGAATTCACGAGCCATACATATCATCAACTCGGCCTCCACCAATGGGAGAATTCGCGAGCCATCGCGAGCCATACATATCATCAACTCGGCCTCCGCCAATGGGAGAATTCGCGAGCCATACATATCATCAACTCGGCCTCCGCCAATGGGAGAATTCGCGAGCCATACATATCATCAACTCGGCCTCCGCCAATGGGAGAATTCGCGAGCCATACATATCATCAACTCGGCCTCCGCCAATGGGAGAATTCGCGAGCCATACATATCATCAACTCGGCCTCCGCCAATGGGAGAATTCGCGAGCCATACATATCATCAACTCGGCCTCCGCCAATGGGAGAATTCGCGAGCCATACATATCATCAACTCGGCCTCCGCCAATGGGAGAATTCGCGAGCCATACATATCATCAACTCGGCCTCCGCCAATGGGAGAATTCGCGAGCCATACATATCATCAACTCGGCCTCCGCCAATGGGAGAATTCGCGAGCCATACATATCATCAACTCGGCCTCCGCCAATGGGAGAATTCGCGAGCCATACATATCATCAACTCGGCCTCCGCCAATGGGAGAATTCGCGAGCCATACATATCATCAACTCGGCCTCCGCCAATGGGAGAATTCGCGAGCCATACATATCATCAACTCGGCCTCCGCCAATGGGAGAATTCGCGAGCCATACATATCATCAACTCGGCCTCCGCCAATGGGAGAATTCGCGAGCCATACATATCATCAACTCGGCCTCCGCCAATGGGAGAATTCGCGAGCCATACATATCATCAACTCGGCCTCCGCCAATGGGAGAATTCGCGAGCCATACATATCATCAACTCGGCCTCCGCCAATGGGAGAATTCGCGAGCCATACATATCATCAACTCGGCCTCCGCCAATGGGAGAATTCGCGAGCCATACATATCATCAACTCGGCCTCCGCCAATGGGAGAATTCGCGAGCCATACATATCATCAACTCGGCCTCCGCCAATGGGAGAATTCGCGAGCCATACATATCATCAACTCGGCCTCCGCCAATGGGAGAATTCGCGAGCCATACATATCATCAACTCGGCCTCCGCCAATGGGAGAATTCGCGAGCCATACATATCATCAACTCGGCCTCCGCCAATGGGAGAATTCGCGAGCCATACATATCATCAACTCGGCCTCCGCCAATGGGAGAATTCGCGAGCCATACATATCATCAACTCGGCCTCCGCCAATGGGAGAATTCGCGAGCCATACATATCATCAACTCGGCCTCCGCCAATGGGAGAATTCGCGAGCCATACATATCATCAACTCGGCCTCCGCCAATGGGAGAATTCGCGAGCCATACATATCATCAACTCGGCCTCCGCCAATGGGAGAATTCGCGAGCCATACATATCATCAACTCGGCCTCCGCCAATGGGAGAATTCGCGAGCCATACATATCATCAACTCGGCCTCCGCCAATGGGAGAATTCGCGAGCCATACATATCATCAACTCGGCCTCCGCCAATGGGAGAATTCGCGAGCCATACATATCATCAACTCGGCCTCCGCCAATGGGAGTCTAACAGTCCAACACTCAGTGTGCAGTCTGAAATCCAAGGTCGAAACAGCTAGATGCAACTAAGATTAATCCGGGTTTGGTTACTCTAAATACTCAGAATCGATTCGGAACGACATTAACAATCTCGGGTCTCAAAATGTCCATAACAATACACGGTCATTGAAGAATCTAGAACTTCAATACAGAGCTGAAAAACAGAGCTAATGATCTAACGGATAGCCACATTGTCTAATACATACCTCGGGCACAGAGTAGTCGAGTGGTGGCGGAGTGAACAGGCCGTCGAGGAGGTTTTGCCAGAAGCAGAGAGCAAGAGCTTGGGGAAGAAGAAATCGCCAAAAAGGAAGGTGTCGGCTACAGTGGTTTAAGTGAGGTTTAAAACATTTCCTTTTTCTTTAAATACTGACCTCAATCTCCCATTATTACAATCCTTCCACTCAACCTAGTTTAAAACCCACGTTTAATTAATTAAACTTGTCATAAAATCCTAACCGCGAAGATTTAAATATTATGACCGTTAATACAGTTAAGAAGGTTACCTGCCCGATGACTCGGGTGTTACACGACATCTTCCGATAGACTTCATCTACCGATAGTGAATAGAATGACGACTCGACATCTGCCGATAGACTTCATCTACCGATAGTGAATAGAACGACGACTCGACATCTGCCGATAGACTTCATCTACCGATAGTGAACAAAACAACATCTTCCGATAAAACAAGCTACATATACCGATCACTAAACGACAAATTTCGTTCTATATCATCCGATGGCTTCCACTGAAGACATCTTCCGATAGACAACAGAACAACAACTCAACCTCTGCCGATAAACTTCATCTAACGATTGAGAACAGAACTACATTTCATCTATTCCTTGGTATATAAACACAACTCTAACTACAGAAAAGAATTTACTCATCTCACTGAAACCATTCAAAAACATTTCAAACCATTACATTACTAAAAATCCAGTGAGTGCCAACATTAAATCCCAACAGAATATTATTAACAGGAAGATCTCGAAATCGTATTCAAAACAATGAAATCACTACTGTCGTGAAAACTCAACATACTTAAATTGAAACACTGTCAACTGAACTTTCACACCAGCAGTCATCAGTTAATCCGCCTCATCAGTATACCAGTTCGAGACAGAGAAGTGCTCCCCCAACTCCATCTATTCATCAGTAAACTCATGGAATTCACCTGTGGTATCCTCAACACCTACATCACAAAACTCTTCTATTAGCCTAATGCTAAGTAAGTAAAGCAATAATGAAATGATATGCTGAAACTTAAATCCTAATTATGCAGTTTCTACTTTCACATCTCAGTTGCACATTCGTTCAATAACTAATCTGATACCTCGGTTCCCTTGGGAGTGGGATCAATTCTCCCAATGTCATACATCATCTTCATTAGTTAAGGGGTGGATGAATTCCCTTAATAGCTGTTCTGATCCCTCCATTCCCTTGGGAGTGGGATCAATTCTCCCAATGTCATAAATCCTCTTCATCAATTAAGGGGTGGATTAGTTTCCTTAACCGCCAATGCATTTCAATCTGTACCTGTCTTTCCATAATGATAAATGAAAGTTCATTTTCGTAATTCTTTTAAAAAAACATGATGCATGACGTACAAAAAATACTCAAACATGCATAAACCTACTGTTTTGTGATGTAGGCCCGAAGGCACACACAATACTTCACTTACCTGGCTTCACCGAGAGTTCCTGGTGGTAGGATATTCCAAGAGCTGGCTCACCTAAAACATAAGCACAGCATTACTAAACTTCATTCTAAACATTAGGAAATCTAAAGGGGTTAGTTCTGGGGGTTCTGTTCCTCGCCATTCCCGATTCATCGCTAAACCCCAAATCTCATCCCTCACTCTCTGTACTTCCAAAATGCACACATAGTCATCCACAAGTTATCTAGACACTAAAAAAAGCAAGTAATCGAATCAAAACTCACCTTGGTTGGAGGGGAATCGCCTAGGGGAAATCTGTCGAGTTGAGAGGTAAAAAGAAATGAAACAGTGGCGGCTACCCACACTGGACTTTTCCTTAAATACGTTATCCACTATGTAAAAATTCTAATTACCATCATGCCCTCGCCTGATCATTTATTAACCTAATCAATAACTCCCCCAACCCTTCTATAAAAGTACATCATAAATAATAAATTAAATTTTGGTTCGATGGAACTGGGTGCTACATAATAGCCCATAAAGCTCGATGCTCTAATTCCATCGGAAGATGACATGCTTTCCCAAAAACCAAATGATACGGTGACATACCTAATGGTGTTTTAAAAGCTGTTCGATATGCCCAAAGAGAATCATAGAGCTTTCGGGACCAATCTTTACGAGATGAGCTGACCGTCTTCATTAGGATTTGCTTGATCTCTCGATTTGAAACCTCGGTTTGACCATTAGATTGTGGATGATAACTGAGAGCCTTGCGATGCTTGACTCCATATTTCAATAATAGTGCCTCAAATTTCTTATTACAAAAGTGCGTACCTTTATCACTGATAATAGCCCGAGGAGTTCCAAAGCGTGTGAAAATATGTTTTCGCAGAAAATTGAGCACCACATTACCATCATTAGTAGGGGTGGCAACTGCTTCCACCCATTTCGAGACATAATCGACTGCTAAGAGAATATATTTATGATTGAAAGAGGTGGAAAATGGACCCATGAAATCGATTTCCCGAACATCGAATAATTCTACCTCCAGAATATTAGTCAACAGCATCTCATCGCGGAGTGAAATATTACCAGTACGTTGGCAGTGGTCACAGGACATAGCAAATAAGTGAGCATCTTTGAAAAGTGTAGGCCAAAAGAAACCACATTGTAATACTTTTGCTGCTGTTCTCTTGCCCCCAAAATGGCCTCCGCGCTCTAGTGAATCACAATGCCGTAATATATTTTTCATTTCATCTTCCGGAATGCACGGCCTTATGACCTGATCCGCACAGTGCTTGTAAAGAAAGGGATCATCCCAATAATATCTCTTTGCATCGGAAAAAAATTTCTTTCGTTTGTGAGCTAAAGGCTCTATGGGTAGAACACCACTAGCCAGGAAATTAACAATATCTGCATACCATGGTGTATTGTCGACGCTAAAAAGTTGCTCATCCGGGAAAGTATCAACAATAGGTACTCCGTCATCTTTCACATGTTCTTGAGGTTCAAGTCTTGACAAGTGATCTGCCACTAGATTTTCTATGCCCTTTTTATCTCTAATTTCCAAATCGAACTCTTGGAGTAATAGAACCCAACGAATGAGGCGAGGCTTGGCATCTTCCTTAATCATAAGGTATTTAATAGCTGAATGATCAGTGAAAACTATTACCTTATTTCCAATAAGATAAGGACGAAACTTGTCGAAGGCGAATACAACTGCAAGTAGTTCTTTTTTGGTGGTATCATAATTCAACTGGGCGTCACTAAGGACTCGGCTAGCGTAGTTGTGATGACTCGAATGTGCACGTATGAGTTCAACTGCAGGGCAAACCTCGGGTTGCGGAGCAAACCTCGGGACCTAAGCCGAGTGTAGGCGAATCTCGGACTCGAGTATAGGCGAATCCCGGGTCAGTAAAGAGGGGGTCGTCACAATCCCACATCGCTTGGGGAAGTATATGGAAATGAAACATATGTAAGAGATCCCTCCCAAGATAGCAAGGCACGTTTTGGAGCACAATTGACAACGGATCCCATAAGAACTCCGAAGTTAAAAGTGTTTCGGCGAGAGCAATTCCAGGTTGGGTGACCTTCTGGAAAGTTGTCGTCAAACAAAGCTGTGAGGGGAGGATATTGGGCTACGGCCCAATCCTCAGAGCAAACAATATCTTGCTGGGAAAAGGGGTCGTTACAAATGGTATCAGAGCTTGTACCCAACCAGAAATGTAGCCAACGAGGACGTTGGGCCCCTGGGAGGGTGATTGTGATGACCCGAATGTGCACGTATGAGTTCGACTGTGGGGCAAACCTCGGGTTACGAGGCAAACCTCGGGACCTAAGCCAAGTGTAGGCGAATCCCGGACTCGAGTATAGGCGAATCCCGAGTTGTAAAGAGGGGGTCGTCACAATCCCACATCGCTTGGGGAAGTATATGGAAATGAAACATATGTAAAGAGACCCTCCCAACATAGAAAGACGTGTTTTGGAGCACAATTGACAACGGATCCCATAAGAACTCCAAAGTTAAAAATGCTTCGGCGAGAGCAATCCCAGGTTGGGTGACCTTCTGGGAAGTTCTCGCCAAACAAAGGCGTGAGGGGAGGATATTGTGCTGCGGCCCAATCCCCAGAGCGGACAATATCTTGCTGGGAATAGGGGTCGTTACAGTAGTAAATAGTACGGAATGTCTTATCTTTGCGTTGTCCTAACACTGTGCCAATTGCAAAATCACTAGTGTCACTCATAACTTCAAATGGAAGATCCCAATCCGGTGCTACAATAATAGGTGTAGAGGTGAGCTTCTCTTTTAATAAGTTGAAAGCGACTAAACACGCGTCATCAAAATGGAACTCTACCCCTTTTTCCAGCAAATTACATAACGGCTTGGTGATCTTGCTGAAATCTTGGATGAAGCGACGATAAAATCTGGCGTGTCCTAAAAAACTACTCACACCCTTAACTGAGATAGGTGGCGGTAGCTTCTCAATTGTATCAATCTTGGCGTGATCCACTTCTATCCCCTTGGATGATACCCGATGGCCTAATACAATACCTTCACATACCATGAAATGACATTTCTCCCAATTCAAAACCAGATTTGTCTCGGCACAACGTTGAAGTACCAGAGTCAGATTCGCCAGACAATGATCAAACGAAGAGCCAAACACAGAAAAGTCATCCATGAATACCTCAATAATGCGCTCGACCATGTCAGAAAATATTGCTAGCATGCATCTTTGAAAGGTGGCCGGAGCGTTACAAAGACCAAAGGGCATCCGTCGAAATGCAAAGGTGCCGTAAGGGCAAGTAAATGTAGTTTTCTGTTGATCTTCGAGAGCTATGGAAATTTGATTGTACCCGGAGTAACCATCAAGAAAACAATAAAAGTTGTGTCCTGTAATCCTGTCAAGCATCTGATTAATAAACGGAAGCGGGAAGTGATCTTTTCTGGTAGCTGTGTTTAATTTTCTATAATCCATACATATGCGCCAACCAGTAACAGTGCGAGTCGGAATGAGCTCATTATTAGCGTTTTACACAACTGTCATTCCTCCTTTTTTCGGTACAACTTGAACGGGACTAACCCACGAACTGTCAGAAATTGGATATACCACCCCGGCATCTAACCACTTTAATATTTCTTTGCGCACAACTTCTTTCATGGTGGGGTTGAGACGTCGTTGATGTTCCACCGATGGCTTGTGGCCTTCCTCCATAAGAATTCTATGCATACAAAAAGATGAGCTTATTCCCTTTAAATCCGCCAAAGTCCACCCAATTGCCGATTTGAATTTTCGGAGAACTCGGAGTAATTTCTCTTCTTCCTCTTTAGATAAATCAGCTGAAATGATCACTGGTAAAGAAGATGGGGCCTGTAAATATGCATACTTTAAGTGTGCAGGCAGTGTCTTTAGCTCTAACACCGGTGGTTGCTCGATAGATGGTAATGTGCTTGACGGGCCTTCTCCCAAATTTTCATAATATTTCCTCTTATTCAGCTCATAAGAGTCCATCCACATCGCATAACCAAGTGCTTCCTTGTCCGCTTCCAGAGAATCATTATGCTAAAAAATACATGCTTCCAACGGATCATCTAGCTGTCGTGCCACTTTGTCTGCCATTGAGTCGGTAACTTCAACGCGAAAAACATCACTGCTATCCCCTGGATACTTCATGGCTTTGAAGACATTAAATGTAACTTCTTCATCCTGCACTCTCAAACTCAATTCACCTTTTTGTACATCAATAAGGGCATGACCCGTGGCAAGGAATGGTCGACCCAAAATAATCGGCACATCTCGATCTTCTTCCATATCGAGCACAATAAAATCAGCAGGGAATATGAATTTATCCACTTTGACAAACACATCTTCAATAATTCCTCTCGGGTGTTTAAGAGAACGATCGGCCATCAATAATGTAACTCCGGTCGGCTTTGCTTCACCAAGATTGAATTTCCTGAAAATAGACAAAGGCAGCAAATTAATGTTCACCCCCAAATCACATAAAACCCTAGTAAATACAGAATTGCCAATTTCACAAGGTACAGTAAAACTTCCTAGATCTTTTAATTTCTGAGGTAACTTTTTCTAAATGATAGCACTGCATTCTTCCGTAAGAGCTATAATACCATACTCCTCTATTTTGCGCTTGTGGGAAAGAATATCTTTAAAAAATTTAGCATAACTCGGCATTTGTTCCAAAGCGTCGGCAAACGGAATATTAATGTGGAGCTTTTTGAAGACTTCAAGGAATTGAGAGAATTGCTTATCAAGCTTCACATTTTTCAATCTTTGTGGAAATGGTACCGAAGGTGGGTTGGTATGAATTGGTGGTGACTTTTGAACTGCATCTGCACTAGACTCTTCATTCACCACTGTAGGCATATTTTTCTCTTTTTGCATTGGTTCAATTACTATTCCTTTTCGAGTGGTGATTGCATTACACTGATCTTTCGGGTTCACCTCTGTGTTACTTGGTAGTGAGCCTTGAGGTCTTCCATTAATGACATTTGCGAATTGTCCAAGTTGATTTTCAAGACTGCGAATTTGGGCTAATTGGTTTTGCATAACAGTACGAGTCTCGGTCATAAACTGCATAATGGCTGATTCAAGATCATTTTTCTTCTCGACTTGCTGAGACGGACCAGGTTGAGATGCTTGAGGAGGTTGCATAGCATTTTGAGAATTTCTCCATGAAAAATTCGGGTGTTGTCGCCAGCCTGGATTGTAAGTGTTAGAATTTGGATTGCTTTCATGATTGAAATTGCCCATATAATTAGCTTGCTCTGCCGGGTGTATTCAACATGGGATTTCCCTCTTGACATTCTTCACTCAAATGCAACCCTTGACACCACTGACAAGTAACTCTAGATGTTTTACCAATACTCGCTGCCACATGAGATTCTTGTAGGTGCTTCGTTAATGAGGCCACTTGTAGAGTTAGAGCTTTCATAGCCTCGAGTTCTGGAGTTCCCGATGTGCACTTCATAATCGATCTCTCCACTGAACACTGGTCATTATTAAGTGCTAACTCTTCTAATAAATCATATGCAGCTTCTTCCGTTTTTCGCATTAAAGCATCACCTGCAGCCGCGTTAACCAGAGTTTTTGTTGATGCCGATAATCCCACATAGAAAGTCTGAATATGCATCCATTTCGGTAATCCATGGTTGGGACATTTTCTCAACATATCTTTGAAACGTGCCCATGCCTCATATAAAGTTTCCCCATCGAATTGACTGAAGTTGATGATATCATTGCGGAGCTTTGCAGTCTTTTCGAAAGGAAAGAACTTAGAAAGAAATTTCTGGCATAAATCCTCCCAAGTATGAATAGAATTAGCTGGCGAAGAATTCAGCCAGCTCTTTGCACGATCCCGTAATGAAAATGGAAATAGTCGTAATCTCACAGCATCATCCCCCACATTGTGAAATCAAAAAGTATCGCACACTTCCAAGAAATTTGCAATATGGTCTTTGGGGTCTTCAGACGGTAAACCACTAAATTTGGATTGTTGAATCATATGTAATGTGCCCGGCTTAATTTCAAAATTCGCAGCGATGGCCGGTTTGCAGATAGCTGAATGCACTCCAGAAACAGTAGGTATAACATAATCCAGCAAGGTGCGGTTGTCAATATGTTCTTCCCCGTTATCCTCCATGATGGCACGCGCTTCTTGAGTAACTTCTCTTCTCTCTCTACGGTTTTGTCGACACGTACGTTCGATTTCAAGATTTAGCGGGAGAAGATTAGTGTCTCCTTCCTTACGCATGCACCTGAAAATAACACGAAAGGAAATAAAATAAATAGAATTCAAAATAAAACTTAAAATAATTAATTCGATATTAATAATTAAGTCCCCGGCAACGGCGCCAAAAACTTTGCGTTATCCCCCATGATTTGAACGTATCTTAGCACTTTGCTATATTTTGGGATTGCAATACCAAAATATAGCAAAGTGCTAAGATACGCTCAAATCACCATCAAACTTAAAACAAACATTGTCCTCAATGCAGAAAATAAAAATAAGGTAAACGTAGCGTACCTCATACATCTCGGGATGGTCATGGAGCTTCGGTCGAAGGAACAATCTATCAGAGAGCTCTTTTTTTTTGAAACAGAAAAATAATAATAATAAAATAACGAACTAAAAATGATACTAGGGTGAGTTGTCTCCCACCAAGCGCTTGTATTTATTGTCGACAGCCCAACATCATATTTCTTCATGTTGGGTCGGGATATATGATTGGCTTTGCACTTTCAAATGTACCGTCCTAATATGGTGTCAATCGTTGCCCATTTACCAACTTATCATTTGCAAGAAGCTTTTCGTAGTCGGGTGGTTTCTTAATAGGTGGTAGGATTCGTAATGGCAACTCCCCCAAATTTTCAACGTACTACTGCCAATTAGGCTCAAGAAAGTAGCTTGGTTGATGTAAAGCTTCATTTGTTACAGTGTTAGGGAGTTCCACCCGAAATATGTCATCACTAACTATTAGGTACTCCATTGATTTGTAAATAAAATAGAATAAAAATAAAAATAAACAAAACTAATACAAACAAAAATTGAAATAACGAACTAAAAATGATACTAGGGTGAGTTGTCTCCCACCAAGCGCTTGTATTTATTGTCGACAGCCCAACATCATATTTCTTCATGTTGGGTCGGGATATATGATTGGCTTTGCACTTTCAAATGTACCGTCCTAATATGGTGTCAATCGTTGCCCATTTACCAACTTATCATTTGCAAGAAGCTTTTCGTAGTCGGGTGGTTTCTTAATAGGTGGTAGGATTCGTAATGGCAACTCCCCCAAATTTTCAACGTACTACTGCCAATTAGGCTCAAGAAAGTAGCTTGGTTGATGTAAAGCTTCATTTGTTACAGTGTTAGGGAGTTCCACCCGAAATATGTCATCACTAACTATTAGGTACTCCATTGATTTTGTAACGCCCCGAATCTCCACGACCCGGTTCACTACAGGAACTCACTAGTACTGCACTGATACTGTATGACTCTCTCAACTATCTCATTTGCTTACACTTCCAATAAGGCTCACGCAGCAGAATTAAAACTAACCTTCTGAAACTCTCTTATGTCTTACCTAACTGCCTAGACTCGTTAATTTAATCTTAACCGTTAGGCACCACGGCGTCCTCCCTGAAAATTTCGGCAGAGTAACACCTGAAAATGGCACCCCCGAAATGCTAAGTACCTGCAAACAAATCCTCAACAATTCTAGAATGTTTCTAACCATCTAACTAACATACGGAATCTCCAGACAATCATCATACCAGTAAGAAAAACGGAGCTACCAACCAATAATGAAGAGAGTCCACATTATAATGGTGACACGCCACCCTTAACTATGGTTATATACAACAAAATACTCAATGCCCTCGCAAAGTAACCTACTCCTAAACGACAACATACTGCAATTCCTACAAGGTCGGGTCGCCCTAACACTGCCATCAACCGGGGCCCTGGTCGCACACCACCAACTGCTACCTACTCTTGGTCAAGCTCTCGGTACTCACCCTCCTTCACCCTGGCACCTACACCACAGAACACACCATAAGCTCAAAGCTTAGCAAGTATAGTGCTGAAATATAAACATAAAGCATGAAAACTGGTTATGCAATCCTAACACATGCACGTCTCTACACACGTTGTTATCATCTCACCGAGTTTTGGAATGTAACCGCACCGGGCAGTCAGTCCGTACACTGCACTGTTTACTGGCACGTCACCGCCGTTACGGTTCCTCCAGAAACGGGGTCCACAAGTCACGCCCAAACCCCCACACCGCACTGTTTACTTTTATAACGGTCCCCGAGGCGTTACGTATCGTCATCCCTCGGTTTTAACCTCGACCACGTGGCGTTACGTCCCGCCGTCCCACGTAATCAGGTGGCCCCGTACTCTAACCTTTCCAACGGACCCCGAGGCGTTAAGTATCGCCGTCCCTTGGTTTTAACCTCGACCACGTGACGTTACGTCCCGCCGTCCCACGTAATCAGGTGGCCCCTTACTCTAACCTTTCTAACGGACCCCGAGGCGTTACGTATCGCCGTCCCTCGGTTTTAACCTCGACCACATGGCGTTACGTATCGCCGTCCCTCGGTTTTAACCTCGACCACATGGCGTTACGTCCCGCCGTCCCACGTAGTCAGGTGGCCCCTTACTCTAACCTTTCTAACGGACCCCGAGGCGTTACGTATCGCCGTCCCTCGATTTTAACCTCGACCACGTGGCGTTACGTCCCGCCGTCCCACGTAGTCAGGTGGCCCCTTACTCTAACCTTTCTAACGGACCCCGAGGGGTTACGTATCACCGTCCCTCGGTTTTAACCTCGACCACGTGGCGTTACGTCCCGCCGTCCCACGTAGTTAGGTGGCCCTGTTCCTCATCTTCTCTACTCTCTAATGCTTAAAACATGTTGTATACTAACCATACCAACTAATAACGACTTCACATCCACATCACATCACACACGTACCTACGACTCACAACCTGCATACTATGACCCACTAACGAGGACTTCACATCCACATCCATACCTACAACCCACCACGTACGCAAGACTCATAACCTCAGAACCTCACCAGACTCACCTCCTACGCACGACTGACCCACAACCTGCACAAGACTCACAATCTATGTACAACTCACCCACAGCCTGCACAATACCCACAGCCTACACATAACTAGCCCACAATCTACACAAGACTCACCACATACATACGACTGTCTCACAACCTTCACAAGGCTCATCACCTACCTACGACTGTCCCACAACCCTCACATGGCTCACCACCTACCTACGACTGTCCTACAACCCTCACAAGGCTCACCTCCTACCTACGACTGTCCTACAACCGTCACATGGCTCACCACCTACATATGACTATCCCACAATCCTCACAAGGCTCACCACCTAGTCCCACAACCCTCACAAGATTCACCGCCTACGTACAACTGTCTCACAACCCTCACAAGGCTCATCACCTACCTACGACTGTCTCACAACCCTCACAAGGCTCACCACCTACCTACGACTGTCCTACAACCCTCACATGGCTCACCACCTCCATATGACTATCCCACAATCCTCACAAGGCTCACCACCAAGTCCCACAACCCTCACAAGATTCACCGCCTACGTACGACTGTCTCACAACCCTCACAAGACTCATCACCTACCTACGACTGTCCCACAACCCTCACAAGGCTCACCACCTACCTACGACTGTCCTACAACCCTCACATGGCTCACCACCTACACATGACTATCCCAGAATCCTCATAAGGCTCACCACCTAGTCCCACAACCCTCACAAGATTCACCGCCTACGTACGACTGTCTCACAACCCTCACAAGGCTCATCACCTACCTACGACTGTCTCACAACCCTCACAAGGCTCACCACCTACCTACGACTGTCCTACAACCGTCACATGGCTCACCACCTACATATGACTATCCCACAATCCTCACAAGGCTTACCACCTAGTCCCACAACCCTCACAAGATTCACCACCTACGTACGACTGTCTCACAACCCCAAGGCTCATCACCTACCTACGACTGTCCTACAACCCTCACATGGCTCACCACCTACATAAAACTTCCCCACATTCTGCACAAAACTCACATCATACCACTGACGACGTCTGCACGTACACATCACATACAAGCTACTCACGACCTACACAACATGTCCAACTAACGACAACTTCTCATCTACATCACATACCAACTACACACGACATTCACTACACACGACATTCACACGACTCACAACATGCAAACAACTGTGGTGTAGGCCCTTCTGGGCGACTCTCAAACATTCTCAACCACACTACTACTTACCTAGCGTCCTAGCTCGCCGAGGATGCTCGGTTTCCTATTCACCTACGGCTCGACCTACGAAAAATATTCAATCTTCATTAAAATCAAACTTACATTCACCAATTACTCTCAAACTACTATTTCTAGTCTAATCCAACTAAAACCTAACTAAAAGGGCCACTAATTTGGGTTCGGTAAAAACCGACCCGAAACTTCAAACTGTGCGTAACTTTTGCGTCGGTTATCAGAATCGAACGATTCCAGCGGCCACGTACTCCTCTAATAACCTATTTTAACATGCCAAATGAAATTTTAAAACAAACGACCGTAGCTAGGTCAAAATTGGCAAAACCCGATTCTGCCCTTACCCGAAAAATTTCTCCATCTCGGTTTTTCATCAATTTCCACTCATTTCTTCACCAATCAACCACCCCCACACCTAATTAACATAATCTAACCAAATACCAATGCTACACATAGTAAAAACCGAAATGCCCAAACTTAGAGTTTACTTATTTTCGCCCAAAAAGGGCTCTTCACGGCCGGCGATTATTACTAGCCTAATGTCCAGCATTCTCAGGCCAAGACCACCCAAAAAATGGCCGGTGATCGGAGCTTAATCAAGCTCGTCACCCTCGGCCATGAATAGAACCGAAACAGGGCGAAAATAGGGCTTACCGATCAGTCCTGTGCTCGAAGACGGCCGGAGACGGCAGCCTTACAATCACCGACATCCTCTGGCCGGGGAACGTCGGAAAATCGCGGCGAGGAGACCGTTGATCGCTGCTCGTGCTTCCCTCCCTTCATCGGGTCCTCAGCGCTTGAACGACAGAATGGTTTGAAAACATTATGTTGTTTATTATTATTATTTTTTAAATAAAAACAATAATAAATAAAAATAATTAATAAATAAACTATTTCCTATTAAAACATTAATAAAAATATAATATTTACTATTTTGCCCACCCGTACTTTCGGTCTCTTAGAAACCTCGTTAAATTTTGTGCTTCAATTATAAATTTTTTGAAAACTGACCCTCACACTAAACACGGCTTAAGTTCTCCAATTAGAATATCCGAATACAAATTAATTAACCAATTAGTTTAACCGAATCTATTAACTTAAATCATTAAAAATTTATGGGATATTACAGATTTATACACCTTGAATATCACCTCGTCATCGTGTACCTGCAATTTAAGCTCCCCCTTTCTAAGATCAATTACAGCACCTCCTGTTGTTAAAAATGGACGACCTAATATTATCGGGATGCCACGGTCTTCTTCCATATCGAGAACCACGAAATCAGCTGGGAAAATAAATTTGTCGACTTTGACAAGTACGTCTTCAATCACCCCATATGGATGCTTAATAGAGCGATCAGCCATCTGTAGAAATACACTTGTGGGCTTTGCTTCACCAAGACCAAGTTTACGAAATATCGATAGGGGCATTAGATTTATGCTAGCCCCCAAATCACAAAGTGCCCTTTCAAATACAGAATTCCCAATTTCTTATGGACTAGTGAAACTTCATGGATCTTTCAGCTTTTGTGGAAGCTTCTGTTGAATAATAGCACTGCATTCCTCCGTCAAAGAGATCATACTGCCATCTTCGATCTTACGCTTATGAGACAAAATATCTTTTAGAAATTTGGCATATTTAGGCATTTGCTCGAGAGCCTCTGTGAATGGAATGTTGATGTGGAGCTTTTTGAAGACATCAAGGAACTTAGAAAACTGATTATCAAGCTTCACATTCTTTAGTCTTTGTGGAAACGGCACTTGAGGTGGAATTGCTTGTATTGGCGAAGGATGAGATGGTAGAGACCTTTGTGCTTCACTGTCACTTGAACCCCCATTATCCAATTTAGGCACAATTGGCTCTTTTTGTACCGGTTCAACCACTGTTCCATTTCGAGTGGTAATGACATTACAATGCTCTTTCGGATTTACTTTAGTATTGCTAGGTAGTGTACCTTGAGGTCTTCCATTAATGATGCTAGCAAATTGGTCAAATTGATTCTCAAGACTTCGAATTTGGGCTTATTGATTCTGCATCACCATACGAGTTTCGGTCATAAACTGCATAATAGCTGCATCTAGATCATTTTTCTGCTCAACTTGTTGAGATGGACCCGATTGCGATGGTTGAGGCATAGACATAGTATTTTGGGAATTTTGCCATGAGAGATTTGGATGTTGCCGTCACCCTGGGTTATAAGTGTTTGAGTTGGGATTTACTTGCCGATTAAAATTCCTCATGTAGTTAACTTGTTCTACAGATTTATTCGGCAAAGGATTTCCCATTTGGCAGTCTTCACTCTTATGTGATCCTTGACACCATTGACAATTAACCATCGGTGCTTTCCCAACACTAGCAACCATATGAGATTCTTGTAACTGTTTAGCCAATGAGGCAACCTGCAATGTTAAGGCTTTCATAGCTTCGAGCTCTGGAGTACCCGTTGTGCGTTTCATAATTGTTCGCTCCACTGGACACTGGTCATTGTTAAACGCTAATTCCTCTAATAGATCATAGGCTGCTTCCTAAGTTTTTCTCATTAAGGCACCACCGGCAGCTGCATTCACCAGAGTTTTAATAGATGATGAAAGTCCCACATAGAAAGTTTGAATATGCATCCACCTCGGTAGGCCATGGTGTGGACACTTTCTCAGCATATCCTTGAAGCATGCCAATGCCTCGTATAACGTTTCTCCATCAAATTGACTGAAGTTGATGATATCATGCGGAGTTTGGCAGTCTTCTCAAAGGGAAAGAATTTAGAAAGAAACTTTTGGCATAAATCTTCCCAAGTACTAATAGAGTTGGCTGGCAGAGAGTTAAGCCAATTTTTCGCACGATCCCGTAATGAGAACGAAAATAAGCGAACCCTTACTGCATCATCCCTCACATTGTGGAATCGAAAAATGTCGCATATTTCCAAAAAATTTGCAATATGATCTTTGAGTTCCTCAAAAGGTAAACCGCTAAATTGTGACTGTTGAATCATATATATAGTCCTCGGCTTGATCTCAAAATTGTTGCCTTGAATTATGGGTTTACGAATTGCAAATTGGACACCGACCACAGATGGCATCATATAATCTAATAATGTCCGTGTCTCAACTTCTTCAATATGTTCAAGATCCATAGCTGTTGTCCTCGTTTCCTTTCGATTTTTATGACAAGTCCGTTCAATTTTTGAATCGATAGGAACTAGGTTGGCAGCACCGTGTTTTCGCATACACCTGAAAAGAAATAAAATAAAATAAAATAAATTGAATTCAAATATAAACTAGAATTATTTAATCTAATAATAGCAAAATAAATAGTCTCCGGCAACGGCGCCAAAAACTTGTTGTGCAAAATAGTTCGCAAGTGTACGAGTCGCAACAAGTAATAAAGTGATAAGTAGAGTGTCGAACCCACGAGGACTTTTTAATTGGTAATCAAATCAAATTAATTCTAGTTTATAATGAATATGAGGTTTTGATTAATTTGAATTTAAAATAACAAAATAAAGTAATTTAACTAAATAACAGAAATTAAATGAGTTTAAAAATATAATAAGAAAGATCTAGGGTTTTCGATTTCACCTAAATTAATCCTATTTAGTTTTCCTAATCCAAATAATTAATTTCTATTTCTATGTGTTGATGGCAATTTCACAAAAATATTCATCAATCTCTCTCGAGCAAAGACAAACTTATTCAATTAACGAATTATTACCTCTCGGTCTCTAATCCTGAGAATTAATTGAATACATTAAAAACGAGAAATTTAAAATACCAAATGAACGCCTTATCTATCTCTAGCCTAAGATCCTTTTCATGGCAAAATATTCAGTGCATGATTATTTATCTCCTCTCGGACTCAAAACAATCCTACGAACATGCTTTTGGTGATCAGGCAATTGCAAGCATTAAGAACAGAATAAATTACTCAACACAATATTGAAACGGAGAATCAATAATCTGAATTAAAGGAAAAACTAAATAATCATAATTCGGTTACATCAGTAGCCCTAGAAAAGAAAATTAGTTCATGCTAGGAAGAATGAAAACAACAAAAATAATAAAGAAGTTCATAGTTCAGAAGATAAAGAGAAAGAAAAACTATGCTGAAGTCCCGTCCTGAAGCTCTCGCTCCATTCCGGTCTCCGTATCTGGGGCTACTCTCTCCTCTGAATCTCCCTAAGTCTGAATGAATAGCTCCTCCTATTTAATTAACCTAATTCTTAATTTATTTGAAGCCCAGCCCATAATCATCTTCAACGGCTGAGATTAAAACAAGATTCAATGGTTCAGATTCAAACAATTAAAATATCTGATCGATCAACGGTTGAGATTAATCAGTGAAATTATATAGCCGATCGATCGCCTAAGATAGTCGATCGATCAGCACACTTTCTGTTTTCTTCAACTTTACCACTGATATTTTTATTTCATTATTTTTCTTCGTTATGCACTGGATTTATTTTTCGTTGATGCTTAACCTGTTAGATTTAATCTTATCTGCACACTTACACCAGAAACGTTAAATTCATTCAAATGCTTGAGAAAAACTTATCGAATCAAGATTAAAAAGTATGAATAAGTGTGTAAAATACACACTTATCAGATGTTAGCTTAAGAATTATCCTTACTATAACCAAAAGAGTAAGGCAAATTACAATTTAATAGTTTGTTGTGTTCATCTAATTAGAGAGGACCAAGATGAAAGGAACCTTCCTAAATTATTGGGCAAAGAGTACTTACAAAGCACAAATATTTGTCTCCATGTCTTCTAAAATGGTGACTTGCCGATGAGGTCAAATAATCGAAAACGTTGTTGGAATTGCATTGCTTTTGAGATTCTTAATTTTCTTAGATCCTTCTCCCTTATTAAAAGTACAAAACAAAAAACATTGTGAGACAATTATATGGCGTTACCTACTAAACTCATAATGACTTATAATATGATTAGTGTTGTGATATCACTTGCTAATAGGATAACAATTCGATAGAAGTTTAATGCAAGGGCTCTTTTTTTTGGATTTTATCACAAGCTTTCTCATTATTAAGATCCAATAATATATATTCTTAATTTTTTTTTGGGAGAAACAAAATTTATTAAGAAAATCATATATAAAGTGTTGAGAAAGAAGGATATCCTCCCTGACAAAGATCCCCAAGAAATGAGGTGACTTGAATAGAAACTTGAATTATTATCATCTTGTGCATGAAGAATTGTAAATTGGACTCTAGAAAATTCCTTCCTTTGTAACGCTCCGAGTTTTCTGAACCCGGTTCGCTACTCAGAACCCGAATACAACTAAGAAACTTTGAACCAAATTTAAAATTTTGCTCGTAAGTCAAAACTTGACGTTTTCTAAAACCTCGAAATATCTAAAAATAACTAGCAGCGGAAATCATTTAAGCAAAAATAGTGTTAAACAAAACTATATAAAGAATGTTGAATAATCGGTTGGAATATTAAGAAACAATCGGCCAAAGAAAATAAGGGTTTAAATCATGAAATACTTGAAAGGTTACAGAAGTCAAACATATCTACCGCCGAGCAATAGTCAACGGAAGAGGCTGAAACGGGAACCAGAAGGCTTCCCTGGTGACAAAGCGACAAAACTTTGGCTACATCATCCGGTCACAAAACGACAAAACACTTCCTATATCCACCTGGTGACGTTAGCCGAATGATTCATTCATCCGATCGACTTTATCATACATCCACCGGTGACGTCAGCCAGATGATTCATTCATCTGATCGACTTTATTATACATCCATCGGTGACGTCAGCCGGATGATTCATTCATCCGATCGACTTTCACTGAGGACATCTTCCGATAGAGAACAGATTAACAACTCAACATCTGCCGATAGACTTCATCTACCGACAGAGAACAGAACAACAACTATAACTACGGAAAGGAATTTACTCACTTTACTGAAACCATTCAGAAAAGATTCAAATTATTGCATTACTCAAATCCAGTAAGAACCAACATTTAAACTCCACAGAATACTATCATCAGGAAATCTCAAAACGTATTCAAAATATTAAAAAAAAAACATTACTGTCATGAAAACTTAGCATACTCGGATTAAGACACTGTCAACTAAACCATTCCAACTACAGACATCAGTTTACCAGGCCGAAACATGGATGTACTCCTCCAACCACATCTATTCATCTGTGCACTCAAGGAAATCACCTGCAGTCTCCTCAACACCTACATCACAAAACTCATCTATTAGCCTAATGTTAAGTAAGTAAAGCAGTAAGAAAATGAAATGCTGAATCATAAATTTCCTAAACATGCAAATTTCTACTTTCTCATCTCAGTTGCATTTGCATTCGTTTCTGTTCAGATCCCCCTGTGAAATCGGGAGTTGGATCACTTCTCCCAAAGTACAAGTATCCACTGACTCATTAAGGGTTGGATTAATTCCCTTAACGTAAATATGTGCACATCCTGTTCAGATCCCCCTGTGAAATTGGGAATTGGATCAATTTTCCCAAAGTATAAGCATCCATTGTCTCATTAAGGGGCGAATTATTTCCCTTAACATTGTATCGTGTTCACGATAGCTTTTTCAATATGTTCATTCCTTACCATGCCAACATGCATTCAAATTCATTTTCGTATATTATTTTTTTTTAAACATGATGCATGATACACAGACACTTTCAATAAACATAATCCTAAGTTTGTGATGTAGGCCTGAAAGCACAAGCAAACTTCACTTACCTGGTCTCTCCTGAAGTCACTCAGTTTTTTCAACTACTCTGGAAGCCCTGTTCACCTAATGTCATAAACAAAATACCATTCAGATCTTCACTAATCATCATCCTACACCATTCACAGACCTACGGAGCTAGTTTAGAAGTTCGGATCATCGCACACTCCTGATGCAACACTACCCAAGCAACTCAACATCACCCACGCCTACATCACAAACTCCTCTATTACTAAGTTCAGTAATAAAGCAGTAAGTAAAATGAAATGCTTATCATAATTTCCTAAACATGCAAATTCTACGTTCTCTCATCTCAGTTGCTTGCATTCTTTCTGTTCAGATCCCCCTGTGAAATCGGAGTTGGATCACTTCTCCCAAAGTACAAGTATCCACTGACTCATTAAGGGTTGGATTAATTCCCTTAACAGTAAATATGTTGCACATAACTGTTCAGATCCCCTTGTGAAATTGGGAATTGGATCAATTTTCCCAAAGTATAAGCATCCATTGTCTCATTAAGGGGCGAATTATTTCCCTTAACAGTGTATCTGTTCACATAGCTGTTTCAATATGTTCATTCCTTACCATGCCAACATGCATTCAAATTCATTTTCGTATATTATTTTTTTTTAAACATGATGCATGATACACAGACACTTTCAAATAAACATAATCCTAATGTTTTGTGATGTAGGCCTGAAAGCACAAGCAAACTTCACTTACCTGGTCTCCTGGAAGTCACTCAGTTTCAACTACTCTGGAAGCCCTGTTCACCTAATGTCATAAACAAAATACCATTCAGATCTTCACTAATCATCATCCTACACCATTCACAGACCTAAGGAGCTAGTTTAGAAGTTCGGATCATCGCACACTCCTGATTCAACACTAACCCGAACTCAACTCACTCACAGCGTTCAAAAAAAATACACACATTGCACTCTATTTGTTATCTAGCCACTAAATCTCGAGAAAACGAAAGGAAAACTTACCTAGTTTAGGGAAATGGAGATCGGAGGGGGAAAATCACCTGGAGCTTTGTTGAGCTTGAGATGAATACCGAGAAGGAAAAAATGAAGGAACAGTGGCGGCTAAACCTTATTAAACCCTTCCTTAAATACGTTATCCACAATAAATTTCAATTTACCATTTTGTCCTTACTCATTCACCTATTAACCTAATCACTAATTTACCCAAATTTTAATTTTGCAACATTCTCTATAATTGGAAAAAGGGTAAATCGGTTAATAGAAACCAGGTGTTACATCCTTTTATCCAAGATAGTGGGTTTTCAGTACGGGGCAGGCCATTGAATTTCAATTTTTGACTTTGTATCCCACAACTAGTGAGGCTGGCAAGTTTCTCTATCAATATTTCACTAGTGTTTATTCTCATGTTGTCACTCTGGTTGAGATTTAATTCAAGACTTCTGGCAAAGCGTAAAAATCTTGACCGCATCATCCATGTTTTGAATAGTCATTTCATCATCCACACAGAAAAGGTTGGATCGATGCAAATTGCGAATGAGAAACATAGATGCTATCATGATTTATACTAATATTGAAACATGTTTTAATATTGGTTTACCTGGTGACCTTGGCCCATTACTTAATGATATCATGCTCCTTTATGCTGAGATGTCCTAGGATCATGGTTTTGAAGTTTGAGTTATTTAGTGACCTTCTCCGTGTTGAAGTTAGTTGTCCTTTATAATGGACCTCTCATGATGTGCGTGTTGAAGTTAGTTGTCCTTTATAATGGACCTCTCATGATGTGCCTTTTACACTTGATATTAGCTATGCTTTTCTTTTTATGTAATTAATAAATGGAGCAAAACTATTCCAGTGGTATTCAAAATGAGCAAGAATTTGTTCTGTCTCAGGAATTTAATACAACTCTACGCCAAGGGAATGTTACTCATCATGAGTACATTCAGGTTTGATTGCCTATTTCTTCATTCTGTTACTTATGCTGTGAAGTGTGAGCTTATGCATAAATTGCAACAGGTTGGAAAAGGTCGAGATGTTGGGCTTAATCAAATTGCAGTTTTTGAGGGAAAGGTTGCTGGTGGTAATGAAGAGCAAGTTCTTAGTCGTGATGTATACCAGCTAGGGCAGCTCTTTGATTTTTTCCGAATGATGTCATTTTACTTTACCACGGTCGGATACTATTTTTGTACAATGGTACGATACTTGTACTCTTACTTCTCATTGGTTTATTTTGTATTTTAAGTATGGAATCAATTTCTTTTTTACAGAATTTGTCGCCAAACAATTGTTTGTTGTAATGTACTGTTTCTTTTAACTGTTATTATTCATTTTTATTGTGATTCCTTTTTGCTCGACCTTTTTGTTTTTATGCCAATTTTCTATTCGATCAATGGACATGTTCAGCATTCATGAATATTTGTTAAAGTTAGCATTACTTTAATTGTTTTGATTATTTTCAATACGGGTTATGGTTTTATTTATGTTTCATAAAATTCACAAAAAATAAAACTTTGAAAGATGGATCTTGATAAAAAATACAATAGGGTTGAAGGCCGAATCTCTAGATGCTGATCCAGAGATTGCCTATCAATAAATAGATTTAGTTCTTGTAAAAACAAAGACAATAGAGTTGGATCTTTTCGGTATTTTTTTATTATATCTCACTTCATTAATTTATTTGTGCTGCTGTTGCATCATTATTAGGACATGAGGTGTAACAAGTGTTTATTTGTCTGTGCAGTTAACAGTGCTGACTGTGTATGTATTTCTTTACGGGAAGGCATATTTGGTGAGTGGAACTCGATTCATCTCTCCCGTCAATGAGAATTTTATTGACTAAAAGTAGTCTTGTACATTTTTAATGATGATGGTCTGGAAAGTTCTGTTATAGTTCTCACCTGGCATTATATTTTTTGGATCAACAGAACTTAAATCTCATTTACATTAGAAAGTAAATAATCAAAAATAAATAATATCTTCCTAAAGGATGAAAAAATTTCAACATAAGAGGGAAAAACAGTGATAAGTCTGTTATATATGTAGGGATTAGAGTTTGAATTGTAGATTGCTTTTTGAATTGACAATAATGACGAGGTTATAAGTGTTGAGAATTAAACTCAAAAGAAGCAGTTTTTTTTAAACGAAAATTGAAGGGTCCTAATGACATTCATTTCTAAGGTGTAACCTATGGATTTAAAGCCCTTAAAGTCATTTGAGAGTTTCTTAGGAGAAGTTATGACTAGTATTGAAGAGTCAAGAATAAATGCTAGGAATAAATGTGATGTTTTATAGTATTTAATTATATTTATGTTATGAATGTAAAGAGTCAAGTATGCCTCTATAAATAGTGCAATATGTTTGAATGAGAAATAGAGAGAAGAAAAATAAAACTACATTTGTGAAGATCATTGTTTGGTGTCTATTTTTTTTCTTCTTCTCCAAAAATAAACAATATTCGAGTATCAAATTGGTATCAGAGCATGGCAAACAATAGGAGGACATCGTTGGGACAAATGCCGCTGCCACGACTCACCAAGACAAACTACGACAATTGGAGTATTCAAATGCGTGCATTGCTTGGCACACAAGACGCATGGGAAGTTGTCGAAACCAGCTTCACGGAGGTGGAAGCTATTGATTCTTTGACGGCGAATCAATTAAAAACGTTGAAAGAAATGGGAGTGAAGGACAAGACTGCTCTCTACCTTTTGTTTCAAGCAGTAGATGAGTCGGGTTTTGAGAAGATTGCTAATGCATCAACTTCGAAGGAAGCATGGAATACCTTGCAAAAGGTGTTCAAGGGTGCCGACCAAGTTAAACAAGTGCGGCTTCAAACACTTCGAGGCGAATTGGAAGCCATGAAGATGAAGGAGTCAGAAGACATATCAACCTATATCACACGTGTGCAAACGGTGGTGAATCAACTCAAACGCAATGGAGAAACCATCACGGATGCAAGGGTCGTGGAGAAAATTCTTCGGTCATTGACTGAGAATTTTGAGAATGTTGTATACGCAATCGAGGAGTCAAAGAATTTGGAAGAGATGACTATCGATGAACTCGCGGGCTCTCTTGAAGCACATGAACAAAGGAAGAAGAAGAAGACACAAGAAGTCTTAGAGGAGGCCTTACAAACGAAGGCGGCTCTCAAGGAGGATAAAGCAATGTACGCGCAACACAACCGAGGAAGAGGATGAGGCCGTGGTGGTCATGGTTTTGGTCGCGGTCGAGGCCGTGGTCGCAGAAATAATCATGAAGAGAATGGCGAGATCAGCCAACAAAATTGGCGTGGACGAGGACGCGGTCGTGGAAGAGGTTGTCGGGCATATCGTTCAAATATTGAGTGTTACAACTGTGGTAAGTATGGACACTACGCAAAGGAGTGCTACTCTGAGAAGAAGGTGGAAGAAAACGCGAATCTAGTCGCGGAAGATGAGACAAAAGATGACGGCGTTCTCATGATGACCCAAAAAGGTTCCACTTCAGATAGCGACACGGTATGGTATCTCGACACTAGTGCTAGCAATCATATGTGTGGACACAAACATCTGTTTGTTGATATGCAAGAGATAAAAGATGGACATGTGTCTTTTGGAGATGCTTCGAAAGTCCAAGTCAAAGGCCAAGGAAAAATATGTTTTTCCAAAAAAGATGGAAAGGAAGGAACAATGGAAGATGTTTACTATGTGCCCGACTTGAAGAGTAACATTCTCAGCATGGGTCAATTATTGGAGAAGGGATGTTCGGTCTTCATGAAAGATCGGATGTTGCACTTGAAGGACAAAGATGGTCGCTTGCTCGCACACGTGGAGATGGCAAAGAATCGAATGTTCAAAATCAATTTGAAAAACATGCAAGAAAGATGTTTACAAGCAAATATGGAGGACAAAGCATGGTTATGGCATTTACGGTTTGGACACTTACATTACGGGGGTCTAAAAGAGTTAGCAAAGAAGGAAATGGTCCATGGGCTACCTGACATGGACTACACTAAGAAATTTTGCTAGGGATGCGTACTCGGCAAACAAGCAAGGAGTACATTTCAAAAGAAGGCAGAATATCGTGCAAGGAGATCTCTTGAGTTGGTACACACCGACATATGCGGCCCAATCACACCGAAATCTCTTAGTGAGAAGAGGTATTTCATTACTTTCATTGATGATTACACAAGAAAGACTTGGGTTTATTTTTTGAAGGAAAAATCGGAAGCATTTGAAATATTCAAGAAATTTAAGGTGCTAGTGGAGAAGACGACCGGTCTTTACATCAAAGCTTTACGGTCTAATAGAGGCAGAGAGTACATGTCAACCGCCTTCACAAGCTATTGCAAGGAACAAGGAATCAAAAGATTCTTGACCGCACCTTACTCTCCTCAACAAAATGGTGTGGCCGAAAGAAAGAATCGAACAATTCTCGATATGGTTAGATCGATGTTGAAGAGCAAAAATGTGCCGAAAGAGTTTTGGGCTGAAGCGGTGCAATGCGCTGTATATGTTCAAAATCGATGCCCACATACGATATTGGCGAATTAAACACCGCAAGAAGCTTGGAGCGGCCATAAACCAACTGTATCACATTTTAAGGTGTTTGGTAGTGTAGCTTACGCACATATACCGGACCAAAGAAGAACCAAACTTGATGATAAAAGCAAGAGGTATGTGTTCATCGGGTATGACGAGAAGGCGAAGTCTTTCAAGCTGTTTAACCCAACTGACAAAAAGGTTGTGGTTAGCCGAGATGTATATGTGAATGAAGAAATGACATGGGATTGGAAGAACAACCAAAAAGAGGTAACACAAGATAAAGAAAAAGGAGGACCATCAATCGCTGCACCAATAATCACACCGTCAATCTCTCAAGCATCCGACGACGAAGAACAGCCGAGACAACCAAGAATGCGGAGTCTACAAGATTTATACGACTCGACAAGTGAAGTGCATTTGGTTTGTTTATTAGCAGACACGGAGAATATTTCTTTTGAAGAGGCCATGAATGATAAGAGGTGGAAAGCTGCGATGGATGAAGAAATAAAGGCAATCGAAAAAAATGAAACATGGGACTTGGTGGAGTTGCCGGAAGGATGTCCACCCATAGGAGTAAAATGGGTGTATAAGAAAAAGATGAATGCCAAAGGAGAGATTGAAAGACACAAAGCACGCCTAGTTGCGAAAGGCTATATACAAAAGGAGGGGATCGACTATGATGAAATTTTTTCTCCAGTTGCAAGATTGGAGACGATTCGACTTCTTATATCTCAAGCGGCGCAATTTGAGTGGCCAGTCTATCAAATGGACGTGAAGTCTGCATTTCTAAATGGAGTAGTTGAAGAAGAAGTCTATATTGAACAACCTCCTGGATTCATGAAAGTCGGAAAGGAGAGCAAAGTCTTGAAATTAAAGAAGGCATTATATGGACTAAAGCAAGCGCCTCGAGCATGGAACACCCGAATTGACACCCACTTCAAGAAGAACGGATTCATACAATGTCCCTATGAACATGCGTTGTATGTGAAGAAAGAAGAAGAGAACTTGTTGTTTGTTGCTCTTTACGTTGATGATCTTATCTTCATGGGGAAAAATGAGAAAATGATAGAAGATTTCAAAGAAACCATGATGCGAGAGTTCGAAATGACGGACTTGGGATTGATGAAGTATTTTCTTGGTCTTGAGATTAGACAAGAAAAATCTGGAACTTTTTTGTCACAAGAAGCATATGCGAAGGATATTTTGAAAAAGAGCAAGATGGAAAATTGCAAGCCGGTAGCAACACTGATGGAGCTCGGTACAAAACTCTCTAGGTTTGAGGGAGGAGATCGAGTAAACGCAAGTGACTACCGTAGTTTGGTTGGGAGTCTATGATATCTCACATGCACAAGGCCGGACATTGCATATAGTGTCGGCATAGTGAGTCGATACATGGAGGATCCAAAACACTCGCACCTAAAAGCTGTCAAGAGAATTCTTCGATACATTCGAGGAACGGAGTCACTTGGATTACTCTATACAAAGACGGACGAATACAAGTTGATTGGTTACTCCGACAGTGATTGGTGCGGAGATGTAGATGATCGGAAAAGTACAGCGGGATTTGTATTTCATATGGGGAACACAGCATTCACATGGCTCTAGAAGAAACAACCAATCGTGACTTTGTCAACATGCGAGGCGGAATATGTGGCAGCATCTTGGTGTGTTCGCCACGCAATTTGGTTAAGAAATGTGCTACATGAATTGAATCTCCAGCAACATGAGGCAACTGAAATACGAGTTGACAACAAATCAGCAATTGAGTTGGCAAAAAATCCAGTTCACCATGAAAGGAGTAAGCATATAGATGTTCGTTTCCATTTTATTAGGGAACATGTGAAAAAAGGAGAAGTGCAAATGAGTCACATTGCGAGTCGTGATCAAGTTGCAGACATGTTTACAAAGCCGCTTCCAAGAGTTCTATTTGAAAACTTGAAGGAGATGATCGGAATGAAAGATCGAAAAGGTTTGAGTTTAAGGGAGGAATTTGTTGAGAATTAAACTCAAAAGAAGCAATTTTTTTTTAAACGAAAATTGAAGGATCCTAATGACATTCATTTCTAAGGTGTAACCTATGGATTTAAAGCCCTTAAAGTCATTTGAGAGTTTCTTAGGAGAAGTTATGACTAGTATTGAAGAGTCAAGAATAAATGCTAGGAATGAATATGATGTTTTATAGTATTTAATTATATTTATGTTATGAATGTAAAGAGTCAAGTATGCCTCTATAAATAGTGCAATATGTTTGAATGAGAAATAGAGATAAGTAAAATAAAAACTTCATTTGTGAAGATCATTGTTTGGTGTCCATTTTTCTTTCTCTCCAAAAATAAACAATATTTGAGTGTCAATAAGATCAGCAGAGTGTTAGGATTTTGTGGAATTTTCGGAATAGGAATTGGATACTGGTTTTTATTCAATTAATTTGCAAGTAGATCCTTATCACAAGCTTGGTATGAAGAATATCTTCAAACCAGCTGAGGGAGAGTGTGGAGGAATCGGGAAATCAAGGCAAAAAATTGAAAAATTTTTAAATAATATAAAATCTAACCAACAACATAGAGTTTTTGAGTTCTCTATTTGGTTAGGACAATCATACATTATGGATGTCTACCTATTTTGTAATCTTTCTACCAGCATGATAGGATTATATTGGGATATTACTTAGGTTATAAAGATTACTTATTGAATACATTTAGTTGTTTTCAATTTCAAATTGCACTATGCATATCTTTCTTCACTTCTGTGTATCTAAATTGTGTGTTTGTCTAGCGACTACTTTCTTAGTTCGTTGATCTCTTGTTGTGCACTAGTAATTGATATAAAGATTTCCCATGTCTGGAGAAAAATACTTTTTTTGCATCAAAAACTCTATCGAAAAATGGTTGTGTTTTAGGCATTGTCTGGTGTTGGTGAGGGGATCGAAGTGCAAGCTGAAGTATCAGATAATACTGCTCTCACTGCTACTCTAAATACGCAATTTCTCATTCAAATTGGTATTTCACTACTATCCCAATGGTTCTTGGATTTATGTTGGAGCAGGGGTTTTTTAGGGTAATACCAACCTATATCTTTATGTGAGCTTATCTTGAGTTTTCACCTTGTGAAATAGAGTGTGGAAATGATATTTATAACTTTATTGCTACTGAAACTAATTATCTTTTTAGCTCATGCAATTAGAGGTGTTAAACGAGCTGACCCTAAAAAATTTTCAACTCGAGCTGGCTCGCGAGCCACGAGCCTAACGAGCCAAGCCGAGCCAGCCCAACGAGCCTAACGAGCCGAGCTTAACGGGCCGACCTTACATAAATAATATTATTTTATGTAGTCGTGTAAATAATAGAAATCTTTAATTAATATAAAAATGACATTTAATTATAAAAAATAGAATAACAAAATATAAAAAATATAACATTCATTATAAATTTGACATTTGGATCACTACAAATTAGACACATCCCAACTAGGTTAGCACCTATTTAATTGTCAATCATGTGTAAAATGTCAAAAAAAATTACAAGTTCAAAAAATACTTCAAAATTTAGATTAAAATATTAATCTTCAACATCTAAATTTTTAAAGTCTTCAAGTATTTCGTTCTCTCGTTGTTGGTTCCTCGTAATGACGTCGTTTCAATCCTTCATGCAAATGAGTGCCTCCACAAGATCGGGTGCAAGTCGTCCTCGGCGTTCATCGTACACACGTCCACCTGCACTAAAAGCAGACTCTGATGCTACGGTAGAGACCGGAGGTGTTAGTAGTTCACGTGTCATTTAGAAAGAATAGGATATGTGGTGGAAAACATTTTCCACCAATCTAAAATATCAAAGTTTTCTTCACGAGGAAAATTGATATCGAGTGCCAAAATAAATATCTAGTTCATTTCGCATAGAACTAGAGTAAACATCTATATCTAATTGATTCCAAATATCATGAATACCAACACCAAATTGTGAACCTACAACATTTCCACCACCACTAAAACTAGCATGTGAAGAAACACGTGAACGACTAACATTAGAATATTTAGATTCATAAGAAGAATATAAACTAGTAATTCCATTTGTTATTTGATCCATAGAAATTGAAGAAGTAGTTTGTAAATTATTAGAGATTTTATTAATCATTAGACATACTTCTCTTAATTTATATCTAGGATCCATTATTCATACATACAAAAAAATAGAAGGAATGTTGATGTGCCCCGTAGGCCCATTACACGATCCCAGATCCGAGTCCACAATTTTACTAATACATTTGTCTCTTTTGCAGGTCATGGTTCGTGTGAAGACTTGGAGGACACCGTGGACGACTTGAAGTGGGAGATTAAAGCTGGGGACGTTGACCAACCAAAGCATCTACTCATGTGGAAATATTAAAGAGACACCTTAATGCTCACATGAGAATTTGTCTTCCCGAGCTTGGATATTTGTTGTTTTTTTTTTTTTGAAATTTCAAACTTATTGGCAAACGTTGGTCTTCTTGTTTAAACTTTATTAGATGCATGTTAGGATTAGATGGATGTTAAGATTAGATTAATGATAGGATTAGTTGGTGGCTTGGTTTGGCCTATTGAAGTTGAAGACATGGAAGCCCACATGATGACCCATCATTCCCCTTCCAAGCCCAAGCCCAAGCCCACCATTAGGTCTTATATTCATGGCATTGGTGTTTGTATGTTTTTTGGTTATTTTATGAGCACCCACGGATTTCTCTCTCAATAGTAGAAGAAGCTTCGAGCAAGGAGCTTCCAAGGTAAGCTCAGTTGACAACAACCGAGGGGTTGCACCCCCGAACCATTCTTCTAGCTTGGTAGCTAGTTGGAGTGGATTTTGCCACCCCCTTCTCCTCTCTTTTGAGAGCGGAAAACAGCAAGGAGTGACCATAACCAATTCCTTGAATCGAGTTATCTTCCTTGGAAGAAACTCTTGCCGGAAGCTCCATTGAAGCACTCACTGGCCGATTCTCAAAAAAACAGTCCATAAATCCTTCATCTTAATGAATCTAGACTACAATTTTCACCAGCACACACCTCACTCACTTCACAAGATTCACCTAAAATTTCATTAAATTTCGAGCACGTTTGATATTTTTTTTACATTTTCATTCTTGGATTACTCGGATTTGTGTCACCCGAAGCTAACGGTCTTCTTCGAGTTCTTGAGTCCTATTTGCAGGTCGGAGCTCATCAAATGTCAAGCCAATATTTTTTAAATTTTGCTTCCACTTTATCAAGTATTTGTTTAAATTCATTTATTTGTCGATATTGTGCAAAATTACTCGTTAAGTTTATAAAAATTGGGAGAACAAGATGAGAAGTGGGATAATAAATTCCTGAACACTCATTTGTAGCATTATAAAATAATTTTAAAAAATCAAGAAATATATTAGCTATATCACAACCAGATTTATCAAGATTAATATTTGGTGTTTTCTCATGAATAAAAGCGCAAATAACTTGCCAATATGGCTTGGCATTTTCCAACATTAAATAAGTAGAATTCCACCTATTATCTACATTAGTTTTTAATTTTCGTGGTTTAAGTGGAGCAGCTTTACAATAATCTTTATATTCTAGTTACCTCGAATTAGATCCAATTATATAAGAAATTACGGATCTAATTAATTCAATATGAGGCGCAATAAATGTCATACCATCTTTAACAACTAAATTTAAAATATGACAAACACATTTCATGTGGAAAAGAGAATCGTGAGTAGTATCTAATTGAAAATAATTTTTAAAATGAGAAACAGAAACATCGTTAGCACTAGCATTATCAAGTGTTATACTAAATATTCTATCTCGGATAGAATATTCTTGCAATATCGTTACAATAAATCTATAAATAGTAATATCAGTGTGAGGATATTCACAATTACAAAATCCTAAAATTCTTTTATTTAATTGTCAAAAGTTATCAATAAAATGAGAAGTTACAACGATATAGCCTATAGAATTACGTGCACTCCATAAATCAGAGGTGATACAAATAGACATTGAAGGGGCGCTTGAAAAAAATGAAATTAGTTCATTTTTCATATTATTAAACATTTTAATAATATCATTTCTAGTTGTACTTCTAGGAATACGTTTAAAATTAGGAGTAGCATACTCTTTCATAAAATTTTCAAATTCATCACTATCGGTGAATGATAAAGGCAACTCACATTGTGCTACAAGTTTTGCTATTCCTTCTCTCATTTTATTTTGTGAATATAAAAAAGTGTCACTACCACTAGCATTCAATAATCTTTGTGTAGGGTTTCTAACTTGCTCGTTTAAGTGACATTTTTTATAATGCCTAAGGAGTGTGCTAGTTGAACTAGTAGAAATATATGAATAATTTTTAATACAATAGTTGCATTGACCTCTAGACTCTACTTTTCCACCAATTTTAATTTCTTTCATTGTAAAATGTTTCCATACTTCAGACGTTTTGTTTCTTTTTTTTTTTGAGGTGATGAAGTGGATGCTTGTGCAGATGATGATTGTCCCACAGAAAATGTACGAGTAAATTCTCTAATCTCTTCTACATCATCATTATCATCAATAATATAATTACGAATATTCATACTAAATAAACTAAATATAAATTAAGATTTGAATAATAAATTGATACCACAACGCTAATGTCCAACAACAACTGTAGGTGGTGTTACTTTCTCATCATCCACCGTATATAAAACCTAAACAAAAATAATTTTTGTTAATAAATAAATTATAATTAAAAATTATGTACATCAGTACATACATGTAAAAACATTAAAACAATAAAAATAATCACTTGTTAGCTTGTTTGTTGAACGCGAAAAGGATCAAAGGAAACAAATTGTAAAAAGAGAGAGATTGAGAGATTGATTGAGAGATTGAGAGAGTAGAGAAAATTGTTGGTGTGAAAGAAAAAGAACAGAGTGTTGTATTTATAGGAAGAGGAGGGGACTGTTGCAGGGAGAAAGTGTAACACCCGAAATTTGTTTCCTCAACTTTAGATTTAATTGGAAAATCTAAAATTGAGAGAAAATAATGGATAAGGTAGTGTTTTAATAAAATAGTGTGGTATTATTTACAGAAGTGATAATTTGGTAAACGGCTTTATTAATTTATGTTCGGGGTATTCCAAATGGAGAATTAAGCCGGGTACGGGGTGAGGCTCAGTTTACGAAAAATTATAATTAAAAATTATGTACATCAGTACATACATGTAAAAACATTAAAACAATAAAAATAACGCTTGTAGCTGGTTGTTGAACGCGAAAAGGATCAAAGGAAACAAATTGTAAAAAGAGAGAGATTGAGAGATTGAGAGATTGAGAGATTGAGAGAGTAAGAGAAAATTGTTGGTGAAGAAAAAGAAACAAGAGTGTTGTATTTATAGGAAGAGGAGGGGACTGTTGCAGGGAGAAAGTGTAACACCCGAAATTTGTTTCCTCAACTTTAGATTTAATTGGAAATTCGAACCTTGGAGAGAAAATAAATTGATAAGGTAGTTGTTTAATAAAATAGTGGTGTTATTAATTAAAGTAAAAGTGAATAAATTTGGTCACCAACGGTTTAATTAATTTATGTTCGGGGTATTCCAAATGGAGAACGGAAGCCGGGTACGGGGGATGCTTGCAGTTTACGAAAAATTTATAATTAAAGAACGAGATTTAAAACGAAATTCGAAATGACCGAAAGTATGGGAGGGGCAAAATGTAATGTTAGATTTATTAATGTTATTATTATTATTATTATTATTATTATTATTATTATTATTATTATTATTATTATTATTATTATTATTTAAAAAAATAAAAATAAAACAAACACAGAATGGCTTCGCGAAGGCCCACTCCCGAGAGCGATCAGGGTAGAGGAGAGGCCGAGCGACGATCGGTGAGCTGTTCACCATCGATTGCCGGCGTTCTCCGGCTAGACGACGGCGACGAGCGAACTTCTGGTTGTCTCCGCGCACGATCCGACAGGTTTAGACCGATTTTGAGCCTGGTTTTTCGTTCTGTTCGTGGCCGAGGGTGACGAGCTGGGTTTGAGCTCCGATCGCCGTCGAAATGGGTCACCTCCGGGTGGGTTTCAACCCTCAGTCCTGCTATGGCCGCCTGGCCGTGATGTGCTCTGTTAGGGCAAAAATCAGAAAGCCCTGTTTGGGCATTTCGGGTTTTGGGTGTGTAGCCTCGGGATTTTGATTAGTTTAGGCTAATTGAGGATAAATGTTGTTGATGGTGAGGAAAAGGGTGAGACTTGATGAAACGATATAGTGGTCAAATTTCGGGCTTAGGGCAGTTCGGGTTTTGCCAGTTTTGACCTAGCTAGGGTTGTTTGTTTTGAAATTCCTTTTGGCAAGTTAAAATAGGTTATTAGAGGAGTACGTGGCAGCTGGAATCGTTTGATTCCGATATCGACACGAAAAAGTTATGCACGTTGACGTTTCGGGTGGGTTTACCGACCAAATAGTGGCCCGTTTAGTTAAGTTTAGTTGGGTTATGCTAAAAATAGTAGTTTGAGTGTAATTGGTGAATATAAGCTGAATTTAATGAAGTTTGAATATGTCGTAGGGCGAGCGTAAGAAACAGGGAACCGAGTATCCTCAGCAAGCTAGGATGCAGGTAAGTAATGGATTGTGTGTTTTGTACTCCGGACTACACGGAACGGTAGGATTTACTGTTTGTTAGTTGAGTTGTGTTGTTTTTTTTTATGAGTAGTGGGGGAAGGAGATGTGTAATGTTGTTTTCTTTGAAACGAAAGAATGAGTTAGCTGCGGTGAGTGCTAGTAAGAACATGTTAAGAAATACCAGAGAATATTAAATGCGACTATTTGTGCTTGGTTGTTGTTAGTGTTGAATATTGTGTGCTTGGTTGTTGTTAGTGTTGAATATTGTGTGCTTGGTTGTTGTTTGGTTTGCATAGTGGTGAGTGGCATGTGTAATGTTTTAAGCTACGAAATTAAGTGTTGGATGATGTGAATGGTAAAGCATGAAATGTGTAAGAACAGCACTAGAGAGGAATGCCTCGTCGTTAAAGTGCAGGATGCACTAGAGGGTTTAACGTCTCGTCGTTAATGTGCTAGAGTATGCACTAGGGAGTTAAATGCCTCGTCGTTAAAGTGCAGGATGCACTAGAGGATTTAACGTCTCGTCGTTAATGTGCTAGAGTATGCACTAGGGAGTTAAATGCCTCGTCGTTAAAGTGCAGATGCACTAGAGGATTTAACGTCTCGTCGTTAATGTGCTAGAGTATGCACTAGGGAGTTAAATGCCTCGTCGTTAATGTGCTAGAGTATGCACTAGAGGGTTAAGTCTCGTCGTTGGCTGTTCTTTTTGAAAGAAAATTGCTCTGACCCGCACAATATTCCCATTCTTAACAGAGAAGAAATTTATTTAGAGCTCATCTTCCCATCAGATGATATGTTATATGTCAGTCCTAAGGGGGTCATATGATGAATTAGCAGCATGGAATTTGTTTTCTTTTTGCCCTCTACAAAAGGACCCCGGTTGATTAGGGATACATATTCTGAGAAGGATGATCCAGAGGTTTCTTAGGCTTACATCTTTTCCCTATAACCCCTTCTCATGAAGATCTTTCAGAAGTTTGAGGATAAAGATCCTTCCTGTCTCAAACCATCCAGTTATTAGTCTAATCGACTTGCAAGGATGGGAATTAAGCGGACACGTCAAGGGAAGTTACTGGATAGTCCAAGGCAAAGGCTGCTAAGGTTGCAATTGTCAGAACAGGCAAAAGGAAACTGATTTTGGATGAAGAGTCCTCAATGCAAGAAGGAGGTGGTGACTCAGAGATCCCTGCATTTGATATTTCCCCTCCTCATTCTCTGGTCTCTCGCTTTCACCTTCCTCACCATGCCAAGGCCCCCTATTTCATCCTCTCTGCTCATCCCGTTGAGGCAATGTCAGCCCCTCTTATTCCTAGTTTCCTCCTCCTCTCTCTCACCTTCTACATCAGGGCTCATTCAACTCTACCCTCTGAGCCCCCTCAATTCCAGA